>OZ007556.1:175145249-175690435 GCA_963931855.1 Philhelius festivus
GCAGTCGCAGTCAGTACTAATGTTAGTACTGTGCAGTTAATACAAGTAGTTAATTGACAAAAAGTTAATTGACTGCAGTACTTTTTAACTGGTTTTAGTCTTTTTAGTCACTCAAAAGTCTTCAGTACTGGCCTTGTTTTGGTTTTAGTCAGTAAGTCTTTTAACTGCAGTTAATTAACTGTATGTTATATGCCACATGCGACATGCCAATCCCAACATTCTACATGCAAAATATCACATCCTGTGGTTTTATAAGTACAAGTCTTAAGTATTTTAGTTAAAAGACTAAAATTAAGTCAATTAACTTACAGTTAATTAACTGCAGTTAAAAGACTTACTGACTAAAACCTAAACAAGGCCAGTACTGAAGACTTTTGAGTGACTAAAAAGACTAAAACCAGTTAAAAAGTACTGCAGTCAATTAACTTTTAGTCAATTAACTGCTTTTATTAACTGCACAGTACTAATATTAGTACTGACTGCTGACTGTTTATTTTGCAGTTAAAGTACCCATGCACAGTATTAACTTGCATTCAATTCTTAAGTTAATTAACTGCGACTTTGCTAACTGCATTACCAAAGTACTGCAGTCTTTTACAACTCTGCTAAACACACCCATTAATCGAAATACAATAGAAATTTTTAGTTAAAAAAAGAAAGAGGACATACATATGTAGACAGTTCTTTGAAGAGCTCAATTAAAAATAAGATAAAGATACGATAATAGAATATCCCTCTCTCGCTAGTTCACAATCGCCAGAATCTTCACTTTGATGAAACAATAATTTAGGATAGTGTGTGTTATATTAATGATAAAAACTCCTCTTATTTTCGCTTTGGCATTATATATTTGCCAGAATCATCAAAGTACATAATGACTGTTACGTTTGTCTTTGATAGATTCCTTAAGTTTCTTATTCACATTTAAAGAAGCCAGAACTGAATAGAAACATTTCAATCAAATTCCACTGAGGTATCGTAATCCAATTAAATCAAACTCTTTTGAACTTAACGGTTCAAAATGTAGTTCAAAATCTTTTCAATCCTGCCTAGTTTTTTATTTAATTGAAAACGTTTTATACTTTATATTCTCTTTCTTACTTTTTAATTCTTTAATGTCAAATCTTTTAATAACTTAAACATGATTTCTTATTGCAAAAAGTAGTAGATCACAATAATTTATATAACATTTGTTTGCTAGTAAAAGAGTTCTACGGTGGAATTGCCGTCTGTCAGATTGATATTATGCTTCAAGATAACTGTCAAAATTAATGATTAACCATAGTACGCAGATCGGGCAAAGACAAATTTTATCTCTACAATTTTAATCTCTACAAAAATTTTCCAAATGTCGCGCAAAAGATTAAGTTTGGAGAGATAAAAAACAATTTAATGTGTCATTGAGTATTTCTATGAAACTGGTTGTCTTACAAAAGTCGTTCTTGTAGCATTCTTTTTCCTGGCAAAATTTAGTGGAGACATTTTGTACAGCAATGCACAAAAGTATGAATTTTGCGCGCAAACTGCGTACTGCTCGGAAAAATATCCAAGACGAAATTTGTCCCAGGAAAAAAATTGTATGGGAGACAAAATTTTTCACGATCTGCGTACTAGGCTTTACGATCAAAATCGATGTTTTTTTTAACTTTTTTGGACTAAGTATTTCCAATTATACATAATTTTTACTCTCCAAAAAAATGTACCACAAATATCATGTTTTGACGTTTCGATGACAGGTGAACATTTTTATAGTATCATTGCAGGTTAGGATTTAATTTTCCGAAAATTTTAGATCTCCAAAATGTATTTTAAATCAAAAACTAAATTGATCTTTTTGCCCAATCAAATAAAAAAATAGCCAAAATTAGCATTTTAACAGATCGAAATAAAAAATAAATTGATTTATTTTATCAATAGATAACCACGTAAGTTTTCTCAATAAAATACAGAAACTTTTTGTTCATAAAAAAATCGAAATAGTGAAATAAAAATGATACACTGATTCTGCTTTCTTTTACAACTGAATTCAAAGGGTATCTAACCTCTGATATTTTTTCTCTGCAAGAGGATATTTTGAATTTAATTTGAAAAGTATTATTAGGTACCTACATACATATACCTACCAATAATCAGCTTATAAAATTTAATATAAACATTTTTTCCATTTATATATTTCCCTAAATGTTTGCTTAAAGGACTAAAAATTAATCACACACAAGGATTAAAATTGTTATCCTTTAATTTTTGTCTTCCAATTTGTAATCTCCAACTGATGATAGGGTTTCTGTATCTCGGCAAAATGCACCCTTTTATCAAAGCTGCTCCTTTCATTTCATGAATTGTTGTTGTACCTACTTTAAAAATGCAATATCTGATTCCAACTTCTACCCCTTCCGGGCAAATAAATGTAAATAGACGTACGAGTATCTATTAGATACATACGTATATGTTTCAAAAACTAAGAACTTCATTCAACAGATTACCAAATCACAAAAATAAATCAAAACTGTAATATTTCTCTACGACAACGATGACAAGGCATCAGGATTTAGCATTCATTTCAGGATCTCCCAAATGCAAATTTTAATGAAAAGGAAAGGATAGAGGTAGATACTACTACATAAACCAAAGCCAAAGGACAGAAAAACAAATACGGAAGACAATAATGTTACAACAAGGATAATTGTCGATCTATGTCGGCGCGTCGCTCTCAACAAAATATTTGCATATACGATGAGGATTAAGGAATAAGGACGAAGACGATGAGGACGTAGACGATTGTATTGACAATCGAGATGTTTTTCTTTTGTTTTTTTGCGATGGAAAATACTTGAGACCACACCAGAAGTTCCCTTCAAGGGCTTTTGCGGTATAAAGTCGTCACCCCCTGTGTATCCTTCTTTGTGAAGAAACAGAGTTACAGATGTCCTGAGTGTTGCTTCATGATGATGATGATAATGATGATGGAATATACCCGAAAATTTATTTTTTCTCCGACAAATTTGTGTCCCACCAGGGGTTTGATACCTAAAATAAACCCACCTTCCTTCATTTGCAACCTTTACACAATGGGACTTGTGAGTTTTTAATTTATGCCAAACGGGAATATCATCATCACCGAGAACGTTTTAAACGAAAAGTCCTTAAATCACAGAACCGTTCACGTTTTTCATTTCATTTCAGTTTTCTTCGGCATGGTTTAAATTTCAGCGGAGAATGAGAATATGATATTCTGGAAGGAAGGCTATAATATTGCTTGTAAACGACAAGAGTATTCCTTCCTTGTGAAACAAGGGTAGGGCAACAAAGTTTCTTTCTTTCAATCGCGTGAGGATAATCCTGAATCCCAACAAACTCCTTTATTCTTTTTTGTTGTGAATCAATAGACTGCGAACGACTGACGAAATGCTGGCTGGATATTTGCCTTCATTCAACTCTCTTAGCCCTTTTTTCGTCTTCTTTCTCCTGTGGATTTCGTCTCTGTATGTGCAACAAAACTGGAGGAATCTCAAAGCAGTTATTATGGCAATTGAATGTTTGTCTTTGGCGTGTTGAATACTAATGAAAATCGAGGAGTTCTTTTTTTTTCCTTCTTCTTCTACATGAATCGTTTGAATCAGGAAAGAGTGAAGATGTTTAAATTGAGGGGGATTTAAAATGTCAGCCTTGTAAAGCAGAGATTTGTTAATTTTCAAACTGGGGACAGTTTTTTTTCAATAAAGCAACAAAATTTGTATGTTTAACAAGTTTTTGAAAGTGTTAAGATATTCAATCAGCCACAGGATCTAGGAATTGAATAGAAATACCTGGAGGACAGTCTGAACGATGACTAAAACGCATTAAAGTCCTGCACAGGATGAAAAGCCCTATACATTTTTGGAAAGTATGAAGCTACAGTACTATCTAACAACTATTCAGTTTTACCTTCAAAAGCCGTCAAAAAACTCCAATTAATAAAAAACGCATGCCTTAAGCTAAAATATAAATCTGCCATATCATTGGAAAATTTTAGAAGTAAGCCACGTACAGAAGTAATACCCTTCAGACTTATATCGCTTATTACGATCATTGAAAAAGTTTTCGAGGCACTGCTCCTGAAAAGGCATAGCAAAATAATTGAAGAATGAATACTAATCCCGACACATCAGTATAGAAGTAGAAATAAAATGTTCCACGCAAGACCAAATGACGAACGTGGTAGAATGTTGCTCAAGCCTTTGACAAGGTTTGACACATGGGATTTGAATACAACCTGGAAAGATCCCTAGGCAGTACTATGAATTACTGAATAGTTCGGTATGACCAAAATTGCTGGGAATTTAAGAAAATTGAAGCTGGTATACCACAAGGATATGTCTTAGGGCCAACCCTGTATTTGTTATATACTAAGGATATTCCAGTGGACATCAATGCTTTCATGGTCACCTTTCACCTTTGTTGTCAATACTGCACTAGGTATATTGTTGCCTGATAAATTCGCTACGGAGGCTACAAAAAAATTGTAAAACGAATTCAAAATTAGAGATTTGAGGAATCAATGGCGTTAGCTGGTTGACTGGGTCTTAAAGGTATTTTTCAAGTTGAAAGTTCGCTGAAAATATGCGATATTTGTGGTAGAAAAATTCTTCTATATTTAATTTTTAAAATTGTTCCAAAAAAAAAATGCAACTACACTCTTTCAAAAACGGAAAGATTCTATTCAATCAAAGATTTGACTTGTCGAATGAAAAATTGCAAACAAAATAAAAACCAAAACCTCACTAAACTCCTTTGATAAATTTAAAACCAAATATCAGTCCATAACACCCAAGACACACACTGTAGCCTTAGTGTGTTTGTATTATTACATTGGTCTTTCATAAATTCTACAATGAGAAACTCCGGTGGATAGTGTGTAGTGTCATCCCAGGCAGGATCGGACCAAAAAAAAGTTCAATCTAGAAAATTGGGCCCTGGGTTATTCCAAGTGATTGACAACGAATGACAAGTTTATTTTAGTGTTGGAGTCTAAAATAACTTGCTCTTGATTGCAGTTCAAAGAAATAATGTGATAGAACATGGGAGAGGTAATGGCTTAGGTTAGGTTAGGTAAGTGGGCTGACAGTTGATCTTGTTACTGTCACACTTAGATCAATGTAGATCCATTGTGATACCCTCGGGTTTGTGACCCTTTTTATTGAAACCTATGATAATCCTATGTCCATCAAGCCCGTTAAGGGTATGGTTACAGCAAGCTTTAGCCTGAAATGTACTTCTCGGGGATATTCCTTTCCTTTACCTTCACTTGAGAAATCATTCCCCCCACCAGACCCGTAGGAGCATGTGGCTCCTTGCAACGCCTGGTAGATGAGTTTGAAAAGTCAGTTTTGGTGTATATATTCGTTTGTTTGTTCGTTAGTTAAGTCGAAGAGGTTGCTACCAAACCAAAGAGGATTTTACCAATCTTAGGTAGATGTGACCCCATCGACCTACTGATGCTCATGCTTAACGTAGGATTGGCAACCGCAGGTGTATAGGCGAGGTGCCCATTCTCCGTTGGTGCCGCTCTCACAAGAAACACGTGCGTCGTTGTCATTTACGTTCGTACTACACTGTCGTACTGTAGTAGAAGGCGGTTTTCATGGATCAGGAATTCTCAAGCCATTTGGTATCATTAACGAATTTTAATATGATTTTGCTTGGAATGTCAGAGAGCTCCTCTAAGTCGTTGAAGAAGTGCCTCCCTAGATGTCTGTTTCTTAGATGATATAGCGCAGGGCAGTGACACAGGTAGTGAGGAGTGTCCTCATGTATCTCCTCGTCACCGCATCCTCTGCATAAGTCGTCCATACTGAGTTTCATCTTTTTCTTGTGATAACCGAGTTGGTTGTGGCCTGTGATAATGCAGGTAATGGCTTATAACATATTTAGAGGAAATCTGGAAAAATGTAAAAGTATCCTTGTGTTTTTTTTGGGATTCTATATTACGGTAGGAAATTTCGAAAAAAAACATTTTTAATTTCATTTTGTACTATCGAACAGGTGTCCGAATAGTTAAAAAAAACACACAAATGGGGTTTGTTCGTAGATCATGGTCACAATAAAATGTTGTGATGTGTGTCTCATGTAGTAGATGGCGTCATAGGAGGTAATTTTTATTGGATTAATACAAAAATAGTGGTATTCACGGTCTGGTGCATCAGGCAATTGTTGATTTTTTTTATCCTACTAGATCGTGTACGCACTTTTTGTAATTTTTATCAACACTGAAGTAAATGTCAAAATTTGGCATTTGTTATTTCCTTTTCTTAATAAAAACAAAAAAAGCAGTAACATGCCAAATAACTGAATTATTGTTCATACAATTTCAGACATGAAAAACAATAACAACGGAAAGGACGAAATGAAATTTGGTAAGCTGTCAAACAAAACTAAAAAAAAATCACACCGTTGTATTTTTCTAAAGCAATGGAGTTAGGGTATAGTAAAAGTGCAAAACTGTTGTAAGATTTTAATCAGTATATTTTGTCCTTGGGGTGTACTAAAATGTTAAACTTTTAAAATGACACTAGACTTGTTACGAGGGATTGTTAAAGTTAATTGATTTTAATTGAATTAAATAAAGTTAAATCCAAGTTCAATCTTATTAGGATTTTAATAAATTTTTGTGCTCAATGGAAGTCCACAACTGTCAAAATGTATTTTCTGACGGAAGAGGATAGAAAACCATTGTTAAGATAAATTTAGACAAATGTCATATAACTTTGGTGAATAATTAGAAGACAGCAAGTTTTAGCTAAAATAAATCCGAAAAGGATTGATTTTTCTGTGAAATAATATAAAGAATGTCTTAAACTGTTTAATAGAAAATGAAATATGTAAATATGCAAAGAAAACGGCAAAAGATTGATTTTTTTCCCAATGGAAAAACACATCGTGAAAAACGCACAACTGCTTAATGAACACAGCCATAGTGATAAATAAATGTAAGTATTATTCCGCTTTGGACTTTTTTCATTTATGAGCTCCTTTTAAATTGAAATAGAAACTTTTGAACCAAATATTATGTTTTTGATCTTAAAAAAAATTCAAATTGTTTTTTTTTTGGAAAATTCAATATCAATCTTAAAGCGAGTTGAAGATTTTTTTTTTGAGTGTGTAATGTGCCTGAAATTGTTGTTAAAATAGAATAAATCAAATGCACGACTGGGTTGCATGAACTTGGTCTCATGTAAAAGTACTTTGGAATTTAAAATGCATTTTATAAATATAAAACATGGATGCAATGAGATAAAAATGTTCAAATTCATGGAATTGCCTGATTTCCGGAAAAGTATGAATTTACGCAAATAAGTTTAAAAATCGTTTTATTAAAATAATTTTTTGTATAACAAATTTCTTTTAAATTTTTCCAGAACAAAATTTGGGATGCTAATTTTAAGTGCATAGTAATATAGATTTGAGGAAATAATTTATAAAAATAATAGTTCGCACGTTTTCAAGATATTGATTTTTCAAAAAATAAATTGGATTTTTTTTCAAAAAACAAAAAAAATATTTTTTTCGAATATTTTTATATACAATATTATTTTAAACTTAAGGGCGCTCCTGCTGAAAATTTTTGGTTAAAATCGTTTGAGCCGTTAATGAGAAAGTTGAAAATCAAAAAAGAAAACGGTTCTATGACAGGTACCATTTTATATCATTTTGCCCCAAAATTTTGTTTGACCAAAATGTAGTCCATGTCAAAAATATCACAAATAATTTTTTTTATCAAAATCGTTAAAGCCGTTTCGTGATAAATAAGATTTTGCAATATGGGTGTATGGGGGGTACCGTTAGTTTTGGAGCGAAAAAAAAAATTCAATTTCTCCTCTAGGAAATCACTGAAGGCCCTTAACTACCGGGATTGAAAAACATAGGTCTAGTGGTTTAGGCTGGAGGGAAAGTTACAGACATACAGACACACTGAAACATGTTTTTTGTGTACTTAATTTTTCGTAATTTTCATAAAAAAATTGATATGCAAATTGTTAGTATTCAATAAAATACATTTTATAACATAATTTAAAAATGTATTCATGTATCCGTTTTCAATATATTGAATTTTCAAAAAAAATTGTATTATTTTTTTAAAAATCCAAAAACTATTTTTTCGAAAAAAAATTTAGACTTTATATTTTTAAAAGCATAGGAGCTTCTGCATAAAAATTTTGGTAAACATCGTTAGAGCCGTTAATTAGAAATTCGAAAATCAAAAAAACCGTTCTATGACAGGTACCGTTAATAACATATTCCCCCAAAATTTTTTTTTACCGAAATGTAGTCCATATCCATAATATTACACCTAATTTTTTTTATAAAAATCGTTTGAGCTGTTTTTGAGATAAATAAGATTATGCATTATCTATGATCTGTTAGTGATGATGTCTATGATCACTAACAGATTTCAGACACTCTTTCCATACTTTAACAAATATTATAACACAAATTATCGAAGATCGAAGTAGTGTGCATAATCTAGGAAAACCAATCCGAGTATTTGACATTTTTCCATAAGCGAATTTATATCCATTTGGAATATTGACTAGGAGCATACCTGCAAAATTTTACCAAAATACAAATAAAACGTTATTAGTTGTTGAGACCATTTTTTCAAACTCATATTTACCGTATTCCAGTCTTCAAAACTCATATTTAGGTGTTTCTTGGCCCATTGCAGACGATTATTTTTCATTGTTACGGTCAGACCTTATCGTCAAGCAGATACCTCAGACCTCTAGACTGTCCTTTGATTGCTTATTAAAGAAGTCGACAGTGCGATGCTTTTGTTGTGATGTCGCATTCAAACATCGCGAATGGTGATACATTTTCTGTCACTTCTGGCTACGTGTTTGGCTTCTAGCTGGATAGAAAATTGGTAATACTAATAAATTATTGAACAATACTTACTTTTTGAAAATTTTTAAGCTCGAAAAAAAGTATTTAAAAATCTACTCTACTTCAATAATACTTTTGAGCAATTGCTAATTTTCCAACCTCAATAATTCTTTCAAAAAGTGGTCACACATATTTTTATTTATACATATGTATAATAATTGGTATAAACACTGCGTTAATTTCAATATCTGCCATATGAACATCTCGGCTCTATAAAAGCTCATTCCTTTGATGAAATGTTGTTTCAAGTTTGCGCATAATTCTGACTGTATTTCATGAATAGCAGCTTTGATGTTTTGTCATATGTAAGTGCATGAATTGTTAGTGAAGCATTGGCGGAGACCTTATCTTTGACTTGACCCCAAAGAAAAAATCTATTGGTATTAAATCGCAGGCGGTCAATTGAAGTTTCCATTTCGAAAAATCATTCGTCCAGGAAATTCGTCATGGAACAGTCCAATTGTTTCATGAGTTGTTTGGCGAAATCTTTCCCGGATATTTTCACCAGTTTTATATTAAATTTACACTATTTACCTTGTGTAATTATGTATCGATTCCGCTAAGTTTTTAATTATCAAAAGATGTCGGAATGACAGTTAAGTATTGATAAATAAAAAATTTTGCGAAAGTAACCCCTTTTTAATTTTCCATTAACTGTTTTTTATCTTTAAATTAAAATAAAACAAACTTTGAGTGAGTTATCATTCGAGATTGTATTTATTTTGAAGGCCTATTTATGCCATTATTTATGAAATTTAATATAATTCAGATATCAGCCATCACTTTGCTAAGAGCCGCACTTCAAAAAGGTCCAATTTTCCTTAACTCTCCCGCATTAATCAGCCCGAATTTTACCAATAGTATTGTTTATGTTCGAAAAATCCTTCTGCAAAATGTCCACTGTGTCTTGGTGTCCATATTATTCAATACGAGCCAAACAAAATTGGTTATCATCGAACTATAGCGCTGCTAGCCGTTGACATTGGTGATAGTCTGGTCAAGGTCGGCGTCGTTTGCAAAGAAGTATAGACCACTGATGCATAAAGCCCAAAATCCACACTAAACATTCACTTTATCTGGATGCATTACAATTCGTTGGACATCGTGTAGATTGTGATCGTCTAATATTTGACAATTTTGCCAGAAATGGACCCCGTCGCGTTAACGAACACATGTTGTTGTCTTTGAGTACTTAACTCTGAGCTCCTGGCACAGTTGAAGTTTGTACGTGTGTATGCTCAAGTTATGACGCATAATTCGCCAAGTTTGTGAAAGGAGCATCGGGTTCTCTTCATAGACAGCTGCAATATTTTCGGCAGATATTGCGTTTCGTTGCCGTTCGGGTATTGGCGAATTGTTCACTGAACCGGTCGACTCGAATTTGTTCAACAAGTTCCGAGTAGTATGCTTGGAAGAACGATTATGGCGACCGTAATATAGGTGAATGTAATACTATTTTATTATTACATGTTATTGAAGGCTTTGAGTTGGCAAGACAAACTAACGAATGGCAGCCATTTTGATGGATAAATAGCTTCAACAATATGGCCGCAATCACCTGTCAAAACTATGAAATTCTTACTATTAAGAAAAAATTCAAAAATCAATTTAAGAAACATGTTTGGAATATCTTAATTTGGGCTTCTTATAAACGGGCCCATAAATAGCTGGCAGGAAAACCAGCAGATATAAAATCTAGCCCTGATAACTAGGATTGCCCTTCAAATGGTTTTTTTTCCTTTCTAAATGGATCCCATAGACTGGAAAATGCGCTTTCTGTCTTTTTCATTTTTGTCTTCTTAAAACGTACTTATACATATGTATGTACTCGTATGTATGCGAGGATGTGTCTTTGTTTTTTTGTTTCATCTTTTTGATGCGGAATAAGTCTTATGCCATTCAGTGTACTATCCTGGTTTATCCTGTTGCTGATAAGCGTTGTTATTATACGTATAGTTTTATCCTTTTTGCAAACATATAATATTCATATATATACACACAAGTATGTACGCAAGTGTAAGTATATACATCTTCGCAAAGAATAAGATCCTTCTTTTATAGTGCAAAAGTGCAGAAAGTTCTTTGGTCGGTTATTTTTATTCCTCCTCTGCTTCGTCTATTATTGTTTTTTTTTTTGTTTTATTTTCTATCATTTTATGTTGTTTTTTTTTTTTTTTTTTTTTTTTTTACCGGAAGGAGAAAACGAATAGAACAAAAATATCCTTTCTTCTTTCAGCCCACTTGACAGCAGCGGTTTTAACAGTGAAGATGACGAGCAACATGAAGAAGCAGTTATTTTTCAAAAAGAAAAACCGCTGCTCTTCAGCTATTGAATTTTATTGCATCGACTTGAGGAGAGCCTGTCTGCTTCGACGAGTATATGAAGGGGGTAGGGGGTCTTCAGCACCCTGTTGCCACACTGCAGAGTTTTTTTTTTCTTGTTCCCTGACTATCTTTCACCGAAGCAAAGAGGGGTATATAAATCTTCTATAAAACGAACTCAGTCAGGACACAATGCTGAATGTAGTGAGGATAAAATTCCGTCATATCAAAGAGAAACTTTTAAACGTGATCAGAATTCAATTGATGCGGTTTTGCTTTTAAACTAGCTTTTTGGCTTATAAGAGATAAGACCGCATTCCGCATTCGTTCGCTTTTTCCTGTTGCCCCACGAGTAGCAGGACTAATATAGAACAAAAAAAAATAGTATGAGGACGACACCGACGATGACGACGACCGACGCCACGGTCTAACCTACGATCCATCTACTACCAGGACTCCCCGCAGAGAAAAGGTTATTCATCATTTTATTCAGTCAGAAAGAATAGCGGTATGTGGCGGCAACAGATTCAGAAAAAGAGAGAGGTGGACTTCATAGTGATGAAGACGAAGTTCAATGGGATGCTATTAGATAGAAATCTTTTATCCTTTTGTTCGTGGTTCAATATATCTATAGAGGAGAGCATCATGATACATGATGCATTGATTTGGCATTCGAAGTTTTATCCTTTGACTCTGCTATGCTCGTACGAGTATACTTATATCTCAGTATACGCTCCAGAACTTTGGTGCATCATCAACCCCCTACCCACTAGCTAATGGCCTAACCTTAAAATAAAAAAAAACCTGCAATTTAATAGCAGCCCAAGGGTTCAACCCCATTACTCACACCATACTCCTTGTTAGAATTTCGAAGAAGTATTGGTTTAAGTAATAATTACGCCTTTAACAAATTGCTCCAATTAAATGGGTATAGCTCCATTGGGGTCGATCCCAGGGCTAAAGTACGACGACGGGAAGAAGAAGGCACATCCCTGAATTGCTGGCAATTAGTGCTGTGGACCTAAAGAAGATTTTGTTTCGCAATAAAAGAGAAATTATTAGATGATGGCTCGTCTATGGTTAGATACTCTTACTATATCTACGCGTGCTGTTCCCGTTCCATTAAGGAAGTGCGAAGGGAAAAGTTTTTTTTTTTGTCGGTTCTTAGATTTCTTGCTTCCAATGAATGTCCAGGTTTAATGCCTTTCATTTCGATACTAATTTATTGCTAACGATAGATAATTATGATTTTGATTGGTGTACACATTGTGGTGGAAGGAATACAAAAAAAAAAACCTTCGATCACAGGACCTTTCGGTACATGGTTATGGTTACATACAGGATCTTAGTAGGAACTCACTTAAGAAGTGAAAGTCGTATTAAATAAATTGCAAGACCAACAGTCTGCTGGTTGCAGAAGATTTCAGAGGAAATTACAAGGGATCTAACTAAATTGATCAATTTGGTTGATGAAGAGAATTAGTAAGAACACAAATTTGGGGAGTAAAATTGTAAGGACTTTAAGGGTTTTTTTTTCAATTTAAATAAAGCGTATCTAAGCATGTTTTTTTTGGCCGGTATGTGGTTGATTTGTTCAATTAATAACTTTTTATTTCAGTTTTGAAATTCTTTTTGTTTTTCGCTGGCCAATCGGAAGATCTCGTATTTCGAATAAAATTTCAAAAGACGGATTCTTTTCTCTATACAGGATTCTCTGTTAAGGATTTATTTTTTTTTTTACAAATTTCTTTGAAAATTTGAATTTAGTTTGTCGAATTTCAAACAAACCCTCAAACCCTAAAGAAAACTTAAGCTCTGATAAAGTCTGAAAATATGAAAACTAAGCTTAATAATGGTTAGGTCTGCGAAAAATCTATTTAGTCATAAATTCTTGTCTAGATGTCTACACTACCTACCTATATATTCAAGTGGCATGGCGTTAAAAAATTTTTAATAGGGAGTCGAAGAAAAGAATACCAAAAATAAAAAAAAATTTTAATTATCTTATTATTCTGCAAATTTAAATTAAATTGTAAACACGGTTTTAAAATATCAAATTTTCAATAGGAAAACATTGAAAGTCTTATTAAATATCAAAAAATCATTGGCGCAAAATTTTTGTCGAATAAGTACGATGTTTAAGCTATTTTAGTATGATATTAGGTTAAAAGACAAATTTTAGTCGATTAATATCATGCTACCTCTTACATTTTATTAAAGTAAAAATCATCGAATACCTATTTTATATTTTTAGTATCATACTTAATTCATGACACTTTGAAATTTCAAAATATTGAAAAATGTGTGTTTGCCTAGTTCTTGCTTGAACTGTCATTGTTGAGGGTGTGTTCAGAAGGAATTTATTAAAAAAACAACAGTTCACATTGGATTTTTGTCAAAAAAAATTCATATAAGATGAACTGAACTTAACAAAAATTGCGTATTGACAAGGTCCTCACAAGTCAACTGATGAGTCCATGTGAGATCACCCGGACGAAACGCCAATTTTTGTGGACTAAAGGCCAAAAAAGCTAATTTGAATAAAAAAAACAACTTTAGCACGATACTAGTTAAGAAATGTTTAAAATTAAGAAAAATTTAGTAATCTTGTTATAAGTTTACAAATTGTTAAGTAGTATGATACTAATAGTTAAACACTGCTGTTTAAAATTGTAAGCCATTTCGTTTTTTTTGATAATACTTAAACTTTCTAGGTCAGTGTCACCATTTAAGAAAAAAATATTTTCTTAAATTTCGAAAAAAGAAAATATACTAAAAGTACCAGAAAAATATGCTTATAAACTGGCCAGATTGGTGTGAACTGGGTGTCAACCCTCATGAGACTGTTATTGTTTTTTTTTCGGGCCAAATACAAGTTTCTTTTTAAAAATGTAATAAAATGACCAAAATTATTATTTATTAGTAAGGAAAAAACATTCCTATTAATTATGGAACGCAACGTCGTTCAAATGGCTGACTTGGCTGGTCGTGCGACTTTAATTGCTGAGTCAATTTGACCTTGTAAGCAAATAATCCGAGACCTTTGTACAGAATTCTCCTCTGGCTAGTGCGTGAAATGTTGAGCTGTTGTTGTTGAATGACAACAGGGACCAAGAGTGTTGTCCACTAGCATACCAGTCTCACAAACTTGCGTACAGCAGGTGCGGTGGGTACTTCATTTCGGCCAAAACTTCTTTTAAAAAAATACACTTTTTGGGCTACCCAGCACTCACTTTTCAAATAAGTTTTCAATATTTTACAAAGTTGTTCAAAGTTAAAGCTACTCATTTCATTTCACGCAGGTATGACACTGATTTTCTGTTAAAATTTCGAGCGGGAAACAGCTGTCAGTGTCAAAATAATCTATGATTTAAAAAGAAACTACTAGATGGCCCACCCAATGTAGATCATCATTCTATCAAATATCACTAACTTTTACAAACGAAGCGAAATACTTAAGTCCTATTTTAGACAAGAAGTCAAGCAGAAAACCTAAAAAAGCGAGTTTACAACCGCTTTAGGCGTTTTTCTTTTTTAGTTCATAACAGAACCTGAGTTGTCAAAAAATAAATTGTGTTTCTTTTTTAGTTCAGAGTGTTCAGAGTTTCGAAAATGTGTTTCTTTTTTCGTTCTGAGCATGTTCTGAGCGTGTTCAGAGTGCGCTCTATGAGCTCAGAATAAAATAACTGAGCAGACAGAGTAAAATACTAAACACAAGCATTTGACAGATGGAAATTAAAAAAAAATGGCGACAGCTACATAAGTGTTCAGGTTTGTTTCAAAATATACTCAGAGCGCTCAGAGCACACTTGGTTCAGAGAATGTTCGGAACATGCTCGACATGCTCGGACTCTGTTCAGAGCTCTATATTGAACTAAAAAAGAAAAACGCCTTTTGATAATCTCATCGATTCTTATAATTATATGGTATGACAGTATGATGAAACGCTTTAGATAAAACAACAAACTATGACATTCCTGGAAGTCCAATCGATGCATTTTTATACCGCAGTATTAAAAATTGATAATGGGGTTGGTGCAGATGTGTCTTCTTTATAACTTTAGCGTGTTTGGCGATAAAAGAAGCCCAGTCTTGGCTTAATGAAAACGTGATATTAAAAAGTGATTTTCGGATCTTCTTAGATAGCCAAGCCGCTATTAAGTCTTTGGACTCTGTTTGTGCAAACTATATAACAGCCCTCAATAGCTAATCATCCCTCAAGCAGACGGCATACCAGGTTAACTAACATTGACTTATGTTGAGTTCCGGGCCACAGAGACATTCCAAGAAATTGTAAGAACGAGGCTCGGAGTATTCTCCAATGATTTTTGCTGAAGCTGTATGAACGAGGAAGAATCGGTTTCTAATCTGTACATGCCCTGCTCTATCTGAAGGACGTAGGCTCCATCTAGGAGATTTCTACGATAATGATTCTAGTGACCTGGTAAATACAATAGATTTTGTATGTGGACCCCCAGTTGTACAAACAAAAATCATCTAGTTCACGGACGGAGCCCATTTTGGATGAACAGGGAGGGAAAGTGGGGCAAGATTGTTTTTGTAATATGTTGTGTGAAAAAAATAAAACTCGCAATATTTCCTTATAAAAAAAAAAAAAAAACAAAAACGTGGCTTTAAGTATAATCGTTCATGTCTCTGAGTTTGATATAGTTCGGTTGAGGCTGCGAATCAAAACGTTTTCGTTCGTATACAATGTGAGTTTTGTTCTTCCGTTCTTTCCAGTTAAATACTTCCAATTACATGTTAACGTTTTCATTTTTGTATATTAGGAAATGCACATTAAATATTATTAATTATGAAAAAAAGGAGACATAAAGAAAAAAACTCAAAAGAAACTTCGAGAAGTTCAGGTACGATCTACAGCCTCACAATGTTCTCAGTTTTCAGTAATACACGTCTTTTTCTATGTTTTCGAGTCAAATATGGTAGAGAAAGTTAGGGTATTGTGGTATACATGTTTGTTTTAACAGAAAACGTTATGAAACAAATGCTCCTAAATGTGGTAGATTTTACCAAAAACATATAAGCTACCAAGTGATTTCTTTTTGTCGAATTCTAACAATAACTAACAAAGATTTAGACAAAATATTGATATAACCTCTAAATCGTCACTTTTGAAAGTTAAATGGTAATGTGGTACACTATGCTGTCTATTTTGGTATACTATACCACATTACCCAGTAGATTTCTTAAATGTGCGTGAAATCTCAAATTTTTTCATTCCTCACATCATGATTACGTGTCTTTGGAATCTCATTTTCTTACTTCAACCCTTTTAAACATTTTAACGAATGAATCTTTAGAAAAAACACAAATAGCCAATTTTAAAAGGAAATAAACTTTTTTGATGGGTAAAGTGGTGTACTACCACATTAGGCACGGCTAGTATACCACATTAGCCGAAACTGTATATTTTTACAAAATTAAATAATAAAATATAAAATAAACACCTTTGAACAAAACTAACAGTTGTTTTTCGTAGATAATTAATTTATTATTGCAAAGAATTTATAAACTAGCTTGAAACACAACTTTTGAGAGCACACAAACACTTTTTGTTTGACCCAAAACAAAACTCAACTTCACACAATAACCCTTCTCTAATATTTGCTCGAGATATACGAAGATTTTTGACTTGATTGAACACGAGTACTTAGTTTTATTTATGTATATTACCGTCCGCTAAGGTAAAAACCGTTGAAGAAACATGCTTAGTTTTTGGGAAAACTGCCTATACCACATTACCCGCCTATACCACATTACCCCAAATTACTCTACGAAATTGGATTCAAAAAAAAAAAAAAAAAACTGCGTGTTTTCACCAGCAGGATAAACCAACAGATCTCTATCCATGTAAGCAGCTAAAGCCTTTATTTTATATTCTCCAAAAGATCTTTGGGAAGAGAATTTCTTCTAAGTAATAAAAAAGCGGACAACATAGTTAAACAATATGCTGTAAAGTACTTTGCTGAAATTTAATTCCCATCACATGAAGTCACACATCAATGATTACCAATTAATGTTGGTCCGAATTCGATGATATGAATTTGCACGACATGTGTTTCCAACAAGATGATCCTACGTGCCACAAAGCTGATGGCACAATGAACATTCTCCAATAGCCATTTGAGTTAACCTTCTAAGAAGCTTTAAGTTTTGTAATTTTATAAAGTAATAGTTCAACCAAAATGTTCAGATTTGTTTATAAATATAAAAATTTGGACTCCAAAACTAATAAAACAAAAATAGGAAGAATTTAAATCAAAAAATTAGCATACAGGGATGATTTTTTAAGTTAAACGATTTATTTGACTTTTTTGGTATTTTTTCTTCTCTAAGGGGCTTAAAAAATCAATTTAAATTATAAAAAAATATACATATATTAAAATCCGAAAAATTTTTATGAACAAATTGTTTAGTTCAAATAAAATAAAATGCACGACTGGATGGCACGAACTTGCTCTTATGTAAAAGTACTTTGGAATTTAAAATACATTTTATAAATATAAAACATGGATTTAATGAGATAAAAATGTTCAAATGCATGGAATTGCCGTCTGATTTCCGGAAAAGTATGAATTTATGCAAACAAAGTTTAAAAATCGTTTTATTATTAAAGTATTATATGTTGGAATGCTAGAAGCATTCGATGCAAATCAATTGAATTTTTTGCTTTTCTTAAAAAGCATGATGTAGATGTAGGTTTAGTATCTGAAACTTGGTTAAGTTTTGATGACAAATTAAATAATCAAGATTATGCTTGCTATCGTCTTGATAGAGATGAGAGAAGGGGGGGCGGTGTTGCCGTGTTAGTTAAAAAAACAATACGACATGAATTAATTCCAATTGTTAATACAAAAATAGTTCAAAACTTGGGAATTAAAATACCTTTTGCCAATGGTAGTGCTTTAAAAATATTTTCTATTTATTTTCCTGGAGGTTCAGCTAGTGCGGAAAAACGATTTCATTTGAATAACGACTTGAGAAAGCTAATAGGTATAAATGATAAATATCTTATTGGGGGTGATTTTAATTGTAGGCATAGAAGTTGGGGTTGTCTAAGAGCGAATACATGGGGGAACATTCTTGCTAGCCTTAACTCCAGGCATCAATTTGAAATTTTGTACCCTCCTCACCCAACTTACTACCCTACTAATAATAGGTCTAACCCATCAACTTTGGATTTATATTTAAGTAACATGCCTAATCTTTTTAACCAACCTATGGTCATAAATGAGTTAAGTTCAGATCATTTACCTGTACTTATAAAATCTCTCAATTCACCATTGGTAAGCAAAAATGAAATATTAGACATTAAAAATGCAAATTGGTCTAGATATAAAAAAGAAATGAGATCCAGGTTGACATGTATACATGCACCTTCAATCGATGTTGTCGACGAGCAACAAATAGACTTTGGAGTTTCCTGTTTCACGACGGCTGTAGAAGAAAGTATTGACATTTCAGTTCCTAAAAAACAAATATGTCATGACAGTGCCAACTTATTACCACCTTACATTCTACGTCTTATAAAAATTCGCAACAGTAATCGAAGAAAATGGATAAGAACAAGAAATCCTCACTATAATTCAGAAGTTAAGGTACTTAATATCTTAATAAAGGATTCTATTTTAGCTTATAGGAACCGAGCATGGAATGAAAAATTACAGAGCTTAGACAAAGGGAGTAAACCTTTTTGGAATTTAGTCAAAATAATCAAAAAGAAAAATACATATATTCCAGCTTTAAAAGTTGGCAATAATGTAATGATTTCAAGTGTTGAAAAAGCGAATGCTTTGGCTGAAACTTTTTATGAAAACCATTTGACTACTACCGGTATCCCTTGTAATACTACAGTTGAGTTAGTGGTCAGTGACTCAATTAATGTTATAAACTCAAGTACCTCAAATGATATATATGGCCATGTTTCATTTCAAGATGTCAAAGATGTACTTATGGCACTTAAAACAAGAAAATCTGCAGGCTTTGATGGCATTAAAAATATGTATTTAAGAAATTTGCCAAAATCGGGAATCCAATTTTTGCAACTTCTATTTAACTGTTGTTTGAAGGTGAGCTACTTTCCTAAGGTTTGGAAAACAGCCAAAATAATACCAATTTTGAAGCCCGGTAAGAGTGCAAACTTACCAAGCAATTATAGGCCAATAAGTTTATTAAGCTCACTAAGCAAATGTTTTGAACAAATTCTTAAAAGTAAACTTGTGTCTCAAGTGACTAGAAATAATATTTTACCGCTTGAACAATTTGGTTTTAGGGCACACCACAGCACAGTGCATCAAGTTCATCGAATTACCAATCACATAAAAAATAATTTTAGGTTGGGTAAAAGTACGGGCATGGTACTTCTTGATATTGAGAAAGCCTTTGATACTGTTTGGCATAATGCATTATTACACAAGCTTTTAAGACTCAATTTCCCAATATATCTTATAAAGACCATTCAGTCCTTTCTGTCTGAAAGGAAATTTAGGGTTTCAATAAATAACTTTTTCTCTGAATCTTATAATATTATAGCAGGTGTACCTCAAGGTTCGGTGCTAGGTCCAATCTTATACACTATATTTACCTACGACTTTCCATGTTTAACAAACTGTGATAAAGCTATTTTCGCTGACGATACGTGTATCTTTTCATCAGATTCAGTTGGTTTCATTATTGAAACAAATCTGCAATCTGCACTTAATGTAGTTCAAGATTATTTTTTTGATTGGAAGATAAAAATAAATGCCTCAAAGACTCAGGCTATCTTTTTCTCGAGAAAAAGAAAATCCTGTTTCTTGCCAAGCAATAATCTTCAAGTCGGTGGAATAAGCACAGAATGGTGTTCAAGTGCTAAGTATCTTGGAGTTCATTTAGATAAAACTTTAACTTTTGGCGTGCACGTACAAGAAATAATCAAAAAGCTTAATATAACTATCAAAACTCTTTATCCTTTTATAAACCGCAAATCTAAACTGAGTAATGATAATAAGCTCTTGATATTTAAAGCAGTTTTTCAAGCAATTATGTTTTATGGTTCACCGTGTTGGGGGATATGTGCGAAAAGCCATATTCGAAGACTTCAAATAGCTCAAAATAAAGTCCTAAAAATGATTCTCAAGCTTCCATGGTCATTTTCAACAGCTGAACTTCACGCCATCGCAAATATAGAACCGGTATTGCAAAGAATTGACAAACTCAATGTCCGCTATAAATTATCTTGTACATCTTCAGATAACATATTGATTTCAAACCTAGCTTCTTAGTTATATATATTATTGAAAATACATTTCTGTTCTTTTCTTTATTTTCCTTTTTTTTTTTTTAAGACTGATTTTGTGATATTATTTATTTAATTATTTATTTATTTATTATTTATTTATTTATTTATTTATTTATTTATTTATTTATTTATTTATTTATTTATTTATTTATTTATTTATTTTTAATTTACTTATTAATTTATATATTTATTTAATTTATTTTTTGTATATTATTGTTTGTTCATTAATTTATTTACTTCATATTCATATTCATATATTTTTTTTGTTATTTATTCATTCATTGTTTGTTTATTTATTTATTTGTTTAATTATTATTTATTCATTTCATTGTTTGTTTATTTATTTATTTGTTTAATTATTATTATTTAATTGTTTATTAATTTATTTGTTCATTTATTTATTTGTCTATTTATTTATCATATAATATACATATATATATTTGTAAAACTTAAGGCTGTGTTTGATTTAAATACCACACCGCCCACCCTTCTTCTCTCTAAATCCACAAAACACTTTTTAATGAAGGTTTTTTGTAGCTTTTCCTTCAATATATTGTTATTTGCTTTTCATTACTTGTATTAAAAATTTTATTATTTGTCAGTAGTAAGGTAGATTTATACCATAACTCTGTAAATTGTGCAATATAGTTTAAGAAAAAATGTAAGAATATTCTGCTACACTAAATACAAATACAAATAAAAAATAGTAAATTATTAAAGTAATTTCTTATATAACAAATTTCTTTAAAATTTTTCGAGAACAAAATTTGAGATGCCAATTTTAAGTATTTAGTAGTATAGATTTAAGGAAATAATTTCAAAAAAATAATCGTTCACACGTTTTAAAGATATTGATTTTTCAAAAAAAAAAAACTTGGAATTTTTTTTTTTTTAAAACCCCAAAAAATATTTTTTCGAATATTCTTACATACAATATTATTTCAAACTTAAGGGGGTGCCTGCTGAAAAATGTTGGTTAAGATCGTTAGAGCCGTCATCGATGAGAAAGTTGAAGATTAAAAAAACGGTTCTTTGACAGGTAGGTACCGTTAATAACATTTTGTCCCAAAATTTGTTTTGACCAAAATATAGTCCATGTTCATAGTATATATCACACTTAATTTTTTTATTAAAATCGTTAGAGTCGTTTTCGAGATAAATCAGATTATGCATTGCGGGTACATGGGGGGTACCGTTAGTTTTAGAGCCAAAAAATTAATTTCAATTTCTCCTCTAGAGAATCACCGAAGACCCTTAGGTACCGAGTTTGAAGAAAATAGGTCCAGTGGCTTAGGCTGTAGATCGAGGTACATGCAGACATATAGATATACAGACAGACAGACGAAATTGTCGGACCCACTTTATTCGTCTTCGCTATCATCGTAATGTCAACTTAGATCAAAATCTCGAGTTCGATTTTTTTCCCAAATGCAGAACTTGCCCTATAGTACCTATGTAATGTACTATGTATATATATCACAAGTAAAAAGTTAATGTTATCTGGGGCCAAATTACAGCTTCAGTGACCGAGTGAGTGAGTCCCATCAGTGATCGAATGAAAATGTCAAATCAGTGTAATCGATTGCTCGATACAGTACGCGGTAATGCCAAGCTCACATAATTCAGTCACGTATTACTCGAAAACTGATGCGGTAATTTGGCCCCTGGTCTTCCCATTCCCAGCTCGGACTCGCATAAGCTAGTATACAGTGAACTGTTATGTATCGAAATTACGTTTTTACTTGCGACTTATAGGTACAATAAAGCAAGTTAAGTTATCCTTCGTAAAAAAAATTGAGCTGGAAATTTCGATCGAAGTTGACATTACGATGATCACGAAGCCGAAAAAAGTGTTTGTCTTGTTGAATATCATTTTTAAATGTTTCCCCCGCACACTTTTTTCTTTTTTTTTTTTAAGACAAAAAATAACGGTACCTGTCATACAAATTTTTTTTGAGAGTTTATAATCAATTTTTATTTCTAAAACTGTTTCGCAGTCGGTTTAAGTGGAGTGTGTTTCGCCCCGGCACGACAGAATGGCATCTAACTGATGAGCGAAACGCACTTTGCAGTTGAGGTCACTTGAGCTTTCAATTGAATCAAGATATTACTGACCGTACCTACCATAGAACCATTTTTTAGAACTTTGAATTTATTATTATCGATCTAACGTATTTTCATAAAATTTTATATAGAAAAGCTTTTAAAAAGTGTAAAAAACATTTCATTTCAAAACTTAAAATAAAAAATATTTTTTTAATTTTTTAAAATAAAATAACATTTTATTTTTAAAAATTCGATATCACTAATCTCTCAATATTTTTGTGTGTGTGTGGAAATTTAATATTTATTCGTTCACTAATAAAAGCTTTAAGTTGGTGTACCAACATTTTATTTTGTATATAAAAGCTTATATTTTTAAGAAACCACTACAACTACTTATAATTTCTCTTCTTGCAGAAGCTAATATTCGCTTTGTTCCAATAACTTGAAATCCTTCTTCCAATTTTTTTTTTAAATAATTTATTTATTTTATTATTTTATTTATGATCTTTGGACAAGTGCAGCTAAAACATCTCTTTATATATAGGATAGAATCCATAACAGAGTCTTAAAACTGATAGAAAACAGAACTATCATGGAATCATTCCCATCTCTTGAACACAGTCGGAATAATGGGTGGTATGAAGAAAGCTTTATCTCAGTCTCAAATCTCACTTTTTTGAGCAATTGCTAGCTTTGGTATGCAGAATAATTCTGAGACAAGAATTATTCTTCATACGAAAGCTAGCAATTGCTCAAAAAAGTGAGATTTGAGACTGAGATAAAGCTTTCTGCATACCACCCAATGTCCTTCCTTCATTTATCGCTTCTTTCACAAGCAATGCTCACTCGAAGTAGTCACTTGCATTCATTCCCCCAATCAGTTCACCCGTGATAACCGTTTCGGTAGGAAAGCCCATCAGTTCACCCTTAAGCCTTATTTTAAGACGTACCGTCAAATACAGAAATTCGTGTTTTAGTCTCGCAACACGATTATGGAATAATTTATACTCGGCACGGTTTTCCCTTGCTATTTCTAATGTTCATTGACATCTCCTTTCTCTCCAAATTTTCTCATTGCTTGTTCTATGTTAATGTTGAACATTATAAGGGTATCACAATAATCTCTTGAGCGTTCGCGAATTATAAAAAAAAAAAAAGATTA
This sequence comes from Philhelius festivus, assembly GCA_963931855.1. Taxonomy (NCBI): domain Eukaryota; kingdom Metazoa; phylum Arthropoda; class Insecta; order Diptera; family Syrphidae; genus Philhelius; species Philhelius festivus. The sequence goes on from OZ007556.1 coordinate 175,169,003, forward strand.
TTAATTAAAAATAAATAACTTCATTAACGGCCTGTATTATCATTTAAAAAATAATGTGGTTAATTTTTAGTTTTATTGGGTACTATGTTTGTATACAGGGTGTCCCACAGTCACGCCCCAAATGAAAACCATGGATTCCTGAGGTCATTTTAAGTCGAAAAATTTAAGAGGTCATTTTCTTAACCACAATAGCTCAGAAAAAGTTAATTTTGTATTTAAAAATTATTTTTTTTTTTAAATTCGCTAAGTTTGTTTATTTTTTGTTAATTACATTTAGTATTCTTTAAAAAAAAAATATTTTTTTTAAGAAAATGAACTGGGCTTTAATAATAAGTGAAAAAAATTAATACTCATTAACGTGTTTTTTTTAATAAAATGATATCAAAAACGAAAACATTGGGTTTGATGCAAAATTGCGGAGAAACGGTTGTCCGCAGAAAAAACAGTCTTTGGACAAACTAAAACTGTAATAAATTCTTGATTGGTTATAAAAAAAATCTTACAAATCGGACGCAGCACAGAGGAGTATTCGACCCCAAAATCCGGTCATAAGTAAAAAAAAAAAAAAATCGCATTCGACCCGTTAATTTTTGCTTTTTGCATTCCTCAATACCCATGCTAACTAAAACCGGTTTCAAATAATAACTGTTGACCCCCTAATCCTCAAGATCTTAGTCTAAATCTAGTCAATTTTATAAGCTCACGCCAAATAAGCTTATTTTGTTTTCTAATCATTAACACTGAAGTCTGTTTTTTTTATTGTGATTTGTGATAATTGTGAAAAATTTCTAATGGATGTCTAAGGTCAAGGTATGTACTTTATTTTAATACAGAAATTTCCATATATTTTATTGATAAAGTATTAAAAATTGAGATGACAAGAATGCATAGAAAAACATGAAAATTTATGTAATTTTCGGTGGAAAAAAAAGTGTTTTTGTTATAGTTTCGGGTACGATCGGGCAAAAATTTTTCTTTTATATTTAACTGTACATTTTTGTCATCTTATGTACATAAAAAAAAGTCACCCATCTTGTCACATTTTTTTTTAATGGGGTTTCTTAGTCTTGAGGTATTTTTAGTCAATTTGCCCTTTGTTGTTTAAAAAATTATGTTTAATTTAGATATATAACCAAATTACATTCAAATGATCTTTAAGGAAAGCAACAAACGAAAAAAATTCATGTATAAATAATTAAAATGAATTAAATAAAATTGAAAAAAAAATACTTAATTAAAAAAATTTATTTTTATCTAACCCGAAAATTTTTTTCAGTGTAACTTTTTAATGCATCATAAGTTATAAAATAATATTTTAGGCCAATTCCAATAAGAAAAACAAAAAAAATATTTTTGACCGGATTTTGAGGTCGAATACTCCTCTGTGCGCAGTTTAGCAAAGATAAAGCCAGTTAAGGGGAAAATCATAAAAACCGTTATAACTCGAAAACGGGACGAAAACGAGAAAATGACCTCTTAAGTTTTTCGACTTAAAATGACCTCAGGACTCCATGCTTTTTATTTGGGGCGGTGACTGTGGGACACCCTGTATATAATTTGAAGTTATAACTTTCATAGTGAAGATCGACTGAAGCGTCACCAAGTGAATCCATAACTATTTAATCTATTCAGTGTGGAGATTCTTTGACTCGTTTTTGACTTAAATGATTTCTTCAAAATACACCCAACAAAAGTGGGTGTGTCAGAAAACTTTATTTTTTAATATTTTATTGTAAGGTTTTAACTTTTTTTAGGAAAGGTATACACAAAGAGGGCATTCTTTAAAAACGTCTCAAAAGTGGAGATGTTTGGCATGATTAATTTACTATGGCAAAAAACAATATTTTTTGTTAAAAAATCATGGCTAAAAGTTTTATGTGAAACAATTATTACGGAACTCATTATCTACAACTTAACCCTCATTTTTAAAAGCTTCGAAAATTAGATGACCTCCTGTAAGAAATGGGTGTGTCAGTGGGCGGACATTTACTATGATGATTCTTTATACCATCGTTTATCATGTCTGAAATTTTTATTAAAATCAGTTTATTGCTTGAAGACTACCTTTCCATACAACTTGAACCAGCGATGTGAATTGATAAAGAAAACTTCTTTTGTGGCATTTCTCTATGACTTAAGAGTTATGCCAAATGAAACCGAACAGTTTCCACTAAGTCAAAAATGCCACTTTTTTTATGTTAACTGTATACCTATATGTAAGGAATAGATATTTTGAAGTGCTTTCTATGTTAAGCAAATATGTGGCGCATTTTTCTTAGGTGGATTATTTTAGGCCTAGTTGTGTTTCCCCACTCGGAATTTTTCGAAACTTATCAAAAAGTCTGGGCTGTGTGATTTTTTTTATATTTGGGGTGTGTATACTGGGTATTTCAGCTTCCTGGTCTTTTGTAAGCAAAATTTTCTACATAGATTAATCGTGTTTTATATTCAAAGCCATACATCAGGATATATTACCATAGGTACCAGACGTCCAGCACCAACAAAGATGGTCAGCGGGTAAATCCTCCCCCAGGACAGAAAATTACACCCACATGTTCCACACCATAATTCACTTATAATTAATATCCCATTCACGAAATGAGGTGAAACATTCATTAAAGCCACCCCCAAAAAGGACCAACTTAACTATGTAGATGTTTGTTCGAGTATGTATGGATATACCTAGAAAATCTGTGGACAACTGTTGCCTTTACCATACCCTGGAAAGACCGGTGAATTTCTAAACGCATGTATGGAAGTATACAGTTATACCTACTTAAACCGATTAAAACCAAATATGGTTGAACATTCGGAAGACAGAACACAAACAGAGTACAGCTAGACTGAGACTCATTACGAGAGAGGAAACGGTCAAAGTCAGACAGAACAAGAACAAGAAGAAGAAAAAGACCAGAGACCAGGGACCACACATTTTGGACTTTTCCCGAAGAAAACTAATTGTACGTGTGACAGAAACCCTAATATCTTCACACCGCAGCAGTAGCAACATCCCTTATGCGATACCTATATACAAATACACTTAGGAAGCCCCCCAAAAGTCCTTTCAACAAACAGAACCTAAGAGACATCAGAGGAAGCAGCATGGGGGAAGACAGTATCGGTTGGTATACTCGTATATCTAGTCCTGGCTCCTGGAATTGGTCCTGACTGAGGTGTAGTATACTCAGAGCTTTGCAAAAGTGTTTCATTGCTGTTAATTTACGACAATTACAGTTCATGACAAGTTGATCCGGTTTTATGACAATTTCTCTAATTTGGTCTTTTTATGGTCCTTTATCGGTGCGGGGTGACTCTTTTGGTTTCATTCCCTCGGTGTCTTTTGGGCCATCACCATCAGCCTCATCATCAGAGGGGTGGGAAGGAGAATATATCTCTTTGTCGACGACCGACGACAGCGGCGGCGGCGGCGTTGGTAGATGACGCAGGTGGGTTAAATGAATTAAAGTTCTTACCTGTGGGCAATGGGTGTAAATATTTTATAAGTAAGATAATCTAAATCTGACGGCAGCGAGGATAAACGTGCTGTTTTCTGTGGCGAAATGAATTATGGCTATTTTCGTTTTTTTTGTCGTTATACTTTACCTACCCGTAGCCGACAGTGATCCCCCAGTAACCGCTTTACTTTCACACCACCCAGATATATCTACCTTGAGCCTTTAAAATAATTCCCCGATATATCCCCAACATATGGGTGGCCGACCGAAGGTAAAGCAGCAGCAAGCAGAAGGTAAAGTTTTAGCCATCTTGGAATAAAGTCGCCCTTAGACAACTTGGTCCGTGGGGCATATTGGCACCGAAGCACAATTTGGACTATAGTAAAATACCCGCTTCGAGCTGAAGCTATACTTACAGAACCTTTAAATGGCCACTTCTAATTCCAAGGACACCGCCCCATTCGCCACCACTACTTCAGGGCAGACAGTGAAATTATTTTCAATATAGGAAAATATCTGGTGAAAGTTAAATTAGATATAAAAGCAATAAATTGTGGTTAACATTTTGGGTGTCTAATCGCCGTCGTTAGCTTCTCTCTGGGTTTCTATGAAATATATGCCCTCTTCTTCTTTAAACTAGGGCTGTTCGTCGTCGTCGCTGTCGTCTTGACGTTCGAAAGCACTTTAAATTGCGTCCAAATTTTTGCAATTATCATTGAGTTTTAAATTCTAAATTGCCCATATACAGCTTAATAAGTTTAACAACACCACAATTTTTGAAGGGATGAAGATGATGATACCGTTTGCTCGTGAGGGAAGCAGATGCGGTTTGTGTTAGAATTTATGAACTCATCCCTTTTGAGAGGGAATACTTCATTAGAGAGATTTTGTCATCATCCCCCCAAGCCATCATTTCGTCTGTATTTTCACATAGAAAAAGTTTTAATGTTCTTCGCATTTGTGAAATTCAAATGAAAAGTATAAATTAGCAATTTTGGTAAAAGATGGCTAAAAGGAGGAGGACGAGTCAAGCCAAATTTGTCCTCGTTTATAAGTTTCAAACATTTTTTTTTATCAGATAAGTGGGTTGCTGGATATCTGTTGCGCATACGAACAGTCCTTGCGAGGGTTAATCAAAATTAATTTGTTATTTTAAATTAAATTCAGGCTTCTTAAGCTTGTATGTTCTTTATCGTAAAATAAACAGGAAAAAGGTCTAAGGCGAAAGAGAGACCAAAAAATTTAAAGCATTCTACAGAATCCAGGCATTTATATGTAATAGGGCCAATTTTAGTCTAAGGGAGAGTCTTAGTCAACGCAAATGAGTAAAATCATGGCTGAAATTCAGTAACTGACTTGCATTGGTTTCATGAAGAATATACCAACGGAACTCCTTTAAACCTTCCTTTCATTATTTGTACACAAAAAAGGATCCATTTTACTTTAAGACTTAAGAAAATAAATAAATTTGGTAACACAGCAGCCTATTGGCTACCAGCTCTCAATAATTCATTTCTGCGTAGATATTGCAGATAGTATTTGAAGAAGGGGTAAAATTGTCTGCTAAATCCTAACTGTCAAAATGAGAAGCACTTTTCCATGACAAGAGATACTGTTGGAGGATTGGTCACTTCCTCCAAAGAGGCAAAATCCCTGAAACAAATGTTTTTTAAAGATGACAAAAAGCTTGAATTCGAACTTTATAGTTCTGACGTGACAGTCCAATGCTAGTAAGCAATTTTTACAAAGTGTGAATAAGAGATGGCGGATAAGAAGCGTTCTGATTTAATTATTGAATAATTCTTTCTTCTACGTAGATATAAAATATCCAGAATAAGCTTTGAAAAACTTTGAAAATTTATGATAAAAAGTCTCAGCATTTAACAAAAGACCCAAAGTTGTTAAATTGAAAGTTAGCATTCGAATATTCAAGTAAGAATATTCATGTTCGAAATTCACCTAGTCCTCCAATATTTTACTGATTAGTTCTACGATTTCACCCAATAAGGGACTGTTTGTAATTTTCCGGGTGCTGAAAGATTTCATGTAGTTCAAAATTATTTAAGAATTGCTCGGGTGTAAGGAAGTATTTTGGAAAACGCCCAACTTATACCAGGTGACATTCTCTGAAATTTTTGATGTATAGGAGTTACGGCTTTTTTCATATAATATTCTATTGAACTAAGATTTCCGAGAAAATAACAAATTTATTTATACAAACTCATAAAGAACGATAGGGCTCAGTTTAACCTCAATGGTCATATGAATAAGCAAAATTGAGAAATTTGGAGCACCGAAAATCCACAAACCCAATAATCAGGTAACAGTTTGAGATAAATACTTGGGAAGCAGTGAGGGCGCTGGGACCTGTAATTCTTAGAAAAGTGATGGAAAATTTGGAATGAGCACATCAGGTCGAAGAAATCAATGGGTACGCCTTAAACATCTGTATTGTTATTATAAATATTGTACAAAGATTTTAAGCCAATGATTCCAAAACTATTGAAATATGATGCTTCCATGTGAGATAACCGAATCTTTAAAAGCTATAGAAATAGATAGAATAGAAGTATAGGTTCAGGCTTTTTGTCTTTTATAATTCTATTCACTAGTCGATAAACCTTCCAAATTTCTGGAGTGTCTTTCGAGTGCAAATCTGTGCAGTTTGTGAAATCGTGAAGAAGTCAGTAAAAATATTGATATTCAGCAAAGACAGCGAGGTGGAAAATATTTCCTACATCTACAAATGAAAAACTTAAAACGAATTTCGGAAATTTGCAAATTTTAAGTACATGAAAATAGTGAAAATCTTCTCTTTTTTTTTAACACTAGTTGGAAACATAACAGTACAATTTAGCAGAAAAAAAATATGTGTGTCGGCTTACTTGCATAAAACTAACAATTTATATCTAGTCGATGTTCTGTCAAAGCTCATATCAAAGAATATAATTGTGTACCTACATATTGTCATTTTGTGCAGTACCTGAATAGATATACATATTGTTTTGTACTCATTACATAGAGATCGGTACACAATACATGTTGAATCTGTGACTACGTAAATTTATCTGCTGATGTGATGTAACCTATAGAATAATGTATGTAATGTAAATGTATGTACTGGCTACAGTTTCTATCTTAGTTTCGCTGCATAGCGAACAAATTTATTTTATAACATAACTTTTAAGGTTTTCGCGGTTGTTAACATATGACATTTTTAAATTTTCGGATTAGCGGCGGCGTTATATGTTTTCCGGTGAACATGAACACGTTCAATGAAATTTGCAGCGAAACGTTCCGGAGATGGCATTAAAAGATTTTCTTAACTGGAGCATTGTTGTTCATACGCTCCATGTGGTAAAGCCAGTTTAGTGGACGTGTTTTGGCTTTCGGGAATACATCCACATCAGAGTTCGCGGTTATATCTTATCCTCCATTCGCTCTCCTTGCACTCTTGCACATAGGATCAAATATCTGTGGATTTTTTTTTCGAAGGAGCACAGTAATATCTCTCCCTTTCTGCTTATTGTTCAACACTCGAATGTTTAAAGTACGACTTTTTAGGGTTTTGTAGAGCGTGCACCTAAGATTCAGGAGTTTTAAACCCATTTGATTTACTAAACCGAAGTAGCAGTAGCGGTTTCCTAGGGTAATTCTTCGTCAGATCTCCACTAAGGTCTTTTTCGTGGAGTTAATATTAATTTGGAGGTAGATGAACTCCTTTGTTAAGTTTTTGCTACCAATAGTGACGTTTTGCCCTAATCGGTGGACCGATGTTTGTTTGTTTATAGCATATTCTGGGTCGTGTCCTCATTTACTTTCAAGACTAACAAGTCCTGCCTGATCTTCAACAGCCGTTGGAAACGGCCGATGATGTCGATATCGTCCGCATAACGTTAACAGTTGGTCATATTTGTTGAAAAAAGTTCTCTCCATGTTAAGGTCTGCCGTGCGCACCATCTGCCTTAAAACAAGATTGAAGAAATCACATGATAGCGCATCTCCATGCCAAGACCCTGCGCATGTTTGGAATAGTTGCAGTACACTGCACTGCGTATTTTCCAATGTCACACGACACAATTGGATCAGTTTTCTTGGGATTCTCAGTTCGGCCATCGCCATCTCCAGAAGATGAATGCTATCATATTCGGCCTCGAAGTCGAATAATAGATGGTATGTAAACCTTGGTTTGAAATTCGTTAATCTCTTACTCGACAGTTACTGAGAACAAAAGCAGCGTCTATTTTGCTATGGATCTGTCGTTAGAGGAAGAACACTTAAGGACTATTCACATGAGAGCGACCAACGACCAACGAATAAAAAAAGAAAGGGGATTTAAAACATATATAAGCCTAAATTCTTCACAAAAACTTTACAAAAGGGTTGAAATCCAGTTTAATTTAAAGTTAATATATTAAAATTTGCGTTGTAAATGCTAAAATGAGAGAAATTTGAGAAAATATTTTGGTCGTCGCGATTTGCAATATGATTGCTACGAACTGTCAAACACTATTCGCGTTCCACATACCATCCACACTGCAACGAATGAATTCTTCGCGCGCAGCTAAACTCAAAATCAAAAAGGAACTAAGATAGTTGTCTAGTAAACGCCATTCGCGACGAATAAAAAATAAAATGCACGACTGGGTCGCACGAACTTGCTCCTATGTAAAAGACTAAGAATTTCAAAAATGAATGTTATTAAAGAAACTGTTCATAAGCATAAAATTCATTTTTTAAATGACTAAAAAACCTTCTTTAGTAGTTTAGTGTGATTCAAGCAAATATAGATTTATGCAAGAACAAAAATTATAAGTCTTTGTAGTGGTTTCCTAAAAAATAAGGTTTTATATAAGAAAATTTTAAAACATTTTTAAGAAAAAATGTTGGTACGCCAATTTGAAGTTTTTATTATTGTATGAATAAAAATTAAATTTACAAAAAAAAAAAAGTATTGAGCCGTTTTCGAGATATTGAATTTTCAAAAAACAAAAAATTGATTTATTTTTTAAAAATTCCAAAAAATATTTTTCTTAAAGTTTTGAAATGCAATATTTTTTAAACTTTTTAGAAGCTTCTCTCTACGAAATTTCATTAAAATCCGTTGTGCTGATAATGAGAAATTCAAAATTTTAAAAAATCGTTCTATAGTAGGTACAGTCAGTAATATCTTGTTTTCAAATTTTTATTTATTAAATTACAGATATTAACAAATAATTGAAAGAAAAAAATTCAAGCAAAATTCTCGGAACCGTTTTCGAGAAAAATACGAGTTTCGAAAACCATTTTTTAACATTTGTATGGTGGGTACCTACCGTTATTTTTAGGTAAAATGAATTTATTTTTCTCATATCTTGTAGACTATTTTTCCAAACTTTTATTTATCAAGTTTTGAAAAAATCGAGCATGGGGTTTTCGAAATATTTTGTTTTCAAAAAAAAAAAAAAAAATTAAAAGTTTTTTTAAAAATCCAAAAAAAATTTTTTGGAAAATTTTAATACACAATAATATTCAAACTGCTGGGAAGCTTTAGCATAAAAAAAATGATCAAAATCGGTCGTATCGTTTTTGAGAAAATCAAAAACAGAAAAAATTTTGAATTTTTTTTTAAGAAATCGTTGGGAAAAAAAAATATTTTTAAAATTTAGAAAAAAAAATCGTATGGCAGGTACCGTTATTTTTGGTCTTAAAAAATCAAATAAAAAAACATACCAAGTTTGAAGAAAATGGCCGAGCCGTTTAGCTGTAATCGAACAGACAGACAGACAGAATTGCCAGACCCACTTTTTTCGTCTTAGCTAACATCGTAATCAACTTTGATCAAAATCTCGAGTTCAATTCTTTTTTCGAATGCATAACTTGCTTTATAGTTCCTATAAGTCGCAAGTAAAAATGCATGTAAACGAAATGTCAAAATGGGCGAATGTTCCTTCATTCGTCGGTCGTTGATCGCTCACATGTGAATAGTCCTTTAGGCAAGATGTATTGAGGTTCAATTTCATTGAAAATGATCCCCAATATAAGTCTCTAAGGAAATCTTACCTACCTATCCACCATCATACGTCTCTGATACCCTGGGTATTACAAGACCAATACAAAAAAAAAACAAAACACATGATTTTACGATATAAGTGCCCAGAAACTCAAACAAGAGGCATACAAAGTGGTGCATGAAGAAACGAACCACCGTTAGAAGAAGGATCATTGTCTTCTTAGAAAGAAAAAAAGGAGCAAGAGAAGTGCACAATCGAGGAACGTTTTTCGAAAAACTGAAAATAACCTCTCAAAGTACAAGACTGAAGTCTATAAGCACGATCAACACGAACATAGTAGAAGACAGTGCTAAGAATGTTGAAACATTTCTGCAAACTTCACCTTGTAACATTAATAATAATACATAATTCAGTGACGAAGTTAAGGTGCTGGAAATGACGTTTTTGTAGTCGAGCTGTTCTGTTTTAATCCATAAGAGACCACTATTGACTAAATATTCACATTATGAAAGAACTTGATACTCGTAAAATAGGATTGATGAATCTACAACCACCAACTTTTTTCATCAATTTCTCGTTGATTTGCCCAGGATGATTAAGTGATAATGCACGCTGTTCCAAAAATGTCCACAAAGAAACTAACCATCTCGCTGCTGATATATATCGCAAAGGTATCTATAGACCATGTCGAAGATGCATGAGAAATCTATGGTCTTGTCTGTGTGGACGGGAAAAAATTTAAAAAAAAAAAATTTAATTTAAAAGCCAATAATTGACATAGCTGAGTCATTAAGAGCCAATGGAAAATAATGCTGCAGCCCCAAAAATGAATGTTTTAGTAAAACCTCGTGGGACCTTGCAGTGGAGCAGAGTTGTAAAAGAATGCAATATTATGGCATTGCATTCCGAAAAGTCCCACTCATTCAACTGATTCTTTGGGAATGCAATAGAATTTGTCATCTCATTCTTTTAACTTCAGAAATCCATTCCCATTCTATTTTGAAGTCTTAAAAAATGCAATCATCAAAAGCATTCAAAAGATTTTAAATAAAAAGAATGCATTCTTTTTTACTGCTTGCAGTCTTTGAAGTCTTTAAAAAGTCTTTTACATTCTTTTCAGTCTTAAAGTCTTTTAAATGCATTCAATGTATTGAAGTCTTTTTACTGCTTCGAAGTATTATTACTAATTGAAGACTTTTCACTGCTTATGAAAGCCTTTCGACTACTGTGAAGCTGCGGTTGAAAGTTATAGATTTCAACAACTTTGCGAAAACCGTTTAACTCGTATACATAATGACTTCTGTTATGGCAAAATTTTGATTTTAAGTAGAGATTTAAAATAATTGCTGAAGTGTGCTGCTTTTAACCGACTTGAAAGCAGTTAAAAATCTTTCAGCAGTAAAAAAGATTAAATCAATAAAAAGACTTCAAAGCCGTAAAAAGACTTCAATACATTGAATGCATTGAAAAGACTTTAAGACTGCAAAGAATGAAAAAGACTTTTCAAAGTCTTCAAAGACTGCAAGCAGTAAAAAAAGAATGCATTCTTTTGATTTGAATTCATTTGACTGCTTCATATATGATTTTTAAATAAAAGACTGCAAAATTGACTGTGACTTTAGATTGAAATCACAGTACTGAGGTAAAATCAAAACACTTAAAAAAAAGTATTTCCATTCAATTGACTGCAATACTAAAAAGACTGCATTCTTTCACATCTCTGCAGTGGAAGAAGTATGTGGCTCAAGAGACGCACATAAGTACCTAGTAGAGGACCTCAACCAACTTGTGAGCAAAACAGGATATAGCTATAACAAGGGATGAAACTATATGCAAGAAGTTTGTTGTTTTAAGTCTCTAGTTCACTTCAAACTTTACCGCCGTTTAATGTAAATGTTAATAACATATCAACTAAAAACACTAAATTAAATAAAGTTTTACATTTAACATACAGAAAAATTGACTTATTGGCCTTTAAATACATTTTTCTACTTAGAGTCGGGTTATTAAATATTTTTGTTATCATTACATATTCAATGTAAAATAATCCAAAGTCATGTATTGAGTACAAATAGTCTGTTTTCAGTACTCCTTAGAGCAGGTAAGGTGTGTACTGATTCAACAATTGATAATTACAGTAAACGTGCTCATTCCATTTTGATGCAAACTACATTGAATATATTTTACATAAAATTTTCTGTACCAAGTACATAACTTTTTCACCCACAGATTAGAAAATCAAATTTGGAGCTGGTAACTTCACGGTCAACAAAAAGAAGAACTTGTTCTTAGTGTTCTTAAATTAAAATCTCGTTGCATTATGCAATTTTTTGACAAAATTCTGATACGCTATTTTTTTCAGTTTTCAGAAGATAGAAAATTAGGTTCGAAATTTCCCCTCTCAGAAATACTCTGTAATAATTTTTGAAGCAAATTCGTCTGCTCTATATCTACCTAGACGGACAGACATATACAGACCGACGAACAGCATGACGAAAAATACTTTCATGTACTTTTTCATTCCTCACAATGTGTGAAAACCAATTTTAAAAATCAATCAATAAGCCATTTTCGAAATAACAAATTTTCAAAAAAAACTATAATTTTTAACAATTTGAACTTCTGTATGAAATATTTCATAAAAATTAACTGAGTTTGAGAATGTTGAAAATTATAAAAAACGATTCTATACTGTTGTTGTTGAAATTCCGCTGTTAGCAGTTTTTGGTAAAATTGATTCCTATAGAAAAGTAAAAGAAAACATTTTTTTGTAAGAATCGTTTGAGTAGTTTTCGAGAAGAAGAGTTTATAGAAGTTGTATTCTACGTACCGTTATTTTTGATCCTAAGGAAAATGATTTATAAAAATCATCTTGATAGTACGTAAAATCCGTTTTCGAAATATGTATTGAGTTTATTTTGTACTCAAAAAATATTATTTTGGAAAATTAAAACTTTTTGAAGAAAGTTCACGATGAAAAAACGGGAGACATCTTAAAAAGATCAAAAACGAAAAAATCGGAAAAATCGTTTTCGAGAAAATAAAATATTAGGTAAAAAATTACAGTCAACTGCTAAATCAATTACAATATCGCAAAAGCCCTGTTTAAAGAAATCGCCCAGCCTTTAGGTGATTAGACGAACGTATATATAATTAGGACAAGCTTGTTCTTCTCAAACATGGTAGTGTCAATGTCAAGTTTGACCAAAATATCGAGTTCAAATTTCCATACGAATGCAGTAAGCAATTACCACCCTAAAAAAAACCATATCCCTTGAACGATTTCTGTTTTAAATAAAGCTCTTTGTAAGAATTAGAAAGTTGCCTTCTTGTTTCCAGTCAAGTCTTTGCTACAAGGTTCTTTTAAATGCTCTACTAAATTTTTGGGTTCAGGTCTATAAGGAGATTAAAAATCATCATTGAGATTGTGTGCCTGTCAATCTAGCAAAATATGAAACAAAAAAAATGTTTGATACTCGTTTTAGATACCAGAGACAAGGAAATGTTTGGCTAACAGACTTTTAAAGCTCATTCTCGTTAGTAACCATAACATCGAATGGTTTTTAGTCCTGTGAACATTTTCCATATCCCTACCCCCCAAAGCAAAACGAAACGAAACAAAACGAAAAAAAAAAAAAATAACACAGAAAGGAATTCTTTTAGGCAGTTTGCCAGATTGGGTTTTTATGCCACGTCTCCTATTCCCTTAATAACACAAAGGAGGTTCAATTGTACTGTGTTGTTTCTACCCCGCTCTCGTCAGATAATTTTTTTTCTTCTTCTATTTCTCGATTTTACGATGACGACGACTACACAGCCTAAAAATACATAGAAAGACCAAAACTAGGATGATAAAACGAAGGAGTGAACTATAGTAGCAGAATACTCGTATGTACGAGTACATATAGAGAGAAATTGTTGAATCCTTCTATAACGAAGATCGAAGGACGACCATGATGTTGTTGTTGATAATGACGATGATGGTGGGTGATGGTGATGATGACGATGAGCTGAATTGATGCTGGTTAGCGATGGTGGTCGAGATAGTTGCACGGGTCGATATATGAAGTTTCAAATTGAGTTCAGGTTATATTGTTGTTCTATCCGCCATAAAAGGGTAACGAGGGGAGGCTTTTTTTTCCCTCCAAAAAACTCCAATTTCTCGACATTTTTTGACGTCGTAATTTTGGTTTTCCGTTTGTATCTGTTGCTTTGGTATTTGTAAGCTAAATTTCACCAGTGCATTGATATTTAAAATTTTTTTTTTAATCGTAGCAAGATCTGAAGGCGTTAAAAACGTTCAAGAAAACCTAACCATTTTACAGCACTTTTTGGCAATTTTACGTACCTATGTCATGTCATGTTCATTTCATAGAAGGTGGTAAAGTTCGGTGGTGCAACAGCTAGAAGAAAACCAGGACCTAGAGACTTACAACTCTCAACCATTCCTGTGTGCGTATTACCAGGAATAGAGGGGATCTACAATTTTCTGCCGATTCCGAACGGCTAACGAGCAGCACTTTTCATGTCAAGAGGTACTCTTAGCGGATTAATCAATTCCTCCCAAAACTTCCTGAAAAACTTTCTTTGCAGCCACTGAGAATTGAACTAATAGAAGGTGGTTGGTAAGACTAATAGCAAGAAGCTTTTCAGTTTCCTCGAAACAAGAATCTATAATTGATAGGGGTAAGGAGCTGTTGTAAGGTATTTTGAAGCCTTGAATTCTACGCGTTTATTGATTTCCCATTGAAGGTCAGTCTGGGAACCAATATAAAAAACTATAAGATGATCAACAGGGAAAAAATGATCAAATGATGAAATGATAAAATTGCCTGGTATTGAAAGCCATTCACATTACCCATTAAATGATATTTTTGGAGGTTTTTACATACTATACTGTGCATCTAAGTGGGTGCAATTGACGTTCACCAATTATTTTTCGATGCTCCACATACTGAAATATTGTTCATTAACATTATCGTTGAGGTAAAAATGCACACGAGCCATTTTCATTTCCAGCACTGGGAAGATCACAGCAGCCCCTTGTTCCTGAAAACGCTGGACCAATCGGTAAACTGTTGGAGCACTGGGCGCATATCCATCATGACAGAAATTCGATACAATTTTTGTGTCTGAATAATTGAAATTCTGGTTCTTTGTTCTGTGCTGAGTCTTTTTATAAGTTTCATTCGGTTTTTTTTAAGTTAATTCTGAAAAAATTAGTATACAAAAAAAATTAATCAATAATTAAATCATAACGTTTACTTATGCGCCACCCTGTACAAGTAAAGGGTTTTCCAATAGGGATTTCTGAACTTTGACAGGCGATTGCGGCCATGTTGTGAAAGCTAGATCTGTCAATTTCATTTAGCTGTCACTTGGAGTGTTATATTGTTCATCAACATGTGCAAATATGATTAAATTGTTTTATGAAAGAGGGTGTTCTATTTGAGCAACATTTAGCCCGTTTACGCCCATTTTACGGTTGGCATAATCGTCCTTCTGAGAGTACTATTTAGTGTGCAATTTACCGAAACACTTCAACGAAATGCAAGATTTGCCGAAAATACTTCCGTTGTCCATAAGAGTGTGCAGGAAAATCCAAGGCAGTCAATGCCGTGCCGCGCACAAGCGCTCAGCCTTTTGCAGACAACAATAAATTTGGGGAATTATGCGTACGAACCTACATCCGTACAAACTTCAACTATCCCCAGAGCTCAGAGTTGTCCAGGCTATCACAATCAACGTTGACCGCTATAAGTCGATGATAACCAATTTCTTTTGATTCGAATTGGATGATATGATACCAACCAGTGGCGTAGCGTGCCATCTCGGCGCCCGGGGTGGAAGACCCATTTTGCCGCCCCATTCAATACTTAATTAAAACTAAATTTCGAGACATCATTTCACAGGCAATGAGGTATCTATTATTGAAGGTAAAATAGGATCAGGGGTTTCACAAACGGATTCTACGGGCTTTACGAGCAGCGAAGTCAGAAATAGCTTTGTCAAAATCAATATTTTCAGCCAATTCTTGTTCAATCGACAATATAGCCAAGTTTGATAGTCTAGTGGAGCTCATAGTGGATCTGAGATAATATTTGATTAACTTCAACTTCGAAAAACTTCTCTCACAACTAGCGACACTAATTGCCAAAGTCAAAAATATACGAATCAAGATGACTATCTTTGGAACCAAAATTCCCAGACTCAGTTTTTGAATGAACTGGAGAAGCTCCAGTGGTCCTTTGCCCCTTATATTTTCCTCTGATTCAGAACTGGCAACAAACTGCTGGAGACGCTTCCAAGCCATCTGAAAGTCGTCCTAGTCGATGTCTTCTAATACATGGGAAAGATCACACTCGTACTTGCTGTCCAAAAGTTTCGCTGGCGTCAAAAATCCCAACTTGTCCACTATTTCTTGAACTTGCTGGAATCGAGTCGTCATTTCTTGAATGATCTTGTCAAATGATGCGAACACCTCTCGACGGAGTTCCCGCTCGTGAGACAAAGCTGCATCTGCGGATTCATCGCCATGAATGCGTTTTTTCCTGCGAATTCTTCTCCTTTTGAGTTTGATACCGAGTTTTTCGCAGAGAGTCTTAGCAAAGTCGATTGCGGATTGGACGAAACGGTCTCTGCTCTCCACTAGGAGAGTTTTTAAAGCGCAAAATTTCTGAGCACACTTATCCACACTCAGTCCTCGTTGCTGCAGGTAAATCTGTGCGTAGCACTGCAGCCCAAAAGCCAAGAAAAGTGAGAAAGTTAAATGACTGCATGGCTGTAAGAAGAAGACTGGCTCCCGATCTCGTTTCGGAAGTTTGAGATGAATCCGTCAATTCTTCCAGTACCTCAAGAACTTCCTCAAACTTATTTTTAAGCGTCTTGACAGCTTCATGTCTAGCGCTCCAGCGCGTTTCAGTGTCTCGTTTCACTGCTTGACCTGTGACGGCAACCAAAGCGTTCCACCGAGCAGTTGATGCAGAACAGAAGGCAAATAGCTTCTCCAGTGTTCCAAAAAACGTCACGGAATTCACTGATTCAGAAGCAGCGTGTGCCCCAGCCAAGTTGAGTGAGTGGTTTGTGCATGCAACGAATGTAGCTTTCGGATTCAGTGCTTTAATTTGGGCTTGAACTCCATTGTGGAACCCTGACATTGTGGCAGCGTTGTCATAAACCTGTCTTCTCAAGTTATGTATGTCCAATCCGTCTGATGTTATCTTCGCGATTATATCATTGCTAAGATCTTCTGCATTTTTTTCTTTTGGTTCGAAGAAGTCGATGAAAGATTCTACCACGGCGACCTTTTCCTCTTCGATATGTACGTATCGCAGAACCTGGCTTATTTGGCCTTTGTTGGAGATGTCTGGTGTACTGTCGAAGATTACGCAATAATATTTAGCTTCTTGAATACGTCGGATGATGGTGGATCAAACTTGCTGTCCCAGTAAGTTTATCAATTTATTATGGGTTTCTGGAGATTGATACGAAAATGGGACTCTTGCTCCCAGCTTTATCTTTGTCAGGTTTTCCATTAGAAGAGGATCATATTTAGCTAGGAGGTGCACTAACTCCAGAAAATTCCCGCGATTGCCACCATCATCTCCTCGAATGTCTTCTCGATGTCCTCTGAAGGCCAGATTCTGTTTGACTAAGAACTGGATAATATTCATCAACCGGTACAGTATATACAACGTACATTCCTCCACCTCTTCTCCTCACTTTCGCAAACTTCTTGTTGTTTCTGATCGATGGTTGCTCTACGTCTCAGGCGGACTTCCAACTCCGTCCATTTCAAGAAGCTCTGCTCATGGTCCAGGCTGTTCTCATGGTCTCCGATTCTTGGATTTAGCTTCCACCATTTGTTGAATCCTTCTTCAGATGCGAAGTTCGAGCCAGAATTGCCAAACAGCTTACAACAGAAACAATACAAGGATTGCTTCAAAGGCGAGTACACCATCCATGTTCGGAGAATCTTTTCACCGATAGATAATGGTTTGTAGAACCACTCTCTGGTTAGTTTTCGGGTACTGCCGTTCGTTGGAGTCCCCGAGCGAACAACATCGGCAAATTTGGAATCGATGTGCTGTACTGAGTCAGATCAGCGACGTACTAGAAGCGTTCTGACTTCGTCGGTCATAGTAGAAGGCCAGTCTCGCACTCATATGTTTCGGTAGAGTTTTGGAACATCCCTTACGGCATTACTCACCGTTTACGAATTCACGGAAATCAGCCGAGAGCGTCAACGACGAATCACAGGCAGGGTGGCAAATTTCAAATGTATGTATGTCATTGTTGTGTGTTGACTTGTCAAACGTTCTGTCATAAAACACATACGATCTCTACTCTACCCGCTTCACCGGCGACATTTTTCCACCCACTCCACCCCACCCACCGTACTGATACCAACGACACGTCTGCTTTCAACAGGGCGGCCTGCCGACGGCAGTTTACCCCTCTGGCCTAATTAGCCCTGAAGTGCGCTATGAACCTGTGCATGGAATTGATATGGAAAATTGTGATTCTCACAGAGTCATCCAGTTGGTATAAAGTTCAAAAATATACTACTATATACACTATGTCAAGCTAGGCAGCTTGTTGACTGGTGCTGAAACAGTTAGCCAAACTGATTGAGTGATCTTTCAGCTCCCATATCTCCGTAAAAGCCCTCAGAACCGAATTGCGTCCTAGAGCCATTTCATCGCTTTGAAAAAAGAGAACAAGTCTTTGATCTTCATTTCCGAAGTTCGTCAATGTCGTCAAAAAATGCCTTCCTAGTGATTGTGCTCTAAATTTGGTCAGAGCAGGGCAATTGAAGAGGAAAATGGAGGACTATTTCTTTTAGTGTGTTAGTGAGGAATGCCTAACTTCGTTGCATGCTCTCCAATTGACCAGTGTCCGCTTCAGATTTTGGCTATGTCTTCCTGGGTCTGCATATCAGATCAAGTGTTCGAGAGTTATTATAAGTAGGCCAAATTTTTCTAGATATAACGAAGTTAGTTAAACTGCTCCACCTACGGTTTGATTCACTAAGAAAAATTTAGAGAATGTTGATTGTTTCTGCAAGTGAGTTATGAAGAGCTGATTCTTACCTGGCCAGCTCGTCCGCCATTTCACACCCATCAATGCCACAATGATCGGGAACCCAGATAAAATTGATATTGTGGTTCATTTTGAGGCTAGCAAGTTCATCCAGGCTCTGCTAAACCAATTTGAAGTATGAAGTACTAGAATTAATTAATTTAACAGCCGCCTGACTGTTTGTGATAAAAGCGGTATTCCGATTCTGGTTTGGATCTTGTTTGAGTGCCTTGCATGCTTCCCTTTTAGATATGCTTCCTTTTGATATTGAAACTTCATAAACTTGAAACTTGACGAACTCTTCGATCTCATTATTTTTCTTTGCTGACTTGTTATATGTACAGGTTTTTATCTATAAGAGAACTTGTCTCAATGAACAAACCCAAAACTGGTGACAATTAGACTATTTGCCTGAAACACCCACTTCAATCAAGATTCAAAGTGATCAAACTTAATTAAGAAAAAGCGAAAGTTTTTGAAAACCTCAGAGTTTTAAAAAGGTATCTCGCTTGTATTATTTACGCAAATCGAAGGGGGATGCATTCGTAAGAACCGCCATGTTTAACTTATTCATAGTCATTGAGAAATTCACCTCGGCCATTAAGCCGATATAGACTTGGATAGATGGGCCTGGCAGAGGCACTTATATCTTTCGCTTAAAGATAAAAACCATCAACAACAAGCCTATAAAAATTATTTTTATTCTTTTCGCACCACCAATGCCCGCAGCGCCATCATCATCATTATCATCAACAACATCGTCTTCATCGTCATCAAACTTATCCTCTCTTTGAACCACCATAATGCTGATGTTTCACTTTACTATACCTACAAACTCTCCGAAAGTGGAGGCCGAAAAAGCGGCTTTAAGCGTTGTTTTTTGTTTCAGCATTTTGGGATGGAGTTGCTTAACGGTTTTATTACCAAAAAGTGGTTGATGAGGCCATGGAGTAAAGAAAAAAAAAACGAAACAATTGCACAACTGTACTTTCCAGTTATCACAAATAAAAGAATTTAATTTACCACCCTCTGACGGACGGCTGGAGCAGGTCTTCGATGATATTGGTGCATAATTGAATTTTCAATTAAAATTGAAATTACGTTCGAAATCAACCGAAATACCAAAGACAATTGCTTTTGCTGCTGAATGGGAATGAGATGGTGGGAATTGGTTGGTGGGAGTTATAGAGGTATTCGCCGGATACGGATATACCTCCAATCATGTTTTCCTTTCGGTTAGGTTTGCTAGAAAAGTAAACACTTGGCCAATCCACCTGTGTGTCACGGTTAAAACACTAGACTTGGCTCAAATGACTCCATATAACTGCCTCGAACCATCACGCCATGCCGGCCGACCGCCTGCCATCGTGAACCACCTGCTTCTGCTTCCACCCGTCTAAGCCATCACAATTTTAGAATTTTCAATGAATCGCTCTCTTTGGGGCTTGTAAAGCAATGGGGACCTTTTGATTGGTTTTGAGGGGTTCGAGAGGAAAGCCAATCGGTTATTAGTCCTGGCAATCGATGGAGAAAAGTAAATACGGTTGCATTTGTCGCAGTCACGGTAGGTAATGCCGATGCCGATGCCAATGCCGTCTATAGCTGCGGTACGGGTGTGCCACACGCGATGTTTACTAAACGGAATTGCTTGTTGCGGAGGCACGAAGTAGCGGCAATGGCACGGGAATCTGGAATACCATCGCTTCGGTCGTCGTCGGTTAAGTTGGCTTTTATGTTCACGGATAATCTGGCCCAACGACGACGACGACGATGATGGAGACTTGTAAATTCAATTCGTTCATTCAATTGAGTTTGCTTAGGTATTTTTTTTGTTGCTTTTTCGTTGTTATATCCTTTTCATTTCACCTTTTGTCCTATTTCTTTTGTTATATTTTTGTTTGATTGTATGTTGCCAGGGATTAAGGGCTTTGAAGGTCATTTCAATGTTGAAGAATTTATTTTTGAACTGCGAGTATTTATATGTAGTCAATAAGGTTATCGTTTGTTTGGACTTGTGAGTGGTTTTTCTGTTGGACGATTGTTGTTTTTTTACTTCAATTGGAACGGAGGTTTGAGTATAGACAGAGCTGTGATATGGCGAAGCAAAGTTACGTTTTTAAGGGAGAGAGAAATTTACTATAATGATTTTGAGGATGACCGGAAAAACCGCATCATCATTTGAAATTATCCGTAAGGTAAAGATTGAAAATAGTGTATCACAGACTTTTTTCGAACCTCTCCAAGACTGTTATAACCATATTATAAACAAGGACGAGACAATACCTAAGTCGATGAGAAGTAAAACTTTGTTATGTGAAGTTTGAAGCAAGGTCAATTGAAGGCTTCATCTTTAGGACCTTACTGCAATTTATATGAACAAACGAATATTTTAACACCTGAAATAAAGGAGCGTGTCCTTCGAGGAGTGTATTCACCTATTTAGATTTAAAGAAACCAGATGGCAGCCTTAAAAGGCACAGCCGCTTAGACTATTTGTTCATGTGGATCCATTGATTTTGGAGCATTCAGGAAAATTTGCTCATCTCTTAATGGCTCGACCTTCGACCTTGGATGGGATTGGTGTATTTCATCAGTTTAGTGTCTAAACTAAAACTTGTTTGAAAGTATGAAATTTGAATATGAAGGTGTAAAAAGAGAAAATACATTCCTTCGTGGATAAGTGGGTTGGCACAGCGTGCTTGTTGTCTTAAGATTGAAGAGGTTTGAACCCACCGAATCGAAATCTCCACCACACTTTTTGGACTTAATCTTGAGATCTTGAAGATGAACGTGGCATGGAAAGGTGATGAAAAGTTGGTGAGTCTCCTTTGGTGTTTTGCATAATTTACACGGTGTCAAGATCTGGCTTATGGTCGATCTGTCGAACTCGAATCCATACTGGTACTTGTCAATTATATTGTTGTTCCAGAATAGCTTAAGGTGGGGCATATGGAGCTTTATAGTCCAGTCATCGAATATGCTTCCTTTTACTCAAACTTTTTTGATGAGTTGAACCATGCACTCTACCAAAACATCAACTTCGAATTTCAAGTTGTTATCACAACCTCCAGAATCATTGTTTTAAGATTTTTTATAGCTAAGATAAGGCCTTTTATAGTAGGTGCTGGAACTGGTTCTTCATTTACTGAAAGTGGCAAATCTTCTTGAACGAATTCAAGTGAGATCGCCAGGACGAAACACCAATTTTTGTGGACTAAATGCCAAAATAGCTATTTTGAATCAATATCTTCTCGATCTAATACTAGCTGTACGTAATTTTAATTTATCAGTTGCTGGAAATGCTGCTTAAAAACATCTATTTATTACTCTCCTTGGTTTGGTTTCTAAGTTATTTCTCATTTTTCTAAGAGCCTGCGTTCCGGTCTAAGAAACCAACAGCTTATTGGCTTCTTTTTTTTTATATAAAATTTCTAGGTTTTTTTCCCAACAATTCGATGGTTTCTTTCCGCCTTCATTAGGGTGTTGTTTCGAGCACAAGTCTCTTCGATCTCCTTGAGCTGGAACCTGGAATCTGGAAGGGTTCGTAAGCACTCTGCTTTGCAGGATTTCCTCTCTTCTTCGCTGTCGGTACTTTTTTCCCGCTGGTCTTGTTTTGCATCTTCTCTTAATTCTGTGATTCGAGTGTATTCAATATTCATCATCATACCACAATTTTTGTCTTCGAGGTGGTTTCAACTATCTCTTTGATAATATCAGTATATTCGAAAATTAATTTTTGACGTCTGTGGTAGTTTGTAACGAAGCATCACACTCCTATGACCGACCGACACCAATCAACCTCCATCTGCATACCCAGTACCCACCAAGTGAAATAACCAACGCCAACACGCAGCCGAAATACAAAAACAAAATATACGCGATATTGTGGTTCATCGTTATAGAGTTCACAGTTGGTTCCTGCAGGAGAATTGCCTTATGGACCCAAGAAATCCAAAAAAATTGGAAGCTTGCTCGCCGAAGGTTATTAAGGTTTTTACTTTATAATACAGAAGCACAAATTTCCCCCGATATTCCCCTTCTCTACTTAGAGTCGATGGGCCGTTGCTCCATAGCGTGCTGTGTGGTAACAACAAAACATTGTATTATTCCCCTTCACCCTTCCGGTGTCGACGGGCACTTGCCGTATTATTAAGCTATTCCCCTTCACTCTTCCGGTGTCGACGGGCACTTGCCGTATTATTAAGCTATTCCCCTTCATCCTTCTGATGTCGACGGGCACTTGCCGTATTATTAAAGCTATTCCCCTTCATCCTTCTGATGTCGACGGGCACTTGCCGTATTATTAAAGCTATTCCCCTTCACCCGTCCGGTATCGACGGGCACTTGCCGTACTATTAAGCTATTCCCCTTCAGCCTTCCGGTGTCGACGGGCTCTTGCCGTATTATTAAATTATTCCCCTTCACCCTTCTGGTGTCGACGGGCTCTTACCGCCTTCTTAAGTTATTCCCCTTCACCCTTCCGGTGTCGATGGGCTCTTGATCGTATGATTAAGTTCATATATAATAGGTAGTATTATCTATAGGTATCATATTGTTTATTCTTAAGCCGCTTTATTGGATTAATAAAATAAAATCTGAAAAAGGAAAATCTATTTTTCATTTGGAGAGAGAGCAGTTTGGTCGACTATCTATACTCGAGTTTCGTGCTTTCTCGAGACGACCCTGGAGTCCGGCGAGCTTACCTCAGCCTAAGGAAAAGAAGCATCACAAGTTGAATGCACAGCGGAGAACTTTTCAGAAAAATATTTGTAAGTCTAGGACGAACTTCTTCTTTAATTTGACTTTTTCGAACTGTTAATTTTACCGCGATTTTTCTTGAAGGCCATGCTCACCATCTAATCCGCAGAAGATATTCCCCTTACCGGCTTTAGCATTGAAGCTCACGAGAGCAACGTTGACATCGTCCTCCAAGCAGACTACGTAGGTTCTGTTAAGGAGGTCATAAGATTTCTTTTAGATAGGCTCTTTAGCTTCATTGTTCATGAGCAGATATTAGGCTTATGTCGACATTTGCAATATTTTATTACAACTTTATAAAATGTCCGAATTTTTTTTCTTTTTATCATAACAGATTCTCATATCTCCTAGGTTGTGGAAATATCTTTCTTATATCGCGTGAGGACAGATTTAAGATTTGGAGTACCTTTGGGGTGAAAAGTTTTCCCTTCTTTGAGTTACATACTCTCGTTTAGATATCCTTTAAAGTTTTGGGTCTTGTCACGATCAATAACCAAGGATCCTCACGTCTCTCTCATATCCGAAATTTGTGTATGTGTATGTGATATGGAAGTTGGAGGCAGAACACTTTTACCTTAACACAGTGAGCCACGAAATCCGATGGCAGTAACCTATTATGAGGATATGAGGGCTGCCGTTTGCATATACATATCTAAATGGTTAATCCGCCAAAATCTAGCAAACCTGGCTTTAACTTAAAATTTGTATGGACCTCAGGTATAAATATGTCCAAGAAGTTCACGTAAGGTGACCACGAAATAGTTTGGCTTAACTGGAGTTGGAATGGCCGTTGTTTCCGCTTCCATCTTTTTGAGAGCACCTTAGTTGGAGCACTCTTTCATTGCAAGTCAATTAGTAGTGACCACTTCAAACTGTAGACCATGATTGACCCTTATATAGAAACAAGTTCCGCCATCGCATAGCTCTAACTTTGATGTTGATATTCACCTTAATTCTACCTTCTTCGTCAAAGCTTACCGAATTAAACCGTACTAGTAAATACAAACAAGGTTAAAAGCGTTCATATAGAAACACCTCAAGGTGGAGTTCTTTGTCCTATTCTTTAAATTTTATTAAATTCTAGTGTAGTTTGAAATATGTGTCGAATGAATGTGTTGGCGTTTATGGATGATTGGTAATAGGGGTGTCAGAAAAGTTCGGACCTCTTATCAACAAATTCACAGTTATGCATGACTTTGATGCTGATGTTAAAAATAGGGTCGGTCACGAGCTGTAAAATAAAAATAGTTCTTATTAAACTTAAACTCCTTTACTCTCTTTGAACTGATAGGAAAATGGTTATCTCATTGACGGATATCTAGGTTTGAGATATCGACCCCAAATTTTACTTGAATCTGAGGATTGAAGAATAATTTTATGTGCACTGAAAATAAATTCCTAGGTAATAATTGAAAAAAACGTTTTGTTGACCTTTAACAAAACAATTTTATCGTTTTGATAAAATTTTTGTCAATACGAAAGAATGATTTTGTTGATTTCACAAAATTTTTATAATCCAGCATGATTTTTTGTCAGTTTAACAAAATATGCACTACAAATAATATTGTCAGTTTAACAAACCAAGTTTTGTTAATATAACAAAATAAAACAGAGATTTTTGTCACATCGACAAACTTTTTTGTGATGTTAACAAAATGTTTGTTGTATCTATGTACAAAAAATCTGTTTCGTAAATGTTTGTCAATATCATAAAGTTTTTGTACATTTTTTTTGTCAATTTAACAAAAAATGAAAACATTTTTGTTAAAATGACAAATATTTTGTTTTGGGGTTGAATTATTTTGTAATATTGATAAAATAATATTATCAGATAAATAAAACTATTTTGTAAGGAAACCAAAAAAATTCTTTTGTGTATGATATAGTTCACACTTGGTTTTTGTTAAAAAATCGCTGTAAGATTAACTGAACTTAACCAAAATTGCGTATTGTCCATACGCCCTCATATATGGTTGCATGTGAGATCGTAGGGACGAAACACCAATTGAACTTAAATCCCAAAAAAAAAATTAATTAATTAAAAATTAATTTTGTTTTTTTGTGAATTCAACAAAAGAAATTTGTAAAATTGATAAAATATTTTGTTGAATTGACAAAATATTTTGTTAATTTAACAAAATATAATAAGAATTTTTTGTTAATTTAACAAAATATTTTGTTAATGTAACAAAACAATTTTGTTAATTTAAAAAAACAATTTTGTTAATTTAACAAAACAATTTTGTTAATTTAACAAAAAAATTTTGTTAATTCGATAATAATAAAAAAAAAACAATAACACTAACAAAAAAATTGTTAATACAACGAAAGAATTTTTAATATGAGAAATTTATTTTGTAAATTCTACGAAATTTTGTCATATTGACAAAATATTTTTGTTATTTCAACAAACTTATCTGTTAGCATAACAAAATAATTTTGTGGATACAACAAAATATTTTTTGTTACCTCAAAAAAATTCTATAATTTGTGTCAATTTGATAAACCTTTCGTTGGACCGTATATTGACAAAATTTTTGTCAAATCAACCTAGATTTTTATCATATATAACTAAATTTTATTTTCAGTGTGGTTTGAATATCCTTCCAGGCTTCTGGACATACATTTCCGAGTAACAACAAGTGTGACCAATCGATTTTTGTAGACATGCACAGTTTCTTCACGTTTATACTTAAATTTAATTCCATTTGGTCGACCTCATGACTTCTAGACTTCCTTATAAATGCAATCTATTTAAATTCCAAGTAATACAAGTTATCCTCAATTCCCAAGTATATTTCTTGAGAAAAATTAAAAATTCCTCATTGAAAAACTTTTTCACCAACTTTCACATTTCTATTCCCCGATGACAGTTCATAAAAAAAATTTAAATATACAAACGAAAAAAAAAATGCTTAGACATGTTTCCAAATTAGTTCAACTTATTTTGATTTCTTTCTGCAAACGGATGTCGTTTAATTTATTTAAAAAAAAAAAAACGATTGTTAAATACAAGTATTTTTTTTCTTTATTTTGGGGTGAACTTGAACACCACTCGGCAGATTATTAACAACAAAAAAAAATATCTTTTTCAGCATTAAATTCCTCATAGGATATTAAAAAAAAAAATAGCCACCCACTGAACATGAGGTGGCATAAGGACAAAAATCCTCTTTTCCATCCAAATAATAGGGTGAGTCACGGTTGTTGCTACTGCTCCTGCTGAATGCTGATCCTGTGATGCGATTTGTAAGAAAAGAAATTAATTCCAACAGCAACATTATTTAATGCTTGAATTGGAAAGGAAAGCAAAGAAGTCCTCCATGGGTTGTTGTTATGTCTCGGTTTCTATACAGAGAACGCAATATGGGGGTTAAGAGGATAAACAAAAAACAAAAAAAAAAACCAAAGAAAATAAAATTCCACTTCCACTTTAAAATTTTATTTCGTAGACCCAACAATTTAATTTTTAAATTGTTTGCATCTCCCTCGTCATTCGTCCTTCGTGATGCATGTAATGAAGGAACTCGTACAGTTTTATTTAACTTTTTTTTTAAGGAAAATTTAATCAATTAACAGCGAGTAAGCAGAAAGTAAAGAAGTTTTAACACAGTTGTTGGATATAAGCGAAATAAATACACAATCGCTCCCGCTTATCTGCAATGTCAATATTCCTCAAATTTTTGTTTGTGGAACCTATTTTCTTTAAAGCGAATAAGGACTTAATGAAAACAGTCCAATTTCAGACGTACTGTTAAGTAAAGAGCTTCTTTTTTAGCGGCATAACACGAATGTGTTAATTTAGTCCTTTTTTCTCCCATTTCGAAAAAGCTTTAAGACCAATGTGCATCGAGTCCTCCTCTTAAATTTTTCTTTCCTTATTTTCCTAGTGCTCGAAGTGAAAGGGCAGTAAAAACCACTTAAGTGCGCACAAAGTTAAATACGAAAAAAGGATATTTTACAAAGTGGTTCATGAAGCTGAACAAGAAGTATACAATTTATCGGCTGTGTTCAGTAAAAAAAGATGAAAATATGAATAAGTTTAATGATGTGCACTTTCGCATACGATAAAATAACCGACATTGACTGTCAATCATATAATGAAACATCCTTGATTCACTTGGTGAAAATTAAATTTTATTAATTAAAAATAATTATTATTCTCTATACAAACTACTGATCCGAAGGTACTTCCTCTGGAATTTCAATTTCATCATCTTTGATTGATTCCTTATTGAAATCTTTAGCCTTAAAGGCTTCAACTGTCAAAACATCAGATGTTTTCTCTGATGGATTTTCGTCTTTTGTTGGTAATTTGCTTTCATTGTTTTCAGTCTTTAGATCCTCGATTGTTATTTGTTCGGGGGTATTTTCGGTTGCTTCCGCCTTTTTGTCAAGTTCAGATTTTTGTTGATCGGTATTTTCGGACAAACCAAGCTTTTCTAGCATCTCTGTTTCGAAGACATTCACTAATTCTTTGATGGCTTCTTTGGCTGCTTCGGCTACATTTGCATTGGGTTCTTTTGATTCTTCGATATTTTTGTTGGCTTCTTCGGAAGAACTATCAATAATTGGTTCCTCTGGGGCATCGACTATTTCCTCAGACATAATTTGATCCTTAGAATTTGGTTTATCAGATGACTCTAGATGACCTGTGTTGCTTCCATCGAACAGCTAATGGGAAGAAGAAGTAAAAAGGTCATTGATGATTTTTTTTTTCATTTAGCAAACTCTTAAAACTCACCTCATTGAAAGCTTCTGCAAGTCTGGGATGGATTTCACTCAGTGGAGTTTCGCCTTCGCGAATATATACAGGAACATATCCAGCTCTTGGTTGCAATTCTTGGTAAGGGGCAGCATCTAAAAATATTTTCAATATTGATTACGGTTTCAGTTTAAGGTTTAAGATTTACATTAAAAAAAACGTGGTTTAATAATTATATAAATTAGACAGGAGAACAAAATTTAACTAATTATTTTCAGAAATGGTATCTTAGATTAAAATTGCTGGATTGGGTCCGGTTTTCGAGGTATCTTTTTTTTAAATTACAAGATTGTGCATCTAAAAGCACATCTCTAGCAAAAGTTATAAAGAAATATGTTCTTCTATACACTAGTGACTTTAAACCTATTAATGCACATCGAGTATTATAAGATGGTAATGAATCTGACCAATGCAGTTTCCGAAGCGCATATTTCGTAAGTCTGTTTTGGATTTGTTCAAAACGCTGCATATCCTTACTAAACAGTGAAGACCATGCAATTCAACAATGTTCAAGTATGGGACGAACTAACGTTCTGAATAAACATTTAAATGTAGATATATGAATATCTAAATTCTCGGATGAGTTCCTCCATAAGAATTCAAACATAGCGTTAGCTTTTTTTCCAAGTTGAAGTTTATTGATACAATACACTAAGACATAGTCTTTTAAAGTATCTTACAGCATTAAAAAAAATGTATATTATATAGAATTTATAAGGACAATAAATTAAAGTTGATCTTAAAATTAATTTAAAAGCATGTACACATTTTTAGATTAATAAAATTACTTTTCCGAAATGAAATGTATTCTCCATTACCTACTAAAATATATAGTTTACAAACAGTTACTAAGGTGATTAAATACAGCACATTTAAAATTTATTATCTTTCTAATTTGTTTTATGCCGATTGGCAAAGAGTTCCAGAGGTGAATACTATTTACAAAGAATAGTCGTGATGAATTAAGATACTTAAAGGAAGGAATTACTATGTTTACTGTTCTGGAAGAAAAACAAAACCGAATTTTTTCATAAAGGTAATAAGGTGTTTTTGTTTGAATTATTTTATGCAAAAAGATACAATTATGGTAATTTGTATATTCAAGGAGAGTACAATTCAGAATACTTGACTTATAGGGAGAAACATGGTCATATCTTCGAAGACCGTGAACATATCTTGTCATATCGTTGAACGCCACTCGGAGTTTATGTTCAGACAAAGAATCAAGCTTAGGCTATACAACTTCAGAGAAAGATATTATTGGAACTAACAAAGTTCTCATCAAATGAAGCTTCGTTTCCTTGGGAGCAAAATTATTTGCAATCCAGAGTTTCCTTAGAGTTCCATATATTCGTACAATGACAGAATTTATATGTTCTCTACAGTACAAGTCATTAGTTACTTTGTAACCAAGACTTGTCACAGAGTTCACATATGATATTGTTAAAGTAATCAAGGGGAGGTCTTCATAACAAAGCGCCTTCTTTGAAATCATTAAAGCTTGTGTTTTCTCAGGATTAAGGGTGAGGCCATTAGCATCAGTCCATTTACCAATACTACTGAGATCCTCATTGATGCGAAAAATTGAATCTTCTATGAGACCGGATTTTCGAGGAAGGTAGATTTGAATATCATCCACATACGATAAAAACAAACATTTTTACAAACAGATGGCAAATCGTTTATAAACATACAAAAAAGGATTGGGCCCAGAATAGAGCCCTGTGGTACTCCCATCTTTAAATGTGTAGGTTTTGACAGACGATTCTGGACAGCGACACGTTGTGTCCTGTTTGTCAGAAAACTCTGGATAAAACGAGCTGCATAATTCGAGAAACCAAAGTAATGAATGATTGACTCTGTCAAACTCTTTAGAAAAATCTAAGAGGCACAGAGCAGTGAGTTTATCTTGATCATATTGCATTCTTATATCATCCAAGATTTTAACCATTGTAGTAGAACAACAGAGATTAGCTCTAAGACCTGTTTGTACAGTAGACAGAAGATTCCTTGATGTAAGATGTTCAATTATTTGCTTCGAAAGTATTTTTTCTACCACCTAAGAGAAACAAGGTAAAATACTAATCGGCCGATAGTCTGTAGGTTCCTTTGGCAAGATTTTTCTTGGAACTGGCGTTATCCTGGCTGCTTTCCATGCATTTGGAAAAGTAGAAGACGCAATACAGTGGTTTTAAATTTGAGTAAGTGCGCTGATTACATATGGTAAAACAAGTTTTACGAAACGAAGGGAAATTTCGTCTTCTCCATTTGCATTAGACTTTAGAGTTTTAAACGTGTTCAATTCTTCAATTTCAGAAACGACCTCAAAGCTAAATAGCCCAACATCGTTGTAAACTAAGTCAGATTCGGGTTTGAAACGGGTAGGCACTGGAGTCATGGCTGTGAAGTCAGTGTTGAGTACATCCGGGTCTAGTTTACATCAAGAGATTTGCCGTTTTCCAACACCAATTTCACGAAGGTTAGTCCATAGTTACTTAGAAGACAGATTAGTATTAAACTTTGAAGCGAAGTAATTTCTTTTAGCTAAACGTACAATAGAAGTGACTTGATTTCGAAAAAAAAAACAATATATTCGCCAAGTTTCAGGTTGTGGTGATTTTCTCCAGTTATGATAGTGTTTTCTTCGATTTTTTATTGCATTCGTAACTTCATTATTGAACCAGGGGCACTTTTTATTTTTAATTCTTGCCGTTTTTAAGGGAACATGCCGAAAAAATAAGCTTTTTAAAATGTTTTCTGTGTGATTAAGTTTGTCATCAACATGCGCAATGTTCAAACAATCATACCATGCAGCTTATAATAAAAAAAATATAGGCATTTAAGACCTTGAAAAAGACGGGATGGGATATTTGCCTATAGTTAGGCTTAATGCATTTAATGAACACCACTCATTTCATTCGTCTACATATTTCTGTACATCTAAATATTTTTACGTCATCCGCAAAAATTAAACAACTTGAAAATTAAATGAAATGGGAAGATTATTGACAAAAACAGCAGAGGTCCAAGGTGACTTCCCTGTGGTACACTTGAGTAATTTATAATTTTAAGAGACTTTCCCGAACTAATTTTAAGAAATTATGAACGATCCAACAAATAATTAGTAATCCCCTCGAGCAGGTTAGAATGGAATACCAGTAGGCTAAGTTTTTTTTTATTAAAATCTGATGGTTAACTCTATCAAATGCTTTAGAAAAATCTGTAAAAATCCCATCAATTTGTTTCCTGTTTTCCATGTTTTTTAAGCAAAAGTAGATCCTCCGTTGACAAAGCCTGATGATAATCCCATAACTGATTCCTTAAGGTCTGATAGTTTTCCATACCTTGCTTCGAACCCGATTTATAGATAGGTGGGTCTGGCGTTTTTCCCCAGCCAGTATAAAAAAAAAAAACAGAAACAAATATTTTTGCAGGGTATTTTCTCTTCTGAGAAAGTGACAAATCTTCCAAGAGTATCCCTTGTTATGAAAAGGGTTCTTATAAGTTCGCCGTTCAGACTCTTAAAAAAATTGTGGATCGTTTTTACATCCATGTCGACAGCTAATACGCAGGTAAAGAGTTATTGGTCACTACGTTCAATACAATCTTCAACATTGTTTTGAAATACACAAATATGATTATTTTAAAAATAATTTTTCAAAATTGGAAACTAAAACAAAAACTTTATATCTTCAAAATATTAAATTTTCAAACTTAAAATTAATTTTTAAGTCCAAAAAATAAACATAATTTTGAAAATGGTGATATGCAATATTATTAAGACCTTGCCGAGCTCTAACATAATTATGTATGTACAAAATTCATTCGTTAACCTAATAGTTTCTTTCAATATCATTTAAAAAAATTAAGTCAAATAATAATATAAAGGATCAATTTTATCAAAATCCTTAGAGTCGTTACTGAAATAAATAAAATTTTCGAAAATTAAAATTTATTCACGAAATCAGATCTACCTCATATTTGGAGAGTTGTTTTAGCAATTTTAATTAAAAAGAATTTCATATGGGTTTAGTAAAAATAAGGTACGATCAAGAAAGATCGTGCATTCTAATATTAACACAAAATGCTTTCAATTGATTTATTCAATATAGTCATCAGCCAGACCACGGGTTTTATTTTCTAGGTGTTATTCCCCTAGATAAATATAATTTACATTGCGTTCCTGCTGTAAATTTTATTGTGTTGATAATCATCGACTAATATATTGCGTCCTAGAAGGGTACGACGGCATCTAACTGATGAGCCCAACTGTCGTACCTGTGCGAAACGTATTTGGACTAGAGGTCACAAACTTTCAATTGATTCATTCTAATATTAAAATAATCATTTCTTAAATTTTTTCTTTAAGAAGTATTTATGGATTTCAATTATTGATTCAGTATTTTTGTAAACATTTAGGAAATGCTAAACAGTTATTGTTAAATATAAGATCCACCTCAGTTTAGACAAGAGGTGACTACTTTACTTTATATCGCAAGTAAGAAAATATTCAAAAATCAAACTCTAATGTGCCAAAATTCTGCGAATCTTTAAATCAAATAATTTGTTTGTCGAAAATCTTATCAATACAATGATTTACTTGAATTTGGAAATATTTGAAACAAATACCATTTGTTGCATCATCCAAATAATTTTGTTCCAAGAAGGTAGGTTGATCATCGATATCATAAAATTAATTTAACTATTTTGAAGGTAAGAATTCTGTACCTAGATACTTTCAATAGTAAGAATATCATAAAACAAAAAGGAAATCCAAAAAGTACCTAAGAAATCAAGTATACCTACCTACATTTGTATTTATCAATTAATTAAACTTTGAACTTAATTATTATAAAAGTATTTTTTTAAATCGCAGCACAAATTCATATTTTTTTTCATCTGTTATCAGTTGTAGCATTAATTATGCCATGGCAAATTGAATTTTATTTAATTTGTTTATTTTTGAACAAAGAAATAAAATGTATGCATTGCAAAATCGTAAAATGCCGAAGGAAAGTAAAAAACCTTGTCCTTTTGTGTTATTTATAACGAGTACTTGTGAATTTTATGGATTAAGGCAAGTACGGTCTTCGTGAAAGAAATATAACTAAAAATATTTTTTAAACGTGATGTGATACTTACCTATGACAAAAGTCGAAAAAAAACGATTTTTGAAAGTGATGTGGAATATTTATTTAATATTTTTATTTAAGGACAAACATTATTTATAAAAATTATATTTATTTTGCTCTTAAAATAAATCTTCGGTTTTTTTAACTACGTTAAAGTCTATGCAAAAAAGTGCAGAAAGCGTTTTAAAAGTGCAGATCTAATTTTGGTGATTTTTTTTAACTGAGCTAATGTCACCTAAAAGTCAACTTTAACTTTAAATAATAGTCCTTTTTGAAAGTCATTAATCCAGTTGAGTGCAGCCCTTTAACTTTATGTGAACTGAATTCTTTTAAGGACTTTAATAAAAATAAAATGCGCGACTGGGTCGCACGAACTTGCTCCTATGTAAAAGACTAAGAATTTCAAAAATGAATGTTATTAGAGAAACTGTTCATAAGCATAAAATTCATTTTTTAAATGACTAAAAAAACTTCTTTAGTAGTTAAAGGTAAGAATAGGATGCCATGTGATTCAAGCAAATATAGATTTATGCAAGAACAAAAATTATAAGTCTTTATAGTGGTTTCTTAAAAAATAAGGTTTTATATAAGAAAATTTTAAAACATTTTTAAGAAAAATGTAGGTACGCCAATTTGAAGTTTTTATTATTGTATGAATAAAAATTAAATTTACAAAAAAAAAGTATTGAGCCGTTTTCGAGACATTGAATTTTCAAAAAAACAAAACATTGATTTTTTTTTTCAAAATTCAAAAAAAATATTTTTCTTAAAGTTTTGAAATGCAATGTTTTTTAAACTTAAACTTTTTAGAAGCTTCCCTCTACGAAATTTCATTAAAATCCTTTGTGCTAATAATGAGAAATTCAAAATTTAAAAAAATCGTTCTATGGTAGGTACAGTCAGTAATATCTTGTTTTCAAATTTTTTTTATTAAATTACAGATACTAAAAAATTATAGAAAGAAGAAAAATTTAAGCAAAATTTTCGGAACCGTTTTCGAGAAAAATACGATTTTCGAAAACCATTTTTTAACATTTGTATGGAGGGTACCGTTATTTTTAGGTAAAATGAATTTATTTTGCTCATATATTGTAGATTATTTTTCTAAACTTTTATTTATCAAGTTTTGAAAAAATCGAGCATGGGGTTTTCGAAATATTGAGTTTTCAAAAAAAAATTTTGAAAGTTTTTTTAAAAATCCAAAAATTTTTTTTTGGAAAATTTGAATATACAGTAATATTCAAACTGCTGGGAAGCTTTAGCATAAAAAAAATGATCAAAATCGGTGGTACCGTTTTTGAGAAAATCAAAAACAAAAAAATGGTCCCATGGGGAGTACCAAAACTACTCATTTTTTTGAAAATTTTTTTCGACCATTATCTAGGTTTAACTAAATTAAATTTTTTGAATTTTTTTTAAGAAAATCGTAGGGACAGTTTTTGAGAAAAAAAAAATATTTATAAAATTTCGGAAAAAAATCGTATGGCAGGTACCGTTATTTTCGGTCATAAAAAATCAAATCAAAAAATATCCGGGGGTAAAAAATCAAAACCCATATCTACCAAGTTTGAAGAAAATCGGCCGAGCCGTTTAGCTGTAATCGAAGAGACAGACAGACAGACAGACAGACAGACAGAATTGCCAGACCCACTTTTTTCGTCTTCGCTATCATTGTAATGTCAACTTTGATCAAAATTTCGAGTTCGATTTTTTTACGAATGCATAACTTGCCTTATAGTACCTATTAGTCGCAAGTAAAAAGGGTGCGGACAGATGTTGTCTTGGTGACATCTGTCAAATCTGTTGTGTATTATTTAGTTATTGATGCCAAATCACTAAAGTAAGTGACATTGTTGAACAGCACGTCCAAAACATAGGCCATCGCTTAAAATCAGGCGGATCTATTCAGAAGAATCATTGAAAATTGGACCACTCACGGTACGGCACGGATCTGCCACTGTAAGAAGCCGAGGTTAACACATTTTTTTTTATCAAAATTTATACTTTTAAAGTTTATTTAAAAAAGTTTACTTATCTTCAAAAAGAAATTAAAGGGAATATATAACAAATATGTTTCTTAAAAAAAATGTTTCTTACAAAATTTTAGAAAACCATGTTACTGAATTGCATAAGGATTTCAAAAAATACGATGTAACGTAAATAATTTCTAAAAGTACGATTTCTCTAAGGAAAATCAGATAGTATTTAGGAGGAATTTCTTGCGACCCAGTCGTGCATTTTAGATTTAAGATTTATAGACATTGAATGAAATTTTGAGATAACCTACGCGTATTCAAATCTAGTTGCACTATGCACTGCTATAATTAACATTTCTGAATTGGTTTTTTCTGTTTTGTTTATGATTTTTGATTATTTTTAAATAAACGAAAACAAAACAGATCTTATTCATCTGTTCCAGCTTTTCATCTATGTATATGTACCTTTAACACTATAAGAAAACGAATATGAAATTGTAGCAAGCACATCATCACGAAACAACATGACCATGATAATGACAAAGAAAACTACTATAGGCCACATGAATCATGACACAACTTTGAAAAAAAAAACTAAAATGAAATACATAATATTATAATAAGTGGGCCAAGGTGGGTTCCCTGTGGGACACTAGAAGATTGTCGATCTTTTTAAAGAAGACTGAATGCAGTTGATTGAATGAAATTTTTTATAAAAAAGTGTATATTAAACTAAAATAGGATTAGAGACTCCGAGACTTTGTCAAAGGCTTGCCAAGGTTGGTTGCACTTCAATTAACCTTATTATCATCAATGAATGTAAGAGAATTATCTCTGTTTGAGTGGAGTGATTGAATTAAATTCAATTGAACGCACCTTGGAGTTGAGGTCACTTGAGCTTTTAATTGAACTTATTATCATCTTCATAAAGTTCGAGAGAGTGTTATTCTAATATCTTAGTAGCATAATAATATCTGCACTTAACGAAACCGTGTGAGTTTGAGGAGACAATAAGTTTAATTTGGAAAACCATTGTATTATAGACAATAATTTAAAAAAGCTACGGATACAAGACAAATTAGCAATTGGTTGGTAGTTAGGATTTTTGCTTATGGAGCCTAGTTTAAAGATTGGGATTCTAAATGAGTGAGATTATAGTCCAATTACTTCGAATTCAAAGGTTTTAGAAAAAAAAAAAACAAAACTTCTCCAAAAGTCTTAAGAACACTACTTATCCAATTTCAAAATTTGCAAATTATCTATCTGATTTATATTGTTTGCTTAAGATTTTTTTTTTTATTTTTTAAGCTTTAGTCACTTACAACCTTTATTCCATTTTGAAAAGAAAATATAGTTTTATATTGGTTTATAGGATCGGAAAATTCCGTACAGTATTTTTTTCAAAAGCACTTACAAGTACTCCAAGGGGTGCTGGATTGGTGCCGACTACAACAAAACGGACACATGATTTTTTGAGTTTGAAGTACAAGTTATTTTAGTTTTCTCATTTTAAAATTGAAGAACAAAATCAACTGCGGAATACATTTTTTAACTCAAAGTCATTCATCACAAAATGCTTATTTACAACTTTTGTTATCTGTGCTTCTTCGGGAAGTAACTAAAATAAGCATTTCCCTAAACATATATGAGGTATACATAGAATTTCTCAATGAAAATCATTAAGTAAATTTAAAAGAATAATTATAGAAGTTCGGATTTGAAATTATTATTATTTTTATCACCAATATTTTGTTAAAGTTAACTAAAAAGTTTTCGAATGGGGAACATTGACAGGTCATTTTATTGAAGCACATCGGTATAATTAACTGACGTTTATTAAATCTGGTTCAACAAATGGTTGTTATAATCGTCCTTCTTACAGGGTTATTCCCAACGTGATGGATAAATTCGAGTCGATCGGTTTAGATCGAAATGCTACATCGACTTGGGGTTTGATACATAAAAACTTAAACTGACTCAGGAGCTCAGGGTTAATAACGACGCACATTTCTGGATGAATGGGTCAACAAGCAAAATTCTCTAATTCGGGACGATCACAAACCACTCCAGATCTACCAAATTGCAATGCATTCGTTTGGCCCGAATTGGATGATATGGACACCGTTAACATGTAGTTGCAACAGAACAGCGCTACATGCCACAATCAGGGCTGTCGTTTCATTCTTTGAGAAAGCAGTACTTCAAGAGAAAAAAAAAGCAGTACGGCAGTAAGATGAAACTTTTTTTCATAAAACATTTTTTTATATTATTATTATAAAAAAATAATAATAGTCAAATTTATATTTGTTTCATTGAATTTTTTTTTTTTAATATAAGTCTTTTTTTTCTGGCAAAGAGTTTTATAATAGTTTAGGCAAATCGATTTTATTTCAACAATTCGTGTAATAGACATATTTTCTGCTTTTATCAAGGGTCCCGCTTTAGGCCCAATTTAGAACTTTTCGAAAATCTTATTCTTCTCGAAAACAGCCCTTAGAATGTTGATAAAAAAAAATGTCTGTACGATCTACAGTTCAATAAACATTAATTCAAATTAAGTCATTGCTGACAGTACCTACAGTAGAACCATTTTTTCTATTTTTACTTTCCCATTGTGGCCATTATCATATCGAATTTTGATGAAATTTTTTATACAGAAGCGTTCAAAAAGTTTAAGAAACATTGCATATTATCAAAACTTAAAAAAAAAAAAGAATTTCAGAACTTGAATTTTTAATTGAAGTACTAAAGAGTGTTTTACAAAATTTTAAGTACGCATATATGACTGGCACGTGGTAGATTTTTGAAATTTTATAAGTTTCGTTCAAAGAGTTTATTCAAGAAATGTTAAAACGGTTTATAGGTATGACGACAGAAACAGAAACAGAAACAGAAACAAAAACAAACGGAGTGAGAAGATAATAGAATAAATGGATCCGTATGGCTAATGGCTTGTTGATTTCAATTTGATTGTTGGGTATGTTCGTAGAGAATAGTTTTTGAGTGCATTTATGTAGATGAAGCATTAAAGATTTTGTATGGAAAAGAAAAAAAAGCAGTACTTCGGCTATGTTTGCAGTACGGAGCTTCAAAAAGCAGTACAAATAAGTACTGCAATTGCAGCACTTCGACAGCCCTGGCCACAATGAACATTTTGCACGAAAGATCTCCAAATATAGATATCTCACGAGATGTCAATTGGTCAATTTTACTTCATGTCAAAATGCAATACCCAAGAAAAAAAACTAATTTCCGTTTTAAGTTGCCATAGGATGGGAACCGATTACCATACATCTGGCGTGGGTTGTACATTTCAATACTACTATCATGAGCCCAAGGGATCTACGAAGTAACAAAAATGATAACTTTGGGCCGATCCTCAGATTTTGCTCCTAATAACTAATTCCCTGCCGAAATTGGGACTTGCTTCAAATGAACTAGCTCCATTTTTGTTTGTACTAAATTTAAAATGTAAACCAAACTAAGTCCCAAAATAAAAATAAATGAAGTCAAAGAAGACTTACTCGTAGTTCATAATAAATTAACTCCCAAATAAACAAACTGCCATTTTTGTTACAAAAACTGGGTTGATTTCTATTTCCAAAGCGAAAAAAGGCCAAATTTGGTTTGGAAATATGGAATCTTGATCAAAAATACCTTTTAACTCCCTCTTTGGGTCCTCTGTTCTAGTTAAAATTTAAAAAGAACTAACTTCCATATTTTTCAAGGCGGGGATTAGTGCATTGGGATTTAGTTCATAATGAACTATAAGCTTCAACTGTACTGTCGAAATGTATGAACTAAGTTCTACCAGTAAATTTGCTGGGAGTTACTTCATTTTTTTCTATGGGAGTTAAGTCTTTCAGGAGTAAGTTCGTCGAGCCTCTTTTTTGAACTGAAGACATTTGCTTAGTAGTATTTTGGAGGAAAATGTAACATCAAATTTGCTCCCTCTTATTTTACTTTATCAAAATTAATTTCTATTTTATATTTTTAGTTGGGTTTGATTTCTTACCATTCCGCCATTTTTCAGTCTACATTAGACTAGAGCAATAATTATAATAATATTGATGTATTCAATGATTTTATGTTCTAACTTAAATGTCAATACTTTGTTAAATATTTTTTTGGAAGGGAAATCTATTTTCAAACCGTTTAAGCGAGAAGGGAAATTTTATAAAAAAAAAAAATTAAAAATGTTCAGCAGAAAGAACCACATCGGTGATGGAGGGTTTTGCAATGGAGGGGTTTGTATAAAAGGATTTATAATTTTTTTTAGATCAATAACTTAAAGGGCCTACGAATAACAAAAAAAAACGATGCAAATTAAAAGACGAAGTTTTTATTAGCAACCAATGTGTTTAATACAAAAACAAAAATTATGTCCGCTGAAAAAATTGTTTGATCAAATATGACACTCAGCATATAAATAACCTGTAGAATAGAGGAAATTATATTTAAAAAAAACGGTCAAAAATTCATATTTCAATATACTCGTATGTACATATACATATGTTTGCATCATCTTTTCAAAACGTGTTTCTTGTTATTTTCAAATTTTTCAGTAATGATATTGTTAAAATACAACATGTGCGTAATATTGACCCAAAAATAATTCAGTTTAGTAAACGAAAATTTTGAAAGCTTTCATCAAATTTAGCATCGTACGTTCGCAGTCATTTTATGTATGTACGTTAAAATCAAAGAGTACCTATTTTATTCTCTAAGTATCGTACTTACTTCATACGGCCTTTAAAAATGTCAAGTATTTTTTTAAAAAGTTTTTCACATGCTTTTATTGTTTTGAATGTCTCCATAAGCATATAAAAATAAAATGCACGACTGTGTCGAACGAACTTGCTCCTATGTAATAGACTAGGAATTTTAAAAACGAATGTTATTAGAGAAAACTGTTCATAAGGATAAAATGAATTTTTTAAATTCATTTAGTAGTAAGAGATAAAAACAGAATGCTATGCAAATATGAATTTATGCAGGAACAAATTTATAAGTCGTTGTAGTGGTTCCTTAAAAAAATAAGCTTTTATGTACAAAATTTTTAAAACATTTTTAAGAAAAAATTTTGGTACGCCAACCTTAAGTTCTTATTATTGTACGAATAAAAGTCTAATTTCCAAAAAAAAAATACTAAGCCGTTCTTGAGATATCGAATTTTTCAAAAAAAAAAAAGACTTTTTTTTCTAAAAATTGAAAAAATATTTTTTCTTAAGTTTTTAAATGCAATGTTTTTTAAACTTTTTAGGAGCTTTTTTATAAAAAATTTCATTAAAATCCGTTATGTCGATAATGAGAAATTCAAAATTCGAAAAAATCGTCCTATGGTAGGTACAGTCAGTAATATCTAGATTTAAAATTCTTTTTTATTAATTTATAGATCGTAAAGATTAATCAAAAGAAAAAAAATTTAGCAAAATTCTCGGAACCATTTTCGAGAAAAATACGATTTTCGATAACCATTTTTTAAAATTTGTATGGAAGGTACCGTTAGTTTTAGATAAAACAATTTTTTTTTTCTCAAATCTTGTAAATTATGTTAAGAAACTTTTATTTGTCAAGTTTGAAAAAAATCGAGCATAGGGTTTTCGAAATATTGAATTTCCAAAAAAATTTTTTTTTTAAAAGTCCAAAAAATTAAAAATTGAAAATTTGAATATGTAATAATATTCGAACTTTGGAGGAGCTTTGGCATAAAAAAAATTATTTAAATCGGCTGTACCGTTTTCGAGAAAATCAAAAACAAAAAAAAAGAAACCCAGGGGGGCTACCAAAAATAAAAATTTTTTGTAAAATTTTTTTCAACCATTAGCTAGTTTTAACCAAATGAAATTTTTCAATTTTTTTTTTTAATTCTGTGGGACAGTTTTTGAAAAAAAAAATATTTTAAAAATTTCGAAAAAAAATCGTATGGCAAGTACCGTTATTTTCGGTCTTAAAAAAAAAACAGAAAATACGTCCGGGGGGATAAAATTAAAACCCATATCTACCAAGTTTGAAGAAAATCGGCCGAGCCGTTTAGGCTGTAGACGAAGCGACAGACAGACAGACAGAATTGCGAGACCCACTTTTTTGGTCTTCGCTATCATCGTAATTTCAACTTTGATCAAAATCTCGAGTTCGATTTTTTTTTCCAAATGCATAACTTGCCTTATAGTACCTATAAGTCGCAAGTAAAAAAGGTTGTGTGTACTGACGTACCCGCGGTAGAAGTAAAACTTCTTTTCCCTCAAGCAAATCCTCTGTAAGATTCTTACCTATAAAAGTACAAACATTTTGTATTATAAAAACATGTCGCTGTCTTTGACACATAACGTGTCGTTTTGACATGTCACTGAAAGCTGCATAGAAAATTTTTCATCCCCAATGCCGGAAAAGAAGTTTTACTTCAAAAATAGCCTTTGCACGATACTACTAACTTTAAATTAAGAAATTAAGCAATAGTTGTAAACAACAGGAAATGAGCACTTAACACCTTTTAACTTATGATTTTAATAAATAAATGTACACAAACGATAATACGAAACAAAAATAAAAATTAAAAATATGCAATATGTATGTATTTTGTATGAAAATATAATAGATATGTTTTTCAAAGTTTCTTGTTTCATTAAAACGAAAATGAAGAAAATTGGAAGTTTACTTCTGTTTAAGGCTCAGTTAGATACTCTCGTACCGTTCCAAGATACTAATACTGGCCGATGTACTCGTATGTAAACTAAATTTTATAAAAATCACAAACGTAGATATGTACTTCAAAAATCAACAATACCAATGTGATAAACTGCCTTTCCAGACAGCAATCTAACTGGGAATACTTGATGGTCAGTTCTGAAACTTAACCTTATAGAGAAAAGACTGGTAACCTAATTGTCTAAGTAATCTAACAATTAATTATGCACTAAAAATTTTCAAATTACATAACTAAAACTGAATGAATGATAAACTGCATAATATCGAATTATTATGCTAGCAACGTATGTACATTATACACTATGAAAATGAATGCATTGCAATAATTTTTTTTTCTAATGAGACGAGTTGAATAATTCAGTATTTTTTTTAATAGACATTCTTTTCCGAACATGCTAGTTTAAGCAAATAAAGAATTTTAAGCTTCATTAATAGCACAATTAAAGACTGAGTGTAGATACGTGCAAAAATTTCAGTCTTTCTCTAATTAGTTTGCTTCCATTCGCTTTAAATGCCCTAATTATTCCATTTAAAAGTGAAAGTACAAGCTTAACTATGCTTTAATAGCGATTTTCCCCTATGAAAGTAGCACGTTCTTTTAAAATAATTTAAACAAATGTCATGATAAGCAAACGAAAGAATTTTTTATTCCTACTAAACAAAACCATTTAATTTAAAATAAAAAATAGAAAATATCAAAAGTATGACATTTTGTGGTTAGGGTTGCCGCTGTGATAAGTTTATGTATTATTTTATTATTTTACTTAATACCTTTTGATATATTTTGTTTGTTAAGGAATTGAGTTAAACAAAAGGGATGGTAAGGATATTGTTACTTATAAAAATTCATCATTATCCAAAAATAAGGTAAACTGAACGCAAAATAGAATAAATAGTAGTTTTTTGGTATTTCACTAAATGATAGTTTTACTAAAGTAGAGTACGATCGGAATCATTCCTTTTTAAACGAAACTAAATGAAAAGGCAATAATTATAGGTCCATCACATGAGATTAAAGAGTTGAAGTCATTATTCTGTATGTGCTGAAATTCGGTATTTTAAAATTCTGTAAATCCAAAATTCTGTATTTCAAAATTCGGTAAATTCATAATTCTCTGATTGTTGAAAAATTCTGTGATTGTTAAAAAATAAAATGCACGACTGGGTCGCACGAACTAGCTCTTATATAAAAGACTATAAGAATTTCAAAAATGAATGTTATTAGAGAAAAACTGTTCATAAGCTAAAAATTCATTTTTTTTAAATGGCTATAACAACTCCTTTAGTAGTTGGAGCTAAACAGAAGATGCCATCTGTTTCATGCAAATATAAGCTTATGCAAGAACAAAAATTTTGATTCGCTATAGTGGTTTCTTAAAAAAATAAGCTTTATATACAAATTTTTTAAAACATTTTTAAGAAAAAAATTTAGTACGCCAATTTAAAGTTTTTCATATTGTGCGAATAAAAACTAAATTTAAAAAACAAAACATTCAGTCGTTTTTGAGATATCAAATTTTCAAAAAAAAAAAAATAGGTTTTCTTTTTTCAAAAATTCAAAAAATATTTTTTTTTTTATAGTTTTGAAATGCAATGTTTTTTAAACTTTTTAGAATATTTTCTATGAAAAAAACTGAAACGAAAGAAAACAAATTTTAGCAAAATTCTCGGAACCGTTTTGGAGAAAAATACGATTTTCGAAATCCATTTTTAACATTTGTATGGAGGGTACTGTTATTTTTAGGTAAAATAGTTTTTTTTTCTCACATCTCGTATATTATATTAAGAAACTTTTATTTATCAAGTTTAAAAAAAATCGAGGAGTTTTTGAAATATTGAGTTTTTGAAAAAATAAATTTTTCTTAAAAATCAAAAAAATGATCAATTAAATGATTGTACCGCTTTTGAGAAAATCAGAAACCAAGAAAATAGTTCCAAGGGGGTACCAAAAATAACAATTTTTCGAAAAATTTCTTGCAACCATTTTCTAGCTTTAACTAAATGAAATTTTTTTAAAAAAAATCTGTGAGTCAGTTTTTGAGAAAAAAAAAATATTCATAAAATTTCGGAAAAAATCGTATGGCAGGTACCATTATTTTTGGTCTTAAAAAAATTTGAAAACGATATCTATTAAGTTTAACGAAAATCGAACAGACAGACAGACAGAATTTAGAGAAATATTTTGCTCAACGATTTAAGTTCAAAACTCCAATTTAAATCTTTCGATGACAAAACAGCTCTACCAATGTATAACTACAAACATTGAAAACAAAAACAACAAAATACTTTATGAAGGCTTACGAATTTTCGAGACTGTTTCTGCGGATTTTCAAACGGATAATAATACGGA
Organism: Philhelius festivus; assembly: GCA_963931855.1. Classification (NCBI taxonomy): domain Eukaryota; kingdom Metazoa; phylum Arthropoda; class Insecta; order Diptera; family Syrphidae; genus Philhelius; species Philhelius festivus. Next base: position 175,213,221 of record OZ007556.1, read on the forward strand.
TCGCTCAATGTTACATTTACTTCATCCAAAGGAAGAGAAATACCATTTAAAAAAATCGGCTTAGAGTAGACAAATTTTTCTAAATCTTCTTAAAGATCTTAATGAGTCTCAGCCTGTTGAAGCATTCGGATTTTGCAAAACTTATTTCAATTTAAATAATAATCATTCGATGTACAAAACAATGTTTACAAATTTTGTTGAATATTTTTGTTTTCTTCGAAAATTCTGGAGCTTTTTGAATCGTTGGGCCCCACTGCAATTCAAATTTTGATGATAATCCGTCATTGTTCATTTTAGCAAATATTTTTTTAAGTCTCTTATTAAAAGGTTCACAAATACAGCTGATTCTCTCTTTGCGGAAGCGTCTCATAGCCGGAAAGGTTTCAAAGAACGGAATTGAATACATGATTCTATAAATATCAATATGATAACTCTTTCTCTCTCAAGCGGATTTTCTTATAATCAGACGGGAATTTTAATTTTAATAACAGTTAAATAGTTTGGCTCTCTTGTGGTACTTTTTGGATAATTTAGTTCACAACCTATTGAATTTTAAAGGGTAGGGATAAGGCATTTACAAATAAAAGTGAATAGACAAAAGTTCGGCACCTGCCATACAAAATGTTTAAGTCATTAAAGAAAATCTAATTTTTTATCAAAAATTGACCTACAGATTTTTTATAAATAAAATTAGAATTATTATTATAGGTAAAATAACCGTTCGATACGAACTATTTTTAAGAAAAAATGTTTATCAATGGTATATCTCCTAGAAAACAATTTTGTTTATAATTTTCTATTTCATCGAAATCGGTTCAACCAATATTGATAAAATTTTGTGTACAGGAAGTTTCGAGAAATTTAAAATAGTATTATGTTATAAATTGATTTTTAGGCTGTGGGCGTTTTTATTTTAAACCAACAAATTTTCTTAGATTTTAAAAATTTGTTAAAGAATATATTATTCTCGAATATTGTGATTTAATCTGATAATTTGTGATGAATTAGCAACCCTATTTTCTCTGACAGCCAATTTGACAGTTTTCGGTTGTTTTGAGGTAATTTTGAGTTTCATGCAGGAGTAAGAAATACATTTCCGTTCAAAAATTGTCAGCTTTTTCTAAAACCCCAAATTATTTTTAAATTTAACATTACACAACATGAAATTTAAACGACAACGTCAACAGTTTTTAAATGTCAACAAATTTAATGTCACTCAATATTTTATTTAAATTATAAACCTTAACTCGTAATTTTTTTATAAATTAAATAATCAAATTTATGTCTCTGCTTAATTTTTAGCCAATATTAACTATCGATTTATCCATCATTTCTATTCTTACAATAATTTAAAACTGATCTTGTGTTTACAATTTACGTTTGTTTTTAGTAAGTTAATTATAAATTGAAGTTAAAAAACCTGTTGTAATAAAATGAACACGCCAAATATCTACAAACATATATTTCTATTGTTTAACAACAATTTTGGCATAATTGAATAAGTTTCCGCATTTACATCTCATAAATACGATTCTGACTAAGAACCTTTTCCCGGATATTAAATCATTTTCGAAGTCCTATGGCGTAGATGGTAATTATTTCTGAAAGCACGACCTAGAGCAGTACAACCCTGACATCACTTATAAGCAGTATGAGCAGTTGGACATGAGAACATTATGTAGAATTTATTCATCGTGAATATAATTTGACCCCAGAACTTCTACCGCAGGGATGACTAATGTTGACATGATTATCTCAAGCTTAACTAATAAAATATTGCTTGTTGTTTTGGATTGACCATAAAGGTATGTTAAGAGACTGGTATGATGTCATAGCCCTCTTCAAAAAACCAACTTCAACCGCCACAGAGAAGATGATACTTTCTTTTTGTCAATTTTTGTTTTAAATCAAATTCTTATGTTTACCGACCACTCTATAGGTATACCGGCAAAGATAGCAGCTCGGTGGCGAAGACGATAGACATGGCGGCTTGGCGCTTTGATGAGGATGGATCAACAGTCAATCAACTTGGTAAACATATCTTTCGCACAACTTCATTTTAGGTATATTCTAACTAGTAGCTCTTCCATCATCATCATTGTTTGTCACTCACCTAAGATACCCGCAGCAAGGAGCAGGCTTAGAACCGTTGCTAACATAGATAATCCCATTGACATGTTTCTGCGAAGATCTTCGGATGAAGGGATTATTGTGTGAGAGGAAACAATAAGGCACACTGACACAGAAATGATACCGAATTACGTTTTTTTTTTTTTGTTTTTTTTTTTTGAAATTCTAAGATACAAGATACTCGTAAACACGACTTGGAACTCGGCACAACTATTATAATTCAGCTTTTCTTTATTTTTGGCACAAACGCGAATCCGCAACTCAAAAGCACAACTGAAACCTTAGCCATGGGAGAGTATCTTTTATAATAGACGCAGCAGCTGTTGAAATAATATGACAACAACAAGAAATTAAAACAAAACACAAAAAATATAATGAAAATAAAAAATAATATAAAAAGATACTCGTTCCGTATCTTCTATAGAGTGTAGGTTATATTGTCGTAGTCGGCATCTTGCCGCCAACCTCACATACAGTGATGTGCAGAAATTGTTTTAAATGCTTTAGAAAAAGTTTAGGCCTAGAGGCTTTTTCTCAATGACATTATTTCTTAAGTGTTGATTTCTGAACGTGTGTAGGTATGTAAAATTTACAGACATACAAAATGTTTTCTAACATATTTAACTTTGTTTTAATTTTGTATATCCGAAGTCGGTAGGTAGGTATGTATGTATTTAAACAAAAACAACTTTAGTATTTTTTTCAACTAAAGCTTGATTATCATTTTAATTAATAAGGCTCTTAAATTAATTTCAGGCTATGAATAAAAAATGATTTTGTGTGGGTTTAGATATTATTTATTTTATGTGTGTACTAAAACAGTTATAACAGGTGTTCAAAGTATCCTCCTTGGACATGCTAGATCCCAGTTTTGGATTTCAGTACGAATATTTATTGAAGATAGCTTCTGCTTGACTTTTGATGACTCTTCGGGAACTCGCGGTCTTCTAATTCACCAACATTTGCAAGGAAATACAATATTGTAAGGTCAGGAGATCTTGCGAGCCAGTGAAATAGTTCATTTTTTCCTATCCGACGATTTCCGTACTCTTCATTTAACCAATTTTTAACCTCTCGTCCATAGTGGGCTGGAGCGCCACACAGTGGGGCCATTTGTATGGGAGAGTGGAGAAAAGTCCATAAGAACCGAACTACTTAACCGATTTGGATGGAATTTTTAAAAATGAAAGTAATTTTGGAAAAAAAGCATCACAGTTAATTTTCACCAAGTACCACGCCTTCTAACAAAAAAATAGTCAAAATTGATAAAAATCCAGGTTTTGTTCCAAGTAAAGGTTATAGATGGTGCTTTTTTGAAGAAAGCTGACCATTAAAATGTTCCACATCCAGTTTTTGGGCGTCTTTTTTTTTAAATTTTTTTTTAATAGGTATCTACTTGTTTTGTATGGATGCAGTCATTTTTAGTGCAATAAAATCGGAACTAACCACATAATTTAAATAAAATATTTTCAAATATTTTAAATGATAGTTTAAAAAATGACAATAACATATTTCTATTCACTGACACGCCCACACAAAAGTTTATCTAAGTTCCAAAGTTCGTTACGCAATAGTACCATATGACTACAAACTAAAAATTACTACAACTTTCAATTACTATATGGACTGAGTCTTATAGCCTTTCCACACCGAGCCAAAACATGGTTTTCGCCAAAAACTCGATTTCGTCGAAAACCTGCATCGAAAACACAAGTTTTCCCATACATTTTTATGAACTACAAGTTTTCGTTTTTGACAAGTTTTTGATAAAACCTCAGAAGAAAAATTTACAGTTTTAATTGACAGTAAGTGTCAAAATAATTTAAATGACAAGCGAAAACTTGTAAATATTCGATGTGAACACTTTTTGAGGTTTCGAAAACTTTTAGCCGAAAACCGGGTTTTTGGTTCGGTGTGGAAAGGCTATTATATTGTGCTATCGTAATTCACTAATTTTTTTTTTTTGCTGAATTTGACCGATGTATTGTATTATTGAGGATCCTATTGAGGCAAAAAAAAAAACAATAACATTTTTAGTTCACCCCGAATTGATGTAACACCCTAGGAAATTTAAATCAAATTCCCACACAATTATAAATATTTTGACTTTGGATGTTAAGACGTAATTGTTTGCCCAAATTATTAGTGTACCCAGAGTCTCTGGCTAATTTAATGTGAGAAACATAAATCAGCTAATCGGAATAAGCACTTTCGGAAAATCGAGTTTTTTCCGCCTTGGCCGCACTGTGCTCCATCCTATTAGAAATGTGATGAAGCTAGTTCCATAAGTCCTCCAATCGTTCTGGTAAGCCATTGCTCAAAAACTCCAAATAGTTTGTAGAATTCAGCTTGGGTGGTGTTTAAAGGACAGATTAATTTGTTTCCAACTACGCCTACACGCGTTAGATCGTGTATTTGAAACTGCTCCCGTTTCTTGAATCATTCGACATGTACATGTTTCCAAATACTCGTAAACTAAGAAGTCGCGCCGGTTTGGATAAAGTTCCTGGTATCTTTATCGCGCTCTAATTAAAGTTCCATTGCACGACCCATAAACGAATATAATGTCCGCGTATTCTTGGTTTGTAAATGTAGACATTTAATACAGCGTTTCTAATCCACTTGGCGTTAAAAATTGAACTGATGAATTAATTTTGTTTTCTAATGTCTTTTACCATTTTTGTTGGGTAAATATTCCAAATAGGCCTTAATACCCCAAACCTAACCCTTTTTGAGGACTTTTTAAGAAACGAGAAAGGAAATTTGGGTTTACACATGTACACAATTAAACGGGCACATTTAAAAAAAAAACATCGCAGAATTCTAGGAAAATTATTCTTATTGTCAACTGTTGTTAGATACGAGTCCAAAATTAGAAACCACTTTATTTTATTTGCTAGAAGTTTTCAACAAAAAAAAAAAAACTTTTTTTAACTTTACCTGTTCTAATTTGCTTATTGAGTCTTATTTAAATAATTATTACTTTTATTAAAAACAAATAGTGAATCGATATGTTTATTACGCATTATTTGGAGAAAATCGAGCCCAAAATATAAAAATTGGCATGCGTAGGAAAAACGGAACATGCTAGAAACTGGATATATCAAGACCGAGATAAGGTATCAAATTTGTTAATAAACAATTACAAGGGCTGGTATTTCTTCTAAAAATATAAGTCTTAATGAAATTCCTATCAAGTACTTATAGCGCAATTACCGTTAACATGAGTCAGGGTACACAAAAATAAGCCTTTTCTTAAATCCCCGACAAATGATATAAAAGTTGGAGATAGACCCTTACTGTAAAACTATTTTTTTCTTAGAATACACCCACAGATCACGCCGTACAATATTATGAACGAATTAAGGGACACCCTGCTTAGGGCAATCACGTAATCTCAAATTGCGATTTTAACATCTTTTACGGATTTTCCTTTCATACAATTAGAAAATCGTTTTGCTTTGTCAATGCAACAAATAACAACACAAGTTTTCAAATTACAGTGGGAAATCAATCATTCAATTACAGTCACCTACAAACTTCAATATTAATTCAAGACGATACCAATTTAGCTATCGTCCAAACGCTATCGTTTTCGTGATAGTTTTTCGACGATTACCGACTCATGATAAGTCAATAAAGGCAACACTATCGTCGAAAAATAAGAATTGCATGCCAAAACTTACGATAAGTTGAAGAAATTGCAAGAATTTTTGTGAAAGACATTTGCAGTATTTAATTTGAATAAATGTGAGATGCCAAATTGACACCAATTGCCAAAAATTCAAAGTGGCGCCCAACACAAATTGTATAGAATCTTAAAAAAATAACTATGACCCGTCTTAACTATTGTGCCAAGAGTAACATCTTTTTAACTGTTATTACTCGTATTTAAAATTTTAATCCAGTGTTAAGGTACTGAATGCATAGAAAGATACAAGATTAGAAGTCGTATACTAGAATGCCAAATTTAATTTTAAATCTAAGACACATCTCTGTTCTTAAATTTCATGATCGTGAACAATTTTGAAATTATAAACTAGCTTTTAAAGTTCAGAATTTCTTTCTTTAGCTACACAACACGAATACCTTAGTCAGCTCAATATATCTCTTCCAGTGTGATTCTCATACATTGCAAACCAATATGCTCTATATCTCCTTCTTAATCCTTTCGATCTTTGCTAAATGCTTGAATTCTTCTCAAAAATTTTAACGGTATACATATTTTTTCTTTTACGAGTAGATTAAAAAAAATCCGTACTGAAAAAATAAATAAATAAAGTTGTCAAAAAATTCTCACAGCACTGTTCCCACTAAGATTCAGTGAGCACTAAGCTCACGAAGTTTAAGGTCAGTACACAATGAGAAGATAGATCTTGTGTTGTGTGGAATGAAGCTTAAGATGCTGGATGTGCTTATACATTCTTATTCTTATTTACTTTATTTTTCCTTACCTCGCAAAATAGCATCATCATCATCTTCAACTTGTTGTTCTTCTTCTAAGTTCTTTACCTTTCTGCTTTTTTTCTCACATATGAACGAGGAGATGCATTGTAACGGTTGGGGGAACGGGATTTAATGATGATTGCGGAATTTATAATTAATATACGAGCACCTGTTAGCTTGTAAGTTGACTTTCTGTCTACCTACTCGTACTATGGGATAGCTTCTTAAACCGGACAATACTTTGATAGAGGGCTTTAACCTCTCTCTCAGTGATCAAAGGTTGGTTCTATGAATTTAGTTTATTTTTATTTATTTGTTTTTATTTTTATTTAATTCAAAGAAATCACTGAAAAGTGCTTTTAGGTGTATAATTTAGGGAAAGATATTGTTTGATAGCTGAAGAGTGTTTTGTGATGATGAATCATCGAAGTTGTTGATTAATCTGGCAGGCGGGCAAAACAAATTATTGTTGTTGAAGGTGTGGCTTTGTTTTGTCGAATTTTTGGCTCTTGGGTTACGAATCATTAAAGTAGGTAGGAATAATGCGGAATTACATGTATACATACATATATTAAAATTGGAAAGTTTTATTTATGTTATGCAATTGCTAAGGAGTTGTTGAAGATATAGGCTCTATTTTTTCAATGCTTTTAATCTTTTGAGGTTAAATTGAAAATATTATTTGACGAAGTCCATGTTTAAATTTAGATTTTGGTAAAAATTTAGTTTTTTACATGTTGTTTTTTTTTACTTTCAAAATAATAATTTACGTCAATACAATCGATCAGGATTTAAATATGACAAGACCTCAGAACATATTTAAGTAAATAGAACCTCTATATCTATATAGGCAAATACAGAACAATATGAGAGTTAAATACACATTTAAAAGGTAGTGGCGAAAAATGTTAGCTAGTCTGTTTAGGTGTATAACTTTGGTCCAAATTACTATCCATACTTTACCATACAATAATGGAAATCTTCTCTAGGAGTATCATTGAGTGCCATTGAAAAATAATTCTTTAAATGAATTGAAGGACCGGTTTCAATTTTAGCATTAATTTGGAGAGAATTGACGTTGATGTCAAGTCAATAAATATGACAGTTAGCATTGAGTTTTTTGTCACAACTCTCCTTTTAAGCTTCTTTTAACTGTGTTAACTTGGTGTCAAAATAGTCTTTTATTTTTAAAAAATTGTATTCAACACTTAAAATTAACACTTGATTTTTGAAATATTTGGTGGACACGTTTCCTTTGTACCACTGAATATTTTCGAAAAATGGTGCGACAAAAGCATTTTTCTTTTCAAAAATCGATTTTTCGAAGTTATTTAATGGTTTATCGCTTTTTCAATATTATAAACTTCTTTTTGAATTTCTATGGTTACACGTGTAAATCTGTAATTGTTTTATAAAGTAAGTATTGGATTCCTATAGAAATAAAATACACGACTGGGTCGCATGAACTTGCTCTTATGTAAAAGACTTGGAATTTTAAAAATTAATGTTATTAGAGAAAAACTGTTCATAATCATAAAATTCATTGTTTAAATTACTAAAACAACTTCTTTGGTAGTTGAAGCTAAACACAGGATGGCATGTGTTTCAGAAATAACATTAGTTTATGCAAGAATAAAAATTAGTGGTTAAATAAAAATTAGTGGTTAAATTTAATGGTTTCTTAAAAAAATAAGCTTTTATGTTCAAAATGTTAAAATTTTTAAGAAAAAATGTTGGTACGCCAATTTAAAGAGCCGTTTTTGAGATATCGATTTTTTCGAGAAAAAATAGATTTTTTTTTTCAAAAATTCGAAAAAATATTTTTTTTTGAAGTTTTGAAATGCAATGTTTTTTTTAAATTTTTAGGAGCTTCTCTATAAAAAATTTCATTAAAATCCGTTATGCTGATAATGAGAATTTCAAAATCCGAAAAAATCGTTCTATGGTAGGTAAAGTCAGTAATATCTTGAGTTCAAAATTTATTTTATTAAATTATTATAGATCGTAAAAATTAAATGAAAGAAAAAATTTTTAGCAAAATTCTCGGATTTTCGAAAACCATTTTTTAACATTTGTATGGTGGGTACCTTTATTTTTAGGTAAACCAAATTTTTTTCTCAAATCTTGTAGATTATATTAAGAAACTTTTATTTTTCAAGTTTGAAAAAAATCGAGGTTTTCGAAATACTGAGTTTCCAAAAAAAAATTTGATTTTTTTTAAATCCAAAAAATAAAAAAATAGAAAATTTGAATATGTAATAATATTCAAACTTTGGAGGAGCCCTAACATAAGAAAAATTATTTAAATCGGTTTTACCGTTTTCGAGAAAATCAAAAACAAAAAAAAATGGTTCCAAAGGGGCTACCAAAAATAACCATTTTTCGAATTTTTTTCCACCATTACCTAGCTTTCTCTAAATGAAGTTTTATGATTTTATTAAATTGTGGTGGACAGTTTTTAAGAAAAAAAAATATTTAGAAAATTTCGAAAAAAAATTTGTATGGCAGGTACAATTATTTTTGGTCTTAAAAAAAAAGAAAAAAAAAACGTGTGGGGGGAATAAATTAAAAAATACCAAGTTTAAAGAAAATCGGCCAAGCCGTTTAGGCTCTATTCGAAAAGACAGACAGACAGACAGAATTGCCAGACCCACTTTTTTGGTCTTCGCTATCATTGTAATGTCAACTTTGATCAAAATCTCGAGTTCGATTTTTTTTCCGAATGCATAACTTGCCTTATAGTAGCTATAAGTCGCAAGCAAAAAGTCGAGGTTCAAATTAAAATAAACAGTAACCACGTCGTCGGTTTTAGAAAAATCTTAAGGACGTTTTTTTTCTCAAAAAATTAACTATTAATTAAACTGCTCTAAAGATGTAAGCCTCAGAAAAACAAAATGGGACGTCTTGCTTAAAAGACCGGACAAGAACTGGGCAAACTCCTGCTTCGAAACATAAGCATCACTTCTTTTCACTAACTTTCCAGAATGTATTATCGATACATTTCAAGAAGACGGAGGGTTAAAAAAAAAAAACGAAGCTGTAGATAGTAGGAAAGTGGCTTGGGCCAGATGGAATAATTCTAATTATTATCCAAAAGTTTTTTTTAATCGTGCCAATTCAAGTGGACGTCTTTTAATATCAATTACAAATATTTCCTAGTTGAAGTGAAATCAATGTAATCTTCATTCCGAATGCTGGCAATCTCACTCACACTGAACTGAAATACTTCAGGCCAGTGAGTCAATCCTCCTTTCTTCTCAAGACCATAGAAAGACTAATTGAATCCCGTATTCGCCTTAATCTAAATTATGGTGCTATCTCGAAGCCCTAAAAAGCTTATACGAAGAGAAAATCCGTTCTAACAGCGCTTCATGAAGTGTTCGGCATAGTCGAAAAATCAATCAACTTACAAAAATTTAGACTGGACATAGAAGGGGCCTTCAATAATTTTGAAAACATAACATTTCGACAAGCCCTTACCTCTATCAGTTTCGACCGGGTAGTAGAAAACTAGATAGACTGCATGCTCCAAAATAGATCTATAAACAAAGAGTAAAAAAAATAGCTTTCTACACTTGCAGTAGAATTTTTCCTAAAAGATTTAGTGTCGGCATGAAAACCATACATTGGATGTACACAGTCATAAAAAGGCCAATTATAACGTAGGTACGCATGCTTGATCTGGTGCCCAGACTAAGATAAGAAAACCAATCGAATAACCATGACAAAAATTCAAAGACAGCAATCAATGCTATTAGAACAACATCAATGGCAACCCCAGAAACTTCTCTTTAACTATCACTGCTCGATCTGTTTACAAAATAGTTTTAGTGCTTTAAGACTTAAACAGTGTAATATTTGGAAGAGAGGGCACTACGGCCATAAAACTAAAGGGATTTTGGCGGCCTGTGACGGCCATGTTGTTTTGGTGACATCTGTCAAATCTGTTGTTTATTATTCAGTTACTGGATACAAAATCACCATGCAAGTTACACGATTAAAAAGCACTTCAAAATGATTATCTAAATGAGTGTTCGTTAGTGAAAATGTTGCGACCATTTTACGGTAGACCGGATGGCCCTTCACTGTGGACTCTTCAACGTTTCATATCCAAATTTGCGATTACCGGTTCGGTAATCGATCAGCCATTCGCTTATCAAAAGAACACAAGATTGGCTGAAAACATACCCGAAGTACGTGAAAGCATACAGTGCTATTTTCTTTTTGACAACACTGGTTTTGACAGCTCACGCACGCTTCGTGTTTTGTGTCACTGTCAACATCTTCAGTTTGCATGAAATAATCTTCAAACATTAAATTATATCGACCGTACTATCGATTCAAATAAAGATTCTATACATTTTTCTGAATTGTATGTTTTTTTTTTTTTAAAAATCACTATTCACTAGTAAGATGACAATGTGACTCTCAGAGGACGGTGCTTAGCGCCACACAGCGGACGCTACGATTGAAATTATGCATGAACGATTTAAGGAAAAGGTGAATTGGCCATGAAGGTCATATGATTTGACCCCGCTAAACTGTTTCTGGGAGATTTCCCGAAGTTGCAGTTCTATGCGAATAAATCATAACAGATCGATGCCCTTAGAGTGAACAACAACACATGCCATAGCTCAAATTCAGTCGGATCTATGCGGAAGAGTAATCGAAAATTGAACCACTCGGATCCGTGTGACCGAAAGAAGATGAGGTGGGCATTTGAACGACATTATATTCTGTACATAATGGCATATATGGGCCTTTCAAATAAAAAACGAACTTTATTAATACCTCACTTGCAAGCAGCTTATTTTATTTCATTTCAAAATCAACACGCTCCTATTGAAAAACCTTTAACACGCCATTCAAAAGCTATCGGCATTCATTTTCACTTTAAAAAACCTGTCTTGCTGTGTCACGTCTCTGACATTTATCTCACCGATATCTACTCCAAAAACATAGACCGTCATGATTTATTCAAAAGAGTGCTTCTCGATTTTGTGATTAAATCCTTCCCAATGCAATAAGTCCCTATATTCTTTAAATAGAAATCACTCAATTCTACATTTAAGGCATCCACAGTCTTCAACCAACATGATGATGGGTAAAGCTCATTAAATAATTCAAACACAAGTAAGACATCAATTCTGAAATAAGTGTACCTACTCATACAAGCTCCTCTCTCTTAATTGTTGAATCCTTCCTTGCTTATACATTCGTTAACTACAAACCGAATAAATGTTTGAATTATACACATTGAATGATTTCAGTTATTTCCTTTTTTTTCCTTTGGTTGTGTAGGTTTCTTAAAGTTGTTTAGGTTATTCTCTCTCTCTCTCTCTTTTGCTCTGCCTATCTCTATAAATAAAAAGGAGTCTTATATTTTTTAAGGAAATAAAAAAAAAACCTACACCACCTAGTACTAGAAAAAGTAGATCGAGAGGGTCGCATGTCATCATTTTCATATCCTTGTCATGTAGGTATATCGTCCTTGATCTACATAACCAAACACAAACACACACAGAAATGACACAAAAAGTAACTCACTTTGAAATATGCAAGCTTTTGTTCGAAATTGTATCCACATTTGTATTCCGCAAGTACAAAATGTAGGTAGGTACTTCTTCCTCCCTTGCACACCCCTTCGTCGCAGCTTAGTCCCGTCTTGTGCCGTAGCATACCGCATGCTGTAAATTGTGCACAATGCAATGAAAATTTATTATCCTTTCTTTGCAGGAGCTCTTTGCAATTTACTCGGGGTTTAGTTTACTCAAGAATGTCATCGTTGTCGTTGAAGTCATCAGTAGATACTAGATACAGCGCGGCGCAATATCATCATAATCATCGACATCGACATTTACTCCTGCACCCGCACAATACATTCCTTCATCATCAGAAGCAACAGAGTAGGTTTGCATTGTTGTACAGCTACGAGGATTGGCTGGCAATCGTTTTACGTTTGATTGCCTCCACGTCGCCGACATCGTTATCATTCCTCCGGAACTCTCACACATATCTTTATAATTTTAAAGTCCCCCTGCTCTTCTGCGCCAAGTGCAGAAAATACACGTGTATCGTACCCGTTGGAACACCTATGTAGGTTGCCACTGTCATATCCTTGCAACTTGACTTGGCCCAGGATTCAGGGAGAGAGATATCTAGAATCCAACCAACCAACGAATGTATTCCGGTCATGATTTTGCTACAGCGCGACGATGAGAATATTGCGACAATGCCGCAGCCCCATCATGCAACACAGCATAGTCAGCATCCAGGAATTTTGTGCCTCTACTCCATCGCTCCATAATTCCATATAGCTATAAGTTAGCATATATTTTGAAATGGCGTGTTGGGAACGTGTACTGCGGTACCGAACGATGTTTGTCCAAGACACACACATGCTCCTCAGTTCTGCCGCTGTCGAGTTCCAGCATACAGCTTAGGTATGTGTATGATTCCATAAATCGTTCCGCTTCAATTTCCCGACCTCGAAGCTCAGTCCTGTGAGTATTTACTTTATAAGAATTCAATTTTCCAATCAATCCGCCACTATTAACCGGCAGCAGCCCCTGCTGACTCAGAATCCCGTTTGCGGATAGACTCCTGTCAGTCCCCCTGCCCCTTAACAAAACAACCCTCAATTCTTACCCAAGTTTTGAACCCAATCAATGCATGCAATACAGCTGGAAGGCAAGGAGGTTGAGGAATATAGTCTTTTCATTTATAATACTGTTCTGATTTAGGGCATAAGCTGCTCCTTGAGAAAACAATCGTAAATAAATAAAATAGAGAAGTGGATTTAGGAACCCGTTTTATGCAGCACCAACTGTCGAATCAGGACTTTTGTATCCAGAATTTGTAATCCATTGAGTACACCTGAGGTTTGTTGTTCCTGAGGGTTATGTTTCACTAGACTTCTCATTGGTGGGTGTGTTGTTTTGTTATGATGACTATAAGGAAGCAACAGGAGCAGGAAACACAGTTCTTGGTGTGCACAATACCTTGGTAGCTACCCAAATCGGTGATTTTAAAGCTCTCTTTGCTTTTGGTACTTAGATATAGTCGTGCTTCCTGGAGACAAATCTATAACACATTTTATGGATGTTAGAACTACTAAATATTTTTTTAAATATTAAACAAGGGCACGTCAGACGAAAAATGTGCGCTTATCAGAAAAAGGTGCATACGAAGAAGCTGCACAGTAAAGCGAGAACAGCAAGAGAAGTGTATTGATCCAGGAGAAAAAAGGAAAAGAAGATTCTGCATTGAAAAATCAGGTCGAAGGAGATGGAAGAGTGTCAAGATCGAAACAACAACTAAAGGCCTTATAAAAGAGACAATTTTTTTTAAGACAAGAGTGCATAACCTTAAAAAAAAGTGAAGGTAACCTAGTCACAGAATCACTGGAAATATATGAGTTTTTAAGCCATCATTTCCAAAATCTGCTAGATGGGCGTCATATAGAGGGAGAATGATTAAATAAATATAAACAAAATGTCAATAAATAAATAAAGCTTAAGAACAACAAGGTCACGTGATCTGATACCTAACCGATACTTAACCTGCAGAGGTCTCTATTCAGGGAGGTGATGTTTTGGAAAGGTGTCTGAATCAAACCACCAACAAAGTATAGGTTGAAGGAGGCATGCCCGGTCACTGGACTATCAGGATTATATTCCCCGTTTGCAAAAAGGTCGATTTTATGTTCTACGAGAACTATCGAAGCCTATTCCTGATAAATGTCATAAATAAGGTACTATCGATCATATTGTGTCTTAAAACTTTCTAGAATTCTTCAATCGGTGAGTACTAGAGTGATTCTTAGCCCAGCAAACCAATTTGAAGTTCAGACTTATCATCTTTTCCTCGAATTCTAATCCGCATACAAAATTTACAGGCCATTACGACTTTGTAGAGAGCCTAAGCCTAGTGACTAATAACTCTCAATCATCCCTGTATATGTGATATAAAGAATGGAGGGTATCTAGAATTCTTCTTCCAATTCCGAACGACGAATGAAATGCACTTTTTATGTCAAGAGGCTTTCTTGAAGGATCTGTCACTTCCTCACAAGAGGCTATACAGATACCCCTGAACAATCTTCGCAGCGGCTAAGAATCAACTGACGTATTGGTCCTAAGCGGGCGCTTATAGCGAAACTCTTGAAACATGGCATTGGCCAGATCTGTTTTGCCAAATGTATTTATGTAAGTCGGCCAAGACATATGATCACCACCCTGTTCAGCCGGTCCTAATCGGACATAGTTCTACTGAACGAAAGGCTGTCTGCTCCTCCTAGTGCGAGGACGTCTCGACTATAAGGGAGTCCCATATATCCACAGTTCTACGGCTGACGTTGATTGATGATGAGATTAGTGGAATTACCATTTTATCCTGAACCAGCCCTCGACTGTCTAAGTAGAGGTATGCTCTCGTAATACTCAACGTTAGGGTAGGAAGCTACAAAAATTAAGCTGTTGGTCGAGGAAATCCCTCTTGGAAAATCGACCCACAATCAACTTTAACAAAATAGTACCATTTCTGTATATGTTGGCTCCGTTGTATAGAACCTGGTTCGAATAATAATGACTGTACTCTGACTCTGGTGTTCTGCGTAATCCATGGCCAAGACACTGCCTCTCAAATACCGGAATCTTTTCTATTTGAAAGAACATAAAGGGCGCAACGTTGAAAACGACACGGGGCACCATAGGCAATTACCGCCCGGATAAGGCCATGTATTTGAAATCACCTTCACCCTGCTATCAAGCCGTCTGCTGTAAGACAACTGTTTCGTCAGAGCCTCTTCAAGGCCCGGTCAGAGGAGCGTTTATATGTCTGTCGAAAGACAAATACTGATCTAACCAGATTCCAAAGTACTTTACTACGTTTTTACACGCCAGTGGCTGTCCATATGGCCCCACGACAGGGTTCGGACATAGGTTTTAAATTTTCGAAGTAAATACGGACAAAAACTGAAGTTAATCCAAAATTTTTGAAGTAGTTTTAGGAAATTAAAAAAAAAAATTTTTTGAAACAAAATTCTAAACGAACTTGTATTTTTGTATGAATTTTATCAATTCAAACGGTGGCTCATAAATATCTTTACGTTTTTCTGTAATTGATCTCGAAAACATTAAATTTTCAACAGTGCTTACGTTTAAACGATTCCTAAACTCGTTTTTTATGTAATACAGAGTGATCATCGCTGTCTTTAAATATGTTGGTTAAGATATTTTTCAAAGCGAAGTAGATCCAAAAAAAAAAAGAAGTAGAGAAGTAGATTAAATTTTTTTCTCAAAATCAATCAAAATCAAAGCAGAACCCTGCCCCACGATCACTAGCGTGCGCAAGTTCTTTTCCGTATCCCTTGGGGCTCCATTCAATGAAGTCCTTTACAGAATAGTTTTAGATTTTTAAAAGTTGCAACTTCAGTCATCGCAATATCGCTGAATCCAGCTGAAGTCACTCTTCAAAAGAATCCTGATGCCCTGACTTCGGCATACCCAATTAAATGAGTTAGACTACCTATCTGATCGTTGGTCCAAATCATTTTTAATATTGAAATTTACGGTAGAAGTGACTTTGCCAAGCTCATAGATGCTATCACCAAAAATTTGAACTCTCTGCGCACTGACCTCGACAGTCATTTCCAAAGCTCTTCAAAAATAATGATACCAGGTCTCCGTCAACCACTTGCCCTTCTTGAGGAAGCTGTTGGTACAATAAATATTATAAGTAATGAAGTTTTGGAAACGCGATATAATATTGGCCAACTAGCCGATGAAATAATAAGCGCATCCTGTAAAATCGATGGGATATCCACTCAAATTCAACCTGCCCCATCAACGTACAACAGATCTATCCATTCAGAAATACAAGACACCACCTATCGGCTTCCCCAGCTACCAGCTCTTACATCATCATCATCCGTAACTACAGCTCCTATTGCGTCTGCTAGTGTTTCACCCTTACTTGCACCGGCCTCATCCAGTTTACCTTCATTCTCTCCTGAGCCTGTTTTACGAGCTATTAATGCTGCAACACAAAATACACAACCTACTGCTGCCCTTCTACCTTTACCGGGATGCCAACAACCTCCTCTGCCGTCTCCACCTGCTTGTCAACCTCCTCTTGAACCAGCTTCACCTACCATTAATCGTTTTGGGACTACTTGGACCAAATCTGAATGGAACGCCAGACTTCAGAGGCTTAGCAACAATGCCGATTACGGGACATTTTTCATCAAAGGCGCTCCCCAGCTTGCTGATGCTCCCTGGATAATGGATTTATTTTATAAAAAGTTCTCCATTTCTTTAAAAGAATGTCAGAGGATTTCATCACCTCGCTCCAAGCAGCAAAGCTTTAAAATAAGCATACCATCTAAGTACCAATGGCTCTTTTGCTCAATCTCTGGGGATGCTCTCCGAATGGGAAAGATGACTGTGGCCAAATGGATAGAAAAGCGACAGAATGAGTTTTTCCTCAAAGATGTTCCAAGGAAATCAAACAACAAGCCAAGCCCTCTAGCTTCAAATAATTCAAAACCTTTAAAAAATAGTAAACCTCACCCAAAACCTACTCTTAAACCAAAAAATAAAGATAATAATAAAAATAAATCTGCCCCTCTTTCCCGACTCAACTAAAACTGGAGTTTTAAAACTAACCTCTTTCCATCTTTCACTCCATATAATTTCACTTCCAATCCTTTGAATCGTGTAAGCCATCAACCAGAGAATAATTCTTCTTATAATACCGCCACCAACACTAAATATCCTAATTTTATTCACACCCACACTATAAACCCCAGCCCTTATCCATCTTCATCACCCCCAGCAATCAATTCTAATCCTTCCCTTGTTGGTCCCATTCAACGAAAGCGTGTATCTTTTAACTTATCATCCGAATCAGGCTCTCTTTCAAGAGATGTTTTGTCCAACAGCCCCTCAAAAACAAACCCACCAATTTTCAAACCAATGCACCCCCCTACTGTGAAACTCACTACAAGATTAACCGACCCCGCACCAACAAACAGTGAACTCGAGGGGCATTATGTTATGGCTAGACTCCGTGATCATAAACTCTTTGAAAATGTTCGTTTGTATCTAGCCTACCTACATACATGATAAATCTGACTCCGTTTGCATCGACGGCAAAACCAAAACCAACGTTATCGTTCAAATTCAAAAAGAAGGACTCCCTACTGACCCTATAGCCTTGAAAAAAATCTACACCCGATTTCATGAAAACTTTAACATCTCCGTCGCAACAGTCAACAAAGACCTTAATACGCATGCCTCTCACATTAGCTCCAAACCTACGTCGTACCTTCAAAGCACGCGTAAAAACTTCAATAACTATTTTCGATCCTAATCCAAACTCTCTTAATGTCCCATCTAAACCAAACCTCCATCCCGTCCCTGACCGTCAAATCCTCCCTCTTACTTTCTACTACCAAAACGTAAGAGGCCACGTTCATGCTGTTTTGCAACAAACCCATGCTCTACCCTTTGAAATCTACGCCCTGACTGAAACAAATCTGGTTCCTAAGTATTAACAACCAAGAATTATTTCCTTCCTCTTTCAATGTTTATCGCGATGATGTTCTTAACCAACCTACCGGCGAATGCCCTTGCCGAGGTGTCCTCATAGCTATTTAAAATACACTAGACTCATCCCTTATTGTTGCTATATTCTGCCGTCACAACCCATCGAATCTTATAAACTCGCCATTGATACGGTTGACCATATTATAGATGTGTGTGACCCCAACGATGATATCCTTCTTTTCGGTGACTTTAACCTTCCTTATCTAAAATGGATTCCATCCGAAGATCAGTCTTATTACATAGCTTCCAATCCCACCTCTGCCAAGGAATGTCTATTTATAGATCACCTAGCAGATTCAAAGACCGATTAAATACGTTAAAAAATACACACTCTTCTCAGACTCTACAGGGAAGAATGATCAATTTGATCTAGTACGCAGTCAGTAAAAGTCTTACTCATTCAAATTTACCCACCGTTCGATTTATTTAGCCCATCACAAAGATTGATCAAATTAAACAAAAACATACTCGTCGGTTGAATAAGACGAGAGTATATGGTATTAGAAATTGTAGCCCATTTGTTTAGTAAAAACTAAATTACGGTTAACTGGTTGAGAGGAGGAATGCAACTGGCTACATCGAGTGAGCATTGTGAAAGAATCGAAAAAACAAGGAATGACATAAAACTTTCCGATGGTGTTCAAGAGATGGCAATGATTCCATGATAGTTCTGTTTCCTATCAGTTTTAACGCTCTTTTCTGATATGAATGAATGAATAAATCGTCGGCAAAACAATGAAGTGGATTAGAAGTTTCAGACAAGAGATCATTTATATAAATAAGAGAGAGAGAGAGAGTCGGAGACAACATGGAGCCCTGGGGAACACCAGTATTTATTTCTTGAAGATCAGATTTGAAACCGTAAAATGCAACACGTATTGAAACATCCGGAAGGTAATCTAATCTTAAGAATGAGGGTTTCTTTTATACAAACCGCACGCATTTTTGAAAAGAGAGCCTAATACCAGGTAGGTAGGTAGAAATGGCGACCAGTGTCAGTCTAGCCTTGTGGCCCAACCAGCGCTGAAGTGCGCCATTTCTATACCATTACTCGTGTGATCCTGTGGATGGAATTGATATGGGAAGTTGTGGATATTCTCCCCTAGCTTAGGATCTAAAAAACCAAACGGAGACCATTGCACAGAAGTAACCGAAGTTCGTCTAGAGCCATTTTGTCTCCTTGAGAAAAGCGATTTAGTCTTTCATCTTCATTTCGGAAAATTCGTCGATGACGCCAAAAAATGCCCTTCCTTGCCTAATGATTGTGCTCTAAATCTAAATCTTAATTTGCAATCAGGTCATTTGCAGATGAAATTAAGGACTGTTTTCTTTACCGCTGATCTCCACGGCTATGACAGTGAGTGTTGTGAGGAATGCGTAGCTTCGCTGCATGCTCTTCTTGGCCAGTGTCTGCTGCAGTTAGCAACGATTCTCGCTATGTCTTGCCTGATTTTACATATCGGATCAAGCGGTCGGGATTTATTATAAGTGGGCCAAATCTTTGTAGATATTATGTAGTTAGTTAAACTGCTCCACCTACGGGGCGTTAACAGCCCCCTGATTGTGATAATAGACTCCAAGAAATATTCGAAAAATTACTACAATAAGTGTTTAATCTATTTCAACAGCGATTTAATTTTACTACAATTATTGTAGTAATGAACTGTAAGTGTAGTAAAAATAAACATTTGCTTGAAAGTCAGTTCAGTTCAGTCATACCCGCTTGTTTGATATTTATTAGATTGCTTAAAAGTAAGAACGGAGATGAATTTTCAACACAATTTTTTTTTCGGGATATCATTTTTTTGTTTGATTCAACAGTTTTTGTTGAAAATCTGGTATGCATTTGTTGAATACTCAATTAAGCGCTGGAAAAGTTGAAGGAAAGACAAAATTTCAACAAACAAAGTTTTCCTCAGTGTGGTTAGGGATATCATTTTTCTCAAATTCAACATTTTTTGTTGAATAACAATTGTAAATTTTGATAATCTCGTAATCGTGAGAAAACAGAGTAGAAAATGTAAGAATGTATAAAAAAATGCTCATCAGATCAAAATCAGTCTCGCATCAGTAACAGTCACAAAGTGATAGAGTGCGCGTTTTAAAATAAAATCGTATGTGTATGTGAAAATATTGTGAAGCTCTGAAAAAAAAAAAAACAGTAAAAGTATCAAATTTCGAGGTAAGTATAAAATATCTGTTCTTTAATATTGTTTGGTTTACATTGTAAATTAAGTTGTTTTTAATTTTAATTTTGTGTAAGATTTAATAACTGGAAAACTGTCTGAATTACAACAATTATTGATAATTATTCATTACCTTACAACCCGTTAAAATAATTTTGCTAAGGCCGAAGATGTTAAGAACAACTATAATAAATATTGAATATTCCAATTCTCAAAAAAAATGTTTTTCTGATTGTTTATAGATGCTTTTCTATTATTTGCAGAAAACGTGATTCTGGACAGAGAACCTCTTCATTGCAGTTTTATTAATGAATTGTTTATTATTCCTTTTTCAGTATTGTTTTTGTACTTTTTTAATCAATATACATATAAACCTACTAAGCTACATACGGTTACTTTATTTTAAGCAATGACATTTTAATTGTTTACTGTAGAAAACCAAGTGAAAGTAAAAAACGTAAAATAAAAATGAACATTTTTCAGATAACTATATTGAATCTTTTTAATAGATGGTGTTTAATTTTGTAAGATATTCTATGGTATGTTTTAATTTAAAAAAAAAACTTGAAGAACTGAATATTCAATCAACATAAACTAGCTTTTATTTACAGAAAGATCTTGAAAATTCAGGAAAAGAAAGCAAACTCAATATTCAACATAAACGTATGTATAATTATGTAGAGAAAACTGTTAAATTGAGAAGAACTCGATTGGATTCCCACCCAAATATATTTGTAAATTAGTTTTATTTTCCTGAATTTTCAAAATCTTTACTGAAAAAGCAGCAATTTTATGTTGAATATTGAGGTCCTTGTTTTTTTGCCATCTATTGATGATTAAATATAAGTAAATTTGTTGAATTATCAACAAAAAAAAAAAAAATAAATAAAAATCGCTTTGCAACTAATTTTCTAAAGGTATTGTTTACTATTAAACATTTATGTTGAGAAAAAATGTAATATTTGCTTATTAACAATGACTTATATGTTGGTTTTTTTAATTTTTATATTTTATGTAATGTATGTTAGTTTTTCACCGAATATTGATTAAAAAGATCGCCATACGATATACGATATACTTTTTATGTGATGAAAATTCAACATTTCATCTTTCAACAAGATGTTGAAAATAAAACACCGAAAATTTCTTTTGAAAATTGCTACAATTATTGTAACGTACCAGTTGCCTACAATAATTGTAGTAATTTTCAACAGAAATTTCTTAGAGTGTAGCGGTTTTCCGGTTCTGGTTTGTATCTCGTTTGAGTACCTTGCATGCTTTCCTGGTAGCCAGTAATTCAACACCAGAGAAGGCGGCTAGTAACGACCTAGATATATTCAAGGTTTGAAGTTTCTGAACCAATACCAAACTCCATTTTGAGCCATCAGTGAAGATGGTTGTGTCTAACTCTTTCATCACGAAGTCATCATCCCAGTCCTTTCTTGATGGGAACATATTATTCATTCATTTGTTTTTATTCATCAAGCAGACTATATACAATGTTAATAATATATAATCTTATAGACTAGTTGAAAATAGTAGCAACATGCAATGCTTTACAATTAGGTAAATACTTACAATCTAACCACCAGGATAAAGAATATTTAAGCAATACATCAAATTTCTTTTAAATAAATCACGACTAATATTATTTTGAAAGTCAATATAATTACACACTAGATTTGCCTGTTTCAGGCACCGTGTTATCGGCTCGTTGAGACCGTAGTTTACTCTATGAAATGGTTCAAAAAATAAATTATACGTACTCGAAGATCTCTTGAAGGAACATAAATTTTTGTCAACGAAAGAAGAAAGGAGCAATCAATTTGAGAAGCGAGGATATCACGAATAAAAATTATTTCAAAATATCGTCTTCGCGTTTTTAATTGTTGAAGGTCAAGAAGATTACATCTAGTACCATAGGAAGGCATTCGAATATTCCATTTTAATCTACATACTGCAATTCTAGTAAATCGTTTTTGGATGCTTTCTATCCGATTAGAATGGAGAACATAGTATGGGTTCCACACTACACAGCAATACTCAAGTACTGGTCTCACATAGCAGTAATATATGGGGCTTTGGAGTAAAAGGATCAGAAAATTCTTTGGAATTACGAGAGATAAACCCAAGTAAGGAGTTAGCTTTCGCTACGATAAAGTCGATGTGGAGAGAAAAAGTTAGTTTGGGATCAAAGATGACTCCAAGATCCTTTTTTTTGGAGACCATTTGTAGATTGACACCATTTATTGAATAAGTAAAGTTTGATGAGGCAAGGTTACGACGAAAATTTATGTAATCACATTTGGACACATTAAGATGTAATTGGTGCTTAGAACACCAACTAGCTAAACTATCTAAATCGTTTTGAAGTAGAATTCGATCAGATGCCGATTTAATACATTTTAGTAACTTAATATCGTCAGCAAACATAAGACAAAGAGAAGATTTAATGATGTGAGGGATATCATTAACAAAAAGAAGAAAAAGTAAAGGTCCAAGGTGGCTTCCTTGGGGAACACCAGAGGTCACAGATATTGGAAGTGATAAAGACGAATTTAGCCATAGCCATAAAATGTTTATCGATACCCATTTTAGGGGTGCAGTGGTCAGTGAAAGTCAAAAAAATTTGCATTCGAATCAACTCCATAATATTGCCGTGGCCATAGAATTTGGTAATTCAAGAGTTCGATTCTTTTGCTTTTCCTGGTGGCAAACTCTACCAAATGCCTTAGAAAACTTAGAAAACTGTGACGAATGAATCATAACTAAATTTGTTCGGTTGATGTCATCTTTTTGGTGTTTAATAAATTAATGTTAGAAACACAAACTATATACCTAATGAACTTAGTTTTTAAATGAGACTACTGTATTTTTAACCGATAGTTTTCCAGCCCACTGAAAAATGCTCTTGGTTAAATTGGGTTTCGGCGTGTGGATGATTGGCCTTGCAGTTAAGGACAAATAAATACTTGCTTATTATTGGTTCAAGTCGTGATCTACCCTGGACTATAAGCGCCGTCTCTGGTATTTAAGGCAAAGTTTTCTGCAGGAGCGTAGCAATCTGAGCTGATAGTTATAGTAGTTCAACTACTTACAAAAATGATTAAAACAGCTTGTCTTATATATTATGTATATTGTTTGTTGAATAAATCCAATTATATTTATTTTTTGCGAACTCATCATCGATATATCCATTAATTTGTTTATACTCACCCTGAGCAGGATAATTTCAACGTCAAGTACTTAATATGCTCAAATTAAGGAATTTAACTTAATAAAATCGAAATTATCCGGTTTAATCAAAATCCATTATACACATCCTCTCTCGAGCTTTGCTTCCCGTTAGCCGATTCTCCAAACACCAACACAATACACTCATATCGCCTAAAGGACCATAATTCATTAAGAGTCATTATATTCTTCCAATTTGCAGTAATAAGGATACTTATAGCCTTTTACCAGGAATCAAAATGTCCAGCATTCAGATGATACAACAAAAAAAAAATTAAAAAAAATGATGGCGAATATGAAAACATCCTCATTCAATAATAATTGCAAGAAAATATCGCAATTTATTTTAGTTATCGACATTGCGCGCAAATAGCACGCATCAATTCAATCGGTCCGGCTGGATGAATAGGGTTGGAATGGGCTGAACTGGGTGAGACTCGCTGTACAGGTACACTCTAGCCTTAACCCAGCACAACCAAACCCAACCCACATTTAAGCTTTTTGGCTGAATAGTTCAATTTCGTCGCCATCGATGCCGCTTATAAAATAAACATTACGGCAAATTGGAAAAATCTCGCTGTGTGTTACCCCATAAAACACCTCGACCGGGCTATTAACATGCAATCTCACCTATAAACCTTCTTGCCTGAACTCTGGGTGGCAGACGGTGTGCGATGGCACAGAGGCACGGCAGAAATTCCCAATGATTTTTCAATATTTTCCCAATAAATATTCGGTAATAACGATTTATATACAAACACACACAAATTCACATCCCCTACTTCCATCCAACACCGAGAGCAAAAGGACGAAAAAAAAACAGATAAACAGGAGCAATCATATAGCAAAAAAAAAATCCGATCGAAAAATATCGAAATTGCACTTTCGACAGAGAGATGGACGAAAAGACTCAAGGGCTGTGGAAGGTGTGTACGTACACAGTAGACAACAAAATCATGATAAATTATCACTAACAAGGACAACACTTTAAACATTTATTCAAATATTATGCAAACGTTCCATGTTGATGGAAATAAAAAATAGCACAGCAATAAAAAACCAAAATCAAGGGTTGATTTGGGCAAAAGGAAAGGGGGGTCGGGTCTCGTCCGGAATCGGCATTGGCATTGGCACACGTTATCTGTGGGCGAACATTTGTACGGCAAAGCTCAAGCAACAGATTTACTCTGGAAGACTCTTTTCCGTTTTCTTTTTCTGCATAGCTGTTGTTGTTGTTACTGGCGTTACGTTACTTTATTGGGGATACAAAATATTGTTCACTTTTGAGTGGGATTTATTGGCGAAAGACCGAATAAATATCAAATTGCTTATTGAATGTCTTCTGCCCAATTGTGAATCCATAACGGAGATCGAGAAAGAAATGTTTTCTTTTTTTCTTTTTCGTGAGAAGGGGGAATCTTATATGTCATATGGGATACGTTGGGGTTGAAAAGTCAAAGTATTGCGGGTAAAATATTATGCAGGCCCGTAATTTTAAGATGAAATTACTGCCCTTAAAGAGAACTTGGCATCTTGGCAATGAGGATTTCGTCCTGGGGGAAGCTAGTCTAACCAAACGTCAAGCCGAAGAAGTCATTAGATTGTTTTGGTTACAAAGGGTTTTCCAACAAGAGGTTTCATTTTAAGTTTGGCGACATTCTTTATTCGTCAAAATTAAATTTTCAGGGAATGTCCGTCGGTTAGCCCTTGGGCCTAACTTCGGACGTACTGTCTTTTGAGTTCAGAGATTCTTCCTTAAACCACACTACACGAATATAGAATGTTTTGCTTTGCTCAATAAATTCCTCCCTTTGCAATATTCAGAAATTTTAAAGTTTTAATAATTGAATTAACTGTCGTGAATTTGTCGTGAAATTAAAAAAATTGTCGCACTTTAGGACTTTTGTCATATTTAAAATTTAAGGCATTTTTTTGGCAAGAAGGGCGCGACAAATTATTTTATGACGGAATTTATTCAAAGACGTCCTACGATAATTGTTTAAACAAATTAAAAAGGAAAAAAATAGCTATAAGATATTGTTTTGGTATCGTTGTGCTAGGTTTTATGAAAAAATCCAATTTTAAGGACTTTTGCATTTTAAAGGCATTTTTTTGAGAAAAAAGGATGCGACAATTTTTTTTCTTTTACGATATAGGCGACAATTATTAACACTGTCCTTTTTCTTTTTGGAGTTCATTTCATCCCATTTTGAGAGGTGATATTGCTGGTAGTCCTAACTTGACTGTCAAGTTAGCATTACCAGGGGTTAATTTAAAAAAAAAAACAAGCGCGACAAATTTTTTCGTTTCAGGACAAATTTACGACAAATTCACGACAGTTAATCCAATTATTACATCTATAAAATTTTGAAGTGGTAGTGCTAACTTGACGGAAATTCAAATACGCTAGCTGGGAGCCGGTTAAACAATTTTCAGGAGACAACATGATACGAGTTTTTAAAACTTGTAGTTCAAAAAGAAGAAATGGCGACGAAGTATTGGTGATTACTGCCTAAGATGTAGGCTTCAGATATTAGAATCTGTAATTCTGCAAGTACCCACCTCTCATAAAGAAACTTGAGGACCTTGTAATAAAATAGTTGTCTCTCAGGCAGAAAATTTGTATATCACAGTTTTCAAAGTCTCATCAGAACGAAACCTTCTAAGGCGGAAAAAGAACGGATTGTTAAAAAAATATTGTTTAAGCCCTGAAATGTGCTCGGACCAGCCCAAATATCTATCGACCATAACACTAAATTATTTAATTGTATTTATTATCTATTGACACGTATTTTGAATAGAGCTCATATATAGATTAAACCTTGAGCAATTCGTGAGTTGAATACATCAATACCTGGAATCACATTAGAGCTGAGGGTAAAAAACTCAAGTTTAACTTTGTTTCTTACAAGAAGTTTAAGTTTATTAAACCAAACTCGTAATTAGTGCACATCATGATTTTAATAAGCCAATAGGTTCAATAAACTAACAGATCTGTTTGTAATTGTCAAATCATCTACAAACGCCCGAATTTCACAAACAAGTGGTTGTTCAAAAATGTAATAGAATACATCATGTTGCATTCAGTTTACATTTTGAATAATTTATAATTATTTTAGACCTTTAATTTCAGATTCTAATTTTATTTGTAATTTTGATAAAGCTAAGCTTGATAAAATTTTTGATATTCTCAATGGTAGTAATTGGCAAGCATTGTTTGTTAATATAGTGACTTAAATGAGTGCTATAATTCATTCTTAAATATTGTAAATACGGCTACTGACTCATATATTTCTAAAATAAGAAAAAAAATGTGGCTCAAATAATGGTTCAAGAAAAGAATCATTAATCATCTTAAGAACAAACAAAATAAGGTTTATCATTTATCAGCAATCAATTTCGCAAATCTATTAATAATCGTGAACTGTATAAACAATATCGGGTTCTGCAGAAAAATTTTGACATTCTAAATAAATTTCTGAACAATCAATACCTGTTTTCAATCGAGTTCAACTTGAAGAAAAATATTGAATGTTTTCGGAATTTTATAAACAATAAGAAACAATCAAACGGCATTCCAAATCATATGCGTCATCATGTAATGCCACATCTTCCGACTTCTCTGTTATTTGTAACTTATTCGCTAAACATTTTCAATCTGTTTATTTAGATTGCTCTTCTTCTACGCCATTATGTTGCTAACACCAACTCTGCAGATACTTTTTTAAATTTTAATAGTTTAAGTCTTACTAAGTCTGAAATAAAACTGTCACTGTCCATGTTAAAGGCTGACAAACGACCAGATTCAAAGGAATTTCCCCTATATTTTTACAGATATGTATTCGAAAGCTCTGGCTGATAACTGGTGAGTTTCTTCGTACTTGGAAGCGTTCAACAATTACGCCTATCTACAAATCGGGAAGTTAGCAAGAGGTTTCAAATTACCATCCAATTTGTAAAATTTCTACTATTCCTAAAATGTTTGAAATATTGATATATGATAAACTAATGACTTCTCTTAAACGTATAATTTCCCCCTATCAAAATTGTTTCGTAGCTGGCAGACCTACTGCTACTAACATTATTATTTACAGTAATTTAATATTGAATGGACTTGAGAAGGGTTCTTAGTATGACGTTATCTACACAAACTTTTCAAAGGCAATTGACCGAGTTAATCATGCTGCTTTACTAATGAAGATAAATAAAGAAGGTTTCACTGTAACTTTTTAGATTGGATGAAATCTTTTTAAGGAACTGAACTCAGTCGGTTCGTATAAATAATATTCTTTCCTCACCGGTTGATGTACCCCGGGAGTGCCACAGGGCATCAACCTCGGCCCTCTACTCTTTTTGTTGTTTTTAAACGACATTCCTGACATATTTTTATATTCAGAGTGCTTGATATTGCATAAGATCTGAACAGGATTGCTTACTTTTGCTAGATAATCTTGATTATTTATCGAATTGGTGTGTAAATAATTCCTTAAATCTAAGTATTTCCAAATACCAAAGTCTAACATTTTGCCGCAACTGCTCGCCTATTAATTCTACGTACAAAATAAATCACAGAGTATACTGTTTACAGAAACATCTAAAAAAGATCTTGGTGTAACTTTTGACAAAAGGCTGAACTTTTTAAATCACATAGATTTGTTGGTTGCTAAAGGCAATTCAATGCTAGGTTTTATCTTTCGTAACTCTAAAGAGTTTTCTAATCCACATACATTGAAGTGGCTATACTTTGCCTTTTTAAAGTCTAACCGTGAGTACTGCTGTGTAATATTGAATCCTGCGTATGCCGTTCACTCATTTAGAATTGATAAAATTCGAAGACACTTTTGTCAGAAATAACTTTGTCAAAATCAATATTTGCAGCCAATACTTGTTCAATCGACAATATAGCCAAGTTTGATAGTCTAGTGGAGCTCATAGTGGATCTGAGATAATTTTTGATTAACTTAACTTCGAAAAACTTCTCTCACAACTTGTGACACTAATTGCCAAAGTCAAATATACGAGTATACGAATCAAGATGACTATATTTGGAACCGAAATTCCCAGATTCAGTTTTTGAATGAACTGGAGGAGCTCCAGTGATCCTTTGCTCCTTATATCTTCCTTTGATTCAGAATTGGCGACAAACTGCTGGAGACGCTTCCGCTCCATCTGAAACTCGTCTTTGTCGATGTCTTCTAATACATGGGAAAGATCATACTCGTACTTGCTGTCCAAAAGTTTCGCTGGCGTCAAAAAATTCGAACTTGTCCGCTATTTTTTTAACTTGCTGGAATCGAGTCGTCATTTCTTGAATGAGCTTCTCAAATGATGCGAACACCTCTCGGCGGAGTTCAAAGCTGCATCTGCGGATTCTTCGCCATGAATGCATTCTTCTCATTTTGAGTTCGATTCCGAGTTTTTCGCGGAGAGTCTTAGCAAAGTCGATTTCGGCTTGGACGAAGAAGACTGGCTCCCGATTTTGTGTCGGAAGTTTGAGATGAATCCGTCAATTCTTCCAGTACTTCTAGAACTTCCTCAAACTTATTTTTAAGTGTCTTGGCAGTTTCATTTCTAGCGCTCCAGCGCGTTTCAGTGACTCTTTTCACTGTTTGACATGTGACGGCAACCAAAGCGTTCCACGGAGCTGTTGATGCAGAAAAGTAGACAAATAGCTTCTCCAGAGTTTCAAAAAACGTCACGGAGTTCACTGATTCAGAAGCAGCGTGTACCCCAGCCAAGTTTAGTGAGTGGTTTGTGCATGCAATGAATGTAGCTTTCAGATTCTGTACTTTATCCGGGCTTGAACTCCATTGTGGATCCCTGACATTGTGGCATCGTTGTCATAAGCCTGTCTTCCCAAGTTCTGCATGTCCAGTCCGTCTGATGTTATCTTCGCGATTATATCGTTGCTGAGATCTCCTGCATTTTTTCCCTTTAGTACGAAGAAGTCGATGAAAGATTCTACCACGGCGACTTTTTCTCCTTCGATATGTACGTATCGCAGAACCTGGCTCATTTGGTCTTTGTGGGAGATATCTGGTGTACTGTCGAAGATTACGCAATAATATTTAGCTTCTTGAATGCGACGGATGATGGTGGATCGAACTTGCTGTCCCAGTAAGTTTATTAATTCATTCTGGGTTTCTGGAGATAGAAACGAAACTGGGACTCTTACTCTCAGCTTTATCTTTG
This sequence comes from Philhelius festivus, assembly GCA_963931855.1. NCBI lineage: Eukaryota > Metazoa > Arthropoda > Insecta > Diptera > Syrphidae > Philhelius > Philhelius festivus. Next base: position 175,243,018 of record OZ007556.1, read on the forward strand.
TCAGATGTTCCATTGGAAGAGGGTCATATTTAGCTAGGAGGTGCACTAACTCCAGAAAATTCCCGCGGTTGCAACTATCATCTCCTCGATGTCCTCTGAAGGCCAGATTCTGTTTGGCTAAGAACTGGATAATATTCAACAACCGGTATAATACACCCCTCCACCTACGCTCCCTTTCATTCGCGAGAGTTTTGGAACGTTCCGTTTTAGTTTCGTAAGTCGCGCGACAATAACGGAATGCACTTTTACGGCCTTACTCACCGTTTACGAATTCACGGAAATCAGCCGAGAGCGTCAACGACGAATCACAGGCAGGGTGGCATATTTTAAATGTACGTCATTGTTGTTTGTTGACTTGCCAAACGTTCTGTCATGAAACATAAATTATCTCTACTCTAAAAGCTTCACCGGCGACATTTTTCCGCCCCCTGGGCGGGCCGCAACCCCCGCCCTCCCTACGCTACGCCACTGGTCTGAACTGAAATTGTATGGTGCAAAATATACGCTCTTTTCACCAACAGTTGTCGCTAGTGAATGTGTGTATTCTGTTTCACTTTTTGCAGAAAGTGGCGATTGTACTCGTAGTTAACGCTTAATGTTTCAAAATATTATTGTAAGAGCTCAACTACTAAAAAAAACACATGTCTAATATTTATATTGATGATATTTCTTCACTTAGGGGTTCACATTCAACAACATGTTCATCAACTTTTATCGGGTTGGCGGATTTGCGTATTTTGAATCCACCTTAATGCTTCGGGTTCTGGCTTTGGGTTTTCGCTGAATGCTTTCATTTGACAGTCGATTTGACATTTATAGTTGTTTTTGTTTTTGTTTTCCAGGCATTTTTTTGCAATATTTACTTATTGTTTTAAACAATTTCTGTGTAGTATATTTAAATAATTTTGGCATTCTGCACATCTATGTGTGTACCACAAAAAACATGTTCGCCGTTTTATTATATGATGATGATGATTAAGATAAGCATCGGACCAAAACAGATCCCTGAGGAACCCCAAAATTGATAACCTTGGAGTTAGTCAGACAGCTGCCGAGTCTGCCTTTTTGCTTCCTGTTCTTCAGATAAGATAAGTCACTTGAATTTAAATGCACTTAAGCCCGTATAACATAATTTATTTAAAAGAATATTATAATAATATTATTATACTCGATGATATTCTGATCAAATTAAACTGGTTGTTTGTCTTTAAACTTCGTAGTGGTGTTTTGGTAAAAACCAAAAATTTTAGATTAATGCGAACGCCTTCTCTTAAAAGTCCACCTGTTGAAGACCGGGGAACATTAACATTCCTATTTGTTCTTCAACATTTTTCCAAATAGAATAGAATTTAAAAACTAAAAAAATAGTTCTGAGAGATGTTAATTTTTTTTTCAAATACTAAGAGGTTTTGTTTAATGACTCTGCAGCCGAAAATGTTATATTTATAAACTGATTTATTAAAAAAGAGAATCCTGATTTTAATAGTTCAACTATTACTTCACCAAACTGCAATGTCAAAAACCAAAATATTTCACATTTGATGAAATATTTGTATCTGCTTGTGAACCATTATGGGTTTGCTTTACGTTGCAGGCAGTACATGATAGCGTGTCTTTTTACCGCAACCCTGTTCATTTTTGGAATAGTTCGAACAAGCTATTCCTTATTTGAACATCACGGAAAATAGCTGTATTATTAATTCCAGTATCCCGAGTTTTAAAGTCTAAGAGTTCGTTGGTCTTTTCCACACGTTGCTTTAATGTAAAGATTTGATATATGATTGGTCTGCCAGTCTTGAAGCACAACTGGTACTTGCAGTGTTGCAGATCGTATAATTTGTAGATGAAGAACTTAGAGGTGATAATTGAGTAACCGGACATTTTTCCTTCCACCCTGAAGTGGTTGATCATTTAATGCATGAACCCTATAACAAAACTTCTCTTTTGTATTGGAAGAACTATGCAGGTAAGTCATTAGACACCGTAGCCTTTTTAGCTTCATTTAAGCTAACCCTACCCTTTCTCTATGGAGAAGGTTTTCTTCTTCTTCTTCTTCTTGCTCTATTAATCAATCTGGGCCCGTATTACAGATTACGAAACGAAAGGCAAAAAAACGATACCCTAGAAAACGATAGTCAACACATGGACCGATTATGGTTTACGATAATGGATGCATCAAAATATTGCCTGATAAAATAAAAAAAATCTATTTTTCTAAGCGCATCCAACTTCATTCTTTCAATATTTCTGTCAAAAATAGTACATGTGTCAAAACAATGAAATACGAGTGCCAAAAGCAGTCGTAAGAGAAAACGATTATCGTTTTAAAAAAACGAGTATCGTAAAACGTAATCGCAACTTAACGATAACGAGGGATTTTAAACGATAATCGTAATTCGTAATACGGGCCCTGTATAACAATCATTTCAATGCTGCTTGAAAACATCTACTATTTCTGTAGTTCCGTAACTAGGTTACGTTTCTTGTTTACCGAAAGGAAACAGTCTTAACATCAGCAGCCAATTTCTTGGGTTTTCCATAAATTCTTTGGGTGATTTTTCGAACGCCACGTAAGATCTCTTCTTTCTACAGAGGAATTATTAAATTGCAGATAATGTTGCTTCAGCGGTACAACACGAATGTGGAACTCCATAGCCAGTTCAAATTTTCCCTCCTTCAATATTCAAACACATGTGCCCCACATCACAAAATTTATAATGAGGCGAAAATTTGTGGATCTTAAAGAAATAAACCGTACTTCCCAACCTGCTCCTGATCATCAAGTATTCCAAAAACTATAATTGATCAAAGTTTCGAAAATTTCTTCAAATTTCCCCAATACTTCCTTACACAACTGTCTATTCCCTAGAAGCCATCAATCATTTCCACCAATATAAGCATCCAAATTGATTCAAAAACAAACAAAATAAAACTGAATTTTCAAGCCAGGACGAATATAACAGGATATAATACAACCGACAAAAAGAAAACTGATGAAAAAAACACAAAAACTATCAATCGCCACTTGCATGGCATAAGGAATTGAATATCACTTGGCTGATGGCAGTTATACAAGAGTTACTTTCGTGAATGTTTTCAAAATGGTCCTTGTTGCAGACGAAGGTTTCTCATTTATGTATGCATTCAGGAAATTGACATCGCCTAGAATATCACACATCTCCAGAAATACCAACATTTCGTCTCCTCGCCACCCCGTCCGACTCCATGATGTTTTCCTCACCGAGCACAAGTACCAGCAAATAATATTCCCTTTTTTTTTCGGAGCACAGTTTTCCTGTGTCCCGTCCCGTGTGTGTAATATTTGTATGGTTGGGGTGGTGGGCTAGTATGGGGTGAGCCAAGTGCCCTGTTTCAAAGGACACAAAATCCATTCAAGCATAAGGAGGACGAAATTTATTCAATTTTGATATTTTATTCCCATGTGATTCTGTTGGTAATTTCATATATTGTGAGCCAAATCAAATGGAATTGTGGACGGGACATTATTTGAATTTGCGTTCGTAGTTTTACATTTTAACTCTACCAGTTGTCTGCATAATACTTTACTTTTTTTTTTTGCCTTTCCTGGCTCCTTGGGTTGGTCTATTGCAGCTCTGGACTCTCTTTAGACCGAAGGTTGTTGAATTTATGTGCAATGAGATGGTAAAATAAATATTACAAATTATTTTTCTATGAAATTGTGATTGAAAATAATACCTTGTGCGTCTAAAAATAATGTGTACTTTAAAATTGTAAGAAAAATTACTTGAAGACGGAAATCGGGGCTTATGGATTTGTTGAAAAATATATAGTTTTGAGCTTGAGCCGAATTCAAATGGATGAAAAATGGAAATTTAGAAATGCCTTACAACGAGTAGTTGAGGTACATAAAAGTACTACTGTACTAAATTCAATGATATTTTCATATGGTTAAACTGACACAAAGAGCACATTTTCCAATTACATATGATCACCATCACAAGTGATCAAGTCCGTCCAGTTGGGGTCTCTTAAAACTTAAATTAAAATATCTGATAAAAAGCAGTCAGTTGCTAGTGAAGAGCTAATTTAGTGACCCAATTCCGAAGAAAGTTTTCTTATAGTTTTGGCCCTTAGAACAACTGTCGCTTACACACACTAAAATTACGAAATTTCAAAACAAAATCCGAAAAAGCTGAATTTTGGCGTAAAGCTTTGATCACGGCATGAGATTCCATTGTAACTCTAATTGTGGCTCCCATTGCCTATCATCGAATGTGTTGTCACTATGTTGTCAAATGTTTGAGGTTCATGCTGCAAAATAGTTTCGTTTTACTTAAACTCCAGAATGAACTCTGTTCAAGGCTTAAACTAGACTGTGAAACCGAATAAATTGTTGAACTGAAATTCAAACCAAAAGTGAAGTTTAGACTCAACTGTATAACTGGGAGTTAGGGTTCTAAATTATGTTCTACCTTGGGGATTATTTAATAAAAAAAAGATAATACAGAGCACAAAAAGTGATCTCTCACTAAAATGTAGTTGAAGCACGATTGATCCATGTTAAGTCTTATTGAATAGAACTTGCGTCTGGAGTTGAATTGTGATGGGTTTGATTCAACTCGCTCAGTGAAGTAGAGCAAAAATCGTTCTTAAGGATTTTTCAATTGACACATGTAAATTTTGACGACCTGTGGCGGCCATGTGACATCCGTAAAATCTGCTGTCTATTATTCAGTTACTGATGGTAAATCATCATGGCAAGTTACACGATTGAACAGCACGTCTAAATGATAAATCTTTATTATAAAAATGAGTGTTCGGAAGTGAAAACGCTGCACCCATTTTATGGCAGACGTGGAGCCTTTCACAGTCGAGTCTTGAACGTTTGGTGCCCGAATTTCAGATGACCGGCCAACATTTGTAGTTAAAGAAACTCAAGATCGCCTGAGAACATCGCCACGGTACATATAAGTGTATAGCAGAACCTGAAGCAGTCGATTTCTTGCTGCGCACAAGAACCCGGCCTTTCGCAGACTTCAACTTGGTGTATTTTGTATCGGGACCTGGGTAGACACCCGATACAAGATCCAACTGACCTAGTAGCTAGCTCAAAGTTCATGACTATGGACAGCGCCGTTTGTTCGCTGAATGGGCTTCCGAGTATTGGATGAGGATCCCAATTTTGGCCGAAAAATTATCTTCCGCAAAAGGGAACATTTTAAGAAAGCCGTATATGGGATGACACTAACTCACATGCGGTTCTTCATGAGACAATGCATCCTCAAAAAGTTACTGCTTGGTGAAGATTTTGGAACGAAGTCGTTATTGTTGCCTACTTTTTTGAAAACGACATTGATGAGGCGGTCACTGTCGTACTACAATCGAGCTATGCCCTTAAGGGCTGAACATAACACAAGAGATCGCAAAAACAAAAGGGGTTTTTCGAATCATTAATGTATCGCACACACTGCCAGTAATTGCTTTCAAAAACAGATAAGCAAATTCAGATTCATCAAAGTGAATGTTTGCGTATAAACGAGAAAGCGATATGTTGGTGCTTTATAAAAAGCTTTATCAAAATTTTAATTTTGCTCTTTATGAAATTATCTACGACTTTTTATTTCGTTTCACTCATTTGCCTTATGAACGTATTTTTCCTTTAAGATTCCGAAAGATACTTTTTGTTCGCAAATGACATCTTCGATCTTTGTGCATCAAGTTTGATTTGAGTTCGTGAGCAAACACCATAAAATAAATAAATAAATAAATAAATTTGGTGGCGCAACAGCTCGTGGCGAACCAGGACCATAGTGACTTACAACTCTCAATCATTCCTGTGTGCGTGTTACCAGGAACGGAGGGGATTTCTGCCGATTCCGAATGGCTAATGAGCAGCACTTTCCATGACAAGAGATATACTCTTAGAGGATTTGTCAATTCCTTGCAAGAGCCAGTACACCCCTGAAAAACTTTTTTGCAGCAGCTGAGAATCAAACTCGAGACCTTCCGCATGACAGTCCAACTTACTAACCATCATGTAAATCCTAAAGCTAAGTGTACACAATTGGTAGATCTTACAATATTGTCAGACCTTACCAGTGAAAAACATGCTTACAATGTCTTACAATCGTGTAGTCTTACAATTAACTGTCAGAAATTTTTTCTGACAATTAATTGTTAGACGGTAAATTATAAGGTATTTGATAATCGTGTACAAACACAATTTATTGTCAGACCAGTTAATTTGTATCGTTGTCTGACGCTTCTTACAATGAAGAAATTGTAAGATGTTCGTTTTTTAGCATCATAAAATTTTTTCATTGTCAGACAATTTGCAGCCAAGGTTCAATTGAAGCAGTTTCTATAACCAACAAAAACTGACAATTAATTGTGTGTACACGGTTGGTAGAAAATCTACCAATCTCAGCCAACTTCTGACAATAAATTGTAAGGGATTGGTGGATTTTGTACCAACCGTGTACACACACAACTTAATTGTCAGCTCATTGGTAGATAATTGTCAGACATTGTCAGGTCTTACAATGTTGTAAGATCTTCCAATCGTGTACACTTAGCTTAAGTCTTTTCATTTTCTCTTGTCTCTATTATTTTGTTCATACAGCAAATGGGTTCAATGTCAGCACTTACATATGTCATACTGTGAGCGTCAAAAGAAATTGTACACCTATGAACTGCCTTTTTACAGCCCTGTTAAAGCAAGGGAGTTCGATCTTTTAGTAAAATACTTATGTTATTTTTTAAGGTAGTTTATTTTCAATGAATTGTCATATAGAAGTTAACAAAAAATAATGAAGTAAAAATACAATAAAAAAATTTAAAAAATATTTCAATTTTTAAACGTCAAAAGAAACTGTACATTATTCAATTAAAGTAAAAAACTTAAAACTAGTACTTTGTTTGCTTCCCTTTCGCCTTTAAAACAGCATCAATGGGTCTGAGCATTGACTCTACTAGCTTCCTTGTCAATTTGGTTGGCATTTTTTGCCACTATTCAAGTAGAATTGACTTTAGTGACTCTCTGTTTGAAATGTTCCTCTTACGGATCTGCTTATCCAGATACTCCCACAAATGTTCGATGGAGTTTAAGTCTGGGGATTGCGGAGGGTGATCCAGTTGCTTAGATGTACGGTAAAGTAATCATTCCTTGACTATTTTCGATGTGTGCTTGGGATCGTTGTCTTGTTGCAAAACCCATGAATCAACTAAAACCAGTTTCACAACACTACTTGGCAAAATGTCTCTTAAAATATTAAGATAATCTTCTTTTCCCATTTTACTGTCAATAAAGACGAGGTTCCCAACTCCATATGACGCTATACCGCACCAGACCACTATCGTACCGCCTCCGTGCTTAATTGTTGAATTTAAATTTTTTTGTTAAAATTCAGTTTTTTTCTTTCTCCATATTTTTGGTGGTTTTTTTTAACCAAAAATCTCAAATTTGCTCTCGTCACTAAAGAGAACATTTCCCCAGAATGAAGAACTTTCTTTTTGATACTTCTTGATAAAAAGAAGTCTTCGCTTCAGATTTTTTCAGAAATGTATGCCTTTTTGCGAGGAATTCTTCCATATAGCCCGCTACTATGGGCGTCCGCCGAGTAGTGCTCGCGCTAACTTTGACTCCAAAAGATTGGGTAATATTTTCAGCAATCTTTACTGCACTACACGCGGGATTTTTTCATACTTCCCTGACAATAGCACGTTCATCTCTTACGGACAGCCTTTTTGGCCTTCCGGAATGAGGTCGATCTTTTACATCCTTGAACTTTTGAAATTTGTCCAAAACTTTGTTTACCGTGTTAAGGCATCTGCTCACTGTTTTGGCTATTTCGCAGTAAGATTTTCCTTCCTTTCTTAATTTAATAATAAGTTGCCGTGTTTCTACTCCACTTTGTTTACCCATTTTGAAGTAATTTAAAAAACAATTTAAGCAACAAGCAATCAAAAATGAGAAAAATCTTTGAACAAACAATTCATCGAAGCCAATGGGAAGAAACCATTTTATTAGATTAAATTCAGTTGAAAACTTAAAAAAACAAAAGCACAAAATTTTAGTTGAATAAGTACGATGTTAAAGCTGTTTTGGTATGAAACTAGGTTAAAACAACGATTTTGCAAATTTCAATCGAATATAGTATCATACTTTCTCTACTCATTTATTAAAGTTAAAATCCTACCTATTTTATTTTTATAGTATCATATGACTCTTTGGCATTTACAAACATCAAAACAGATTTGTCATTACTTTAGGTGTGCTCAGAACCAATTTATTAAAAAATAGCCTTAGCTCGTTACTAGTTAAAAAATGTTTGAAATTAAGAAATAGTTAGTAATCTACTAAAGAGTTAGCAAATTTTAAAGTAGTATCATACTAATTCCTTAATACTAAGCTGTTTAAAATTTTGCGCCAAATTCTTTAAATCGGTTTAATAGTATTTCTTTTTTAAGCACACCTTATGTTTTCTGTGAAATATTCTCCACATAAGATAGGAATTAATTATATGTTTGGAGAGAAAAGTGAAGGCATTTCGTTGCTAAGTCAATCCCAAATTGATAAAAATAAATATTAAGTGTATTTTGGTGAAACTTGTAACCAGCGCAGTATTTAAAAATGAATAAAATTCTTATGTTATTTTTTTTTTATTTCAAAGCTAGTGATTAATAATTTTCGATGTCAAAATCAATGTCTTATTTGTCACAAGAAAAATGAAAAAGAATATTTGCCTAAAATTGAACTAAGCGCCATCTATGATCTCAGCATTTTAACAATTTAAATCCTTCTTATGTCCACCCTCATTGCTGAACAAAATTGTATTTACTTTGAGTTTTGTTGATCATTGGGTTTTTAAACTTCTTCCAAAAACTGATAACGATAATTTTGTAAAAACCCCAGAAGTAAAAACGATAAGAGGCATGTCCGCTTAGCCCCCTCTAGATCCACCACTAATCATACAGACCCCTTTAACGTCAAATCTTTGAATCTATTGAATAATTTTCTGTGTGTTTATGTGCGTCATTAATGTACTCGTACAGTGTGTCAGCTGGTGGCACACACCAAACATATTTTTGCAAATTCCACCATCACTCATAGTGTGACTATCTCTATACTTAGCATCCAGTCAGCTAGACGAATGGAAGGAAGGTTAAGCTTAAAAGTCAAATCGTAGTCTAGCACCGCTACGGGCAGACGACTTGCCACTACATCACCAATTTATCATCTTCAATCAGTTGCTTGGACGATGGAGGTACCAACATTCTCGCAACATTATACAGATTGATATGTTTTTATGTTCTTCGGAGAGGAGCTTATCAATTATACAAGACCATCTGGTGTTTATGATGTCTGGCTCTTAAACACGTGATAGTTTATACATAAATGTCTTAATATATGATAAGCTGCAGCATCATTGGCGGTAATTTGAATTTAAACGTTTTTTAGACAAGTCATAGCTTTTGAATATATGTATGATGAGCAAATTCAAACCCCGCCGATAGCTCTAGTGTCCCGCCAAAACCTATACTCTATGTTGTTTAGTTTATTTAAGTTAAGTTTTATATTTTAATAGGCGATGCTCAACGAGGCCGGTAGCACAGAAAAGTAGGGGAGGTACATATGGAGAGTTACTTAATAGAGTTGAGGGCCTCAAAAACATATTCAATAAGCTCAATATTTATTAGCTCTTATAAGAGTTTCAAAATAAATTGTTTATAAAAAACAAAAATATTTGAGTAATTGGCCTCATAAATTTAAATGTGCTCGATTTGTGCAACAGTTAATAAGTTATTAAATTTGAATTTGTAGAATACCGAGATTGTGACTTTGTTTATGAGTAAGTTGAAGCCATTTGTATTTTAAGAGTATTTTTGCATTAAAAACTACTCGACTACATTGGATCGGCTAAGATTTGACGACAGTTTAATGAACATATTATGTACCCAAGCAATATCCATCACCTCGCAATACATTTTCGTTTGTCGTAATGAAGTTGAAGTCTCGCGCTGAAGGTCTTAAGATTGATTCCAATCTGCTGCCACCTAAAAACGACAACAAAGCAAAATGTTTTCAGGAAAAGTATTTTCTGGTCATATTAAAGTGTTTCTTATAAACGTTAGACGTTCGAACTTACCAGAAAATTGCAGGTCCCCCATTTTTTCCGACAACATTGGCACTATAACGTGCAAGAGTTGTAACTTTTAGGAATGCTCATCATTAGCCCAATTTCGGACGTACTGTGAAATACAGAGATTCTTTCTTTAGCCGGACTACACGAATGTGGAATGCTTTACTCAGCTTTATTTTTCCTTCCCATTGTAATATTCAAAAAATTAAAACTAATGTGCATCGGTATCTCCTTTTAAACCCTTCGTTGTTTTCAACGCTCGTATTGTGTTAATTATTTTAAGGGTAGTAATAACCCTTTGAGTGCGCGCTAATTATAAAAAAAAACCTACTCTCTAGGCTAGATTCTCATGCTGACTATAATCTTATCTTCAACAACTCTCTGAACAGCTATTTCCCTGCAGCTTGGAAACCGCAAAAAATGCCCCCTTTATCAAAAAAACAAACCGCACAAATGTGAAAGGATATCGGCCAATTTCGTCGTTCTGCTGTATGTGCAAAATACTGGAGGCATTATAGTTGAAGAAACTCAACGTGTTTGCTTTGGAACACGCATTCTACCATACATTCACAACTGGGACTTTATAGTGAAAGCTATACTCGACAGAAACGAAACGATTATAGCATGCTTGCTGGTTTTCTATTCAAACTGTTGAACTTGGACATTGTAATTAATTTGTAAGAATAATATAATCAAACAGTTTCAAACCCAATTTGTCATGCACTGGTAGTAGCAAAACACGAACAATCAAACAAGAAATAAATGCTGGAGTGCCTCAAAGTACTAAACTTGAACCTATGCTGTTCAAAATCTTTACTGCCCATCAACCATCAGTATAGATGGACGAGAATCAAAGACAAATCTTTATCCAAACGACTAAATCCCATAGCTGAACTCTTTTTCACCAGAAATTGCTGACAGGAATACATTCAAAACCTATAGAAATGCTGTCTCAAATGTTAAATAATGAACGCATCTGCGTCCGAACTGTCATTCGAAAGTTTTTGGAACATGCTGTGATTTCAACAAAATTAATTTTCCAGTCAAAAGAAAAGAAGAAGTATTTGGGAATCAATTTTTCCAAAAGACTTGATGTTGAAGAAAGGAGACGAATTGGACTGAGTAAGAAGACCAAGCTGCCTGTAAACAAACAAATTTATCCAACCTGTTCTGATGCCTTTTGGTTTACTATGAGTATATCACCTACAGTAATTAAGAAGATGAAGCCTTTTGAAAGAAAGATACTCCCCATTTGAACCGGACTGTCGAAGAAAAATATATATTCTAAGAAGCTGTACGAGGACGCACAATCAATGCAACTGGATCAATATTAACTGTAACCGTCCAGAAAAATAACCAGGAACCATAAAATCATCCTAACTCAGAAGTGCAACAGCACTAACTAGCGCTAAGTAACTGAGCCCTCATTGACCAACAATTTGAAGATATCATTCATGTTTTTCTAAAAGAAAAACAACAAAACAAACAAAAAGCGGATAAGACAAAAAACTTTTATCCCAAACAGGACTAAAAGAGTTAGCTCCGTATTATTTTTAGGAAGGTATCACATTATGAGAGTTGAGTTTCCGATGCTACAAAAAAACCACACTGAAGAAAACCGGAAGAAGTACAGGCATGCGAGGAATACCTGCAACGCTAATATTCGAAGTACAAAGTTTTGAAATGTGCAAAAGCTACGTCAAAAAATACTACTTTTGGTCTTTTGTGAAAAATATTAAAAAGTCTTCTAAGCCATTGGTTCTCATTGACTCTTTGACAATAACGCTCATTTTGGCAGCTCGCAAGAAAAAACTAATTTGCTTGCAGCGCAGTTTGCTGCAAATTTGCCACTCTTAGTGTTATGACTCTTCCTGTATTTGAGAGCGTATATGGTTCTATGCGGCAAATCTTCTCTCGCACTCGCATATTCGCAAGAGTTCTCAAAGATCATAAAATACACTAATCCAATGGTCTACAATGTATAGTCCCTTTAGTTCTGAAGAGGTGTACTTCTACGCTGGCAAAACCATTGCGTAAGCTTTTTCGTCTGGCATACTCTTTGGGTATCTTTCCGAAAACATAGAAAAAGGCATTTATCCAGCCGGTCCTACAAAAAGGCGAATCTTCATTCTGACTAATTGCACTAACATCTTTTCTTTCCAAGGTCATAAAAACGGTGATCAACAATCAGCTTAAGAAATATCTCCAAGAATGAAAGCTCTTTAATGACCGGCACTACGTAGGTCCACTGGTTATCTAATGGCTTATTTCACCGAAAACTGAAACCAATCATTACATAATTTTGGAGAAACAGAGGTGATTGTACTTGATATTTCTAGAACATTTGTTAGAGTTTGGTACGAAGCCCTTTTATCGAAAATGTGTGCATTTGTATTTAGTCTTTTTTCGTTGAATTAGAAATTACCTTACGGTTCATATCGAGTCGTTCTGGACGGTTTTAAGTTTGATATTCATAAAATAAATGATGTTGTGCCCCAAGGCTCCGTTTTGTCTTCGATCGTAGTACCTTTTGGCATAATGGTTAGTACGTTGAGCTGTCACGCAGAGGGTCTTTGTTTCGATTTTCAGCCGCTGCAAAAAAGTTTTTCAAGGGTGTACTACCTCTTGCGAGGAATTGACAAATCCTCCAAGAGTATATCTCTTGTCATGAAAAGTGCTGTTCATTATTCTTTGGGGATCGGCAGAAAATTGTAGATCATCTTCATTTCTCCAAACACGCAAACCCAAATGTTTGAGAGTTGTAATTCAGTAGGTTAAGGCTCGCTATGAGCTGTCCGTCATGGCGACTTATTTATTTATTTTATCTTTATATTTACAAATGAGCTATTGTTGAAACTTCTCATTCACTTCGTTGTTTCACTGACAACATATTCATTTCTAGACTCACAACCCTGTTCTGCGGCTGTGGAACTGAAATAGTAGGAGAGTATGCTAAGATCATTAGATTCCGATCTTAACAGCATTATATAATGGGGTATTCAAACCACGTGGAATTTAATGATTCGAAAACGCAAAGCTGTCTTCTGTTGATCAAGCGAAAAAATCTTGCATCGGAGAAATTGAAAAGCTTTCCAAAGTCGGTATGTTTTTTAATAACCAGCCGTGTTTTCAAGACGAAGCGAAATACTTTGGTTTTCCTAAAAGATGCAAGAAATATTTGTCCTTTTCTGATCTGGCTACGATCTATAAGGCATGTATTCGCTCATAACTTGAGTGTAACTCTTATAAATGCACTGGTGGCTCATTTGAACCTGCTGTATAGAATACAGAATAGAGCCCTAAAACTTATAGGAGACACATCCATTGCGGAAACTTTTGTTTCTCTTGAATACCGTCGTAACGTCTTCTGCCTTTCACTGGTTTATCATTCAATTGAAATGGACAGTTGGGTTCCTTCCCTTCAACAATTCCACCATACTCGTCTAGTTGGGAATGCTTATCAGATTACCCTTGAACCTTACTTCGGATGTACTGTCAAATATAGAGGTTCTTTCTTAAGCAAGAATGTGGAATACTTTGCCTCTCTCGATTTGTCACTTCAGTGTGATGTACAAGCTTCAAAAACAAGTGTGCATTGACATCTTCTATTCGCATAGTGTTACACCGTAAAAATATAAAGATAGTCATAATCGAAATAAATGACAATAGTGAACTTGAACTTTATTGATCAGTTTAATCAGATTGGAGATGAGTTAAGTGAATTTGGTTAGTGGTTACTTCCTCCTGCCAGTAAAAGAAGGGGTGGAATCGGCTAAGTTGATAGTTGATTGTGATTGTCATTTTGCGATCGCTCTCTCTATATTTCTTTATTGATATGATGGAGACAGCTATAGTCAAAATGACAATCACAATCAACTATCACCTTAGCCGATTCCACCCAAGGTTTTGTTAGAAAGACAAATTTAGGCAGGCGAGATTATCCAGCCCCAACCAGTGGTAAAGTGATGATCTACCGCAGTATTTAGTCTGCTGTTTGAGTGCCACTAGGGGCTTAGTACCTACAGATTTGCTACATTTCTTAAGCCTTCTGTTTTGAGTGCGGCCAGGGGTGTGTTTCTCTAGATGTACATGTTGAACATGTTGTTTTTATTGCCAATAGGAACGTTGCACCTGCTGATCTACCAGATCATTTAAGCTTGCTACATTGAGGTGCCGCCAGGGTGCATAGTATGTACCATTCCTGTTTCGAACTCTAAGGCCCCGATTGCGAGTGTCGATTTTCAAACCGATGATCGGCTTTTTTCGATTATCGATCGTGGATTACTCTTTTTCATATTATGAATGTCGATTGTGATCGAAACTTTTCGATTTCATTTCATTTTGTTTCTTTTCGATTGTTATTTACTGATCGACGAGTAAGGAAGTTTTTTCTTGCAAACAAAATTTAAGTTTCTTCCAATTAATTAATTATTTTATAAAAAATAACATTTAAATATATATTTTATACAGGTCAAAAGTGATAACAAATAAAAGTCAAATGGAAATTTTTGGTCAGATTGATGGCGAAAAGTCTGGTCATCGCCAAGGTGTTTTGAGCTAAGAGCCAAGCAAAGCAAAAATGGGATAAATTCGCTTCGGAACTTAACGGTGAAGGATCCCAATGCGTACTTGGGAGAAGTGGCTATAGTGAACATTTGTTAAAACTTTAGGTTCTTGTATTCCTGTATGAACAGATTTTAGATTCAACGTTAAGATTTCACAAAATGAAGTGGAACAATTAAGCTTCATACTTTCAGCCAAATAGAAGAAGCTGCATTTTTGTTTTGTTGGGAATCGTAGAGCTTCTTATTGCAAGCCTGAGTTTTGGGTTAATTTCACTTAGAAGTCCTATGAAACTTTCTTGACATAGTAGAAAATATTTAAAAAAAGCTATTAGAAAGAAAATATGTGTATACCAAGTAAAACCCTTTATTTCATAAATCTTACAGCGTTTCTTTCAGTTCCAGAGGATTAAAGGTGTCTCTGATATGTCTTCTTTTTCTGGTCATTTCAACATTTTCTTGGTCATTTTCGGTACGTATGCCACTGTCGCTGAACTATAACTCAATTTAATTTTAAAATGCTAATAAACTATTTTATTGTATGTATATCAAAAAAGGAAAACCGGAAAAACAAAAAAAAATTATTTCAAAAGCTAACGTATCATACGAGTAGAACTATCAAATTTAAAATACTACATGGGTTCATTCACTTTAGTGCATTGTTTGATCGATTGAGTTACACAATACAAAATACGAAAACCAATCGAAACAATCGAAAAGTTTCGATTCGATTGATAATCGACAATGGCAAATCAGGACCTAAGTCTTAGGAAAAAATTTGATATCGAATACATTGACTATTCCCAATGCCAGATATTTAACCTAAAATCCGAATATTCAAAGACCAGAAAGTGTTGTGTTTTCTGCCGGACGATTCTACAGAGCCTAGTGCGTAGAACCTTATCTGAAATTCAAAAAGCACCTCACTCTATATAAGCTGGATTAGATTACCTTTTATTCGCAAGCTTTGAACATTTAACAAGGCAATCAATATAGTACGTCCCGTACTGAGATCTTATTGGTGTGAACCTTTTAACTTTCCCGCAATTATTTTTTAAACTCACCCAGTTGGCATAAAATGTTAAACTTCCATAGAAATAAAAACATCATTTGAATTTGTTTTGTTCTTTATTGCTTGAAGGCTCTAAAAATAGTTTTACAATCATCACCTAAAATGTTTTTGTTTTTTTTTTTTATTATTTTTTAAGTACAGTATTATAGTGTTTTAATGCCTTACATACAATACAAATGTAATCCATTACACTCCACTTACACATCAAAGAATTATACACTTGAGTGAGAGTATGTTTGTTTTTTTCTTACTTATTTTGTTTAAATATAATTATCATTCTTTAAATTAAAGTTTAATCTCATAAATTTTCATTTTCCATGTACGTATATATTTTTATTTTTTGTTTTTGCTTTCCTATAGATATAGATGGAAAATAGAACTTTTATATTCATACTGAACTAAGATAAAAAAAGAGAAAGAAAAAAGGAAAATCTATAGTAATTTTTGTTTGTTTTAATTAAAAATATTCGCACTTATTATAAGCATATTCTATTGATGAAAAAAATTAAGTTTTTTTGTTTTTTTTTTTTGAAAAAAATTGTTCCTCTAGATATGATAGGGAATTTAGTACTTTTGTATATTTTTATTCGTTTGCTGTTTTTTTTTTTTGTTGTAAATTTACTGTTGAAAGAATAAATATATAAATTACATTTTATTGTAGTTTTTGTTAATTATTAAATTTAAAAACAATTGTAATTTATTTTTATATTTAATATTTTTGTCTTTCTATTTTTTCATATATTTGATTGAGTGGTAGAGCTGCGAGAAAAGGGGACAGATTAAAGGAGAGAGAGAGAGAGAGCTTTATTTTGTTTATTTAGGAGAAAAGATTTATTTTATTTTCAATTCTTAAATTTATATTCGCATGTATATGTGGTATGTTTATGCTTAAGTGGTACATTTTCTTATTTATCAATATTTTTTCAAGTCTTTGCAATCTTTTTTTTTTTTTACTTAATTTTGTATAATTAAAAATTGGTTTTTGGTGTCCTTTATGCAATAAAATTGTAATAAATTAATGTTTTATCTAAAAAAAATTGGTTACTCCCCTTTGAAAATATGCCAAGAAAAAAAACTTTTTCTGCGTTTATGTTTTTTTTTCAATTATTATTTTTACTGAGATATCTACAAAAACAGCCGAGTTTTTCTTTATTAATATATTTTTGGGATTATATGAAAGCTTTGAACAACTGAAAGCTTAGTTTTAATTTTTAAATATTTTTCAAAGTAAATAAATTAGTAAATTGATATAATTTTATGTATATTTTTTATAGTTTCACATTATAAATGTTGACTAGATACTGGAATACACAGTGTTCTTGTTTTAAATATGTTATGTGTGTGTATATTGTATATAATATTATATACAATTACATTAAATATATGGTGAATATATATATATATATATGTATATATATATATAATTGAAATTGTATTTTGTTTTGATTTAATTTTTATATAATTATATTTGTAAAAATTGTATTTACATAATAATTTTTATTTAATAATATATATAAATATTATTGGTCTGTTTCTAGTTTATAAATTATGCTTAATTAATTTATGTATATATTTATATATATGTATGCATATATATGTTTATAAATATTATGTATACTTAATTTTTCAAAATGTCTACATCTTAGTTCATATAATTTTTTATATATATTTTCAAAAATCATGTTTGCAAGTATTTTTAATTAAATTTTTACTTTAAAATAAAAATAATTTAATGTATTGCTTGAATTTAGTTATTTTCTTTTTTTTAATATTAAATCTTGTTTCCTTATACGTATATAAAATACACAATTTAGCACGTCCCAAAGGACCAAAAAAATCACTTTTCCCCAAAAATGTATATACTGGTAAATAAATACTTTTTGAATTTTATTTATTTTATTTTCAATTAGTTTTTCTTGTATAAAAAATATACTAATGCAAAACAAAAAAATCTACATTTTGTTTTCCATTCGACAACATGAAATATATTTCTTCAGTTTAATACCCGCAGTCCTATCAACGTGTCCTTGTGACGTGCAAATTTTGTTTATATATTTTTTAGTATTTTTATGTAATTTTTTATATTTTTTAATATTTTTTTCTTAAATCACAAAATTTTCTATCAGAATAAACTTTTAATTATATGCTTTTTTTTGTTATTTCAATATATTACGATTTGTTAAGTTATATAAATTGTAATTCTTATTTCATTTGTTTATGTTTATAATTTTTTGTTTTTGTTGAAAAATTTTCAAATCGTTGTATGTTTTAAGTTCGAAAGTTTATTAATTTGCAGTTGTTTTTGTATTCTGTATTTATTGCAATTTTTATAATTTTCTTTTGTATATAATGTTTTCTTTTTTTGTTTAATGAATTTTTATTTTCAAGATTTGTTATTTCTTACGCATGGAATCTGTTCTGTTGGGACAGTATAATGATTTATTTATTTATTATTTATATATATATCTATGTATATATAAAGAATTTTATATTTTATTTCGATTTCTAAACTCAATTTTATTTTTGTATTTCCAAAATTAATTGACCGTAATTTCTAGTTAATTAATTTAATTTATTCATAATTTCTCTTTAAATATATAATAGTTTTTTGTTTCCAAAATTTTATAAATAATAATTAATATATATCATATATATATATATTTGGTTATGGTTGTTGAGCTGCTACCATGAACAAATCTTTGTAAATATTTCATATTTTGTTTGTAATTGCAATTGCTTTTGGGTTGTTTTTGTTTTTTTGTCGTTTCCTTCTTATTTAAGTTTAATTTAAATTCTCTTTCTAATTAAGAGTATTTTTTTTAAATTTTCTTATTTATATATAAAAATATTTTTTTTTTTAAATTGTAAAATAATATCAATTTTTATTAATTGTTTTTAAATTTAATTTAATAAATTTAACTTAAAAGAGAATTGATTTCTTTTTATTTAATATTTTATTATTATTTATTAATTTATTAATTTTTGTTTTGTTCTCTATGATTTAAATTTTTAATATTAATTTTAAGTATTGTCATTGTGATATGTTTCTAATATTTTTTTCACTTTATATTATGTATTAATAAAAAAATTAATAAAATTAAAAATGATTAATTATTAGTTTTTTCTAAAATTCTAAAATTTTATTTTACTATATAGCAAAATTGTTTTCGTACGATTGACGGTTCTTCCAAAGTACTAAGGTGATTACGAAATAGGGTAGTTTGACTTAAAAAAGCTAAAAAAATTCGATACGGTTTTTTTTTTAGTTGGATCTTTTTTTGAGCTTTGGGGGATATATACTGTGAGGTGTTTTAAATTTTAAGACTTAAAGATCAGAAACAGAGGAATAACTAAAGTTAGTTTTTGAATGAATTTAATTGTATGTAAAATATATAAAAATATAATAAAATAAAATAAAATTATGGATATAAAATTAAAAATTGAAGAGCCATAACAATGTTTCATTGCCCTTTACATTTGGTAGAACAATAAAACATGTGATCTTCGCAACCTTGTACCTCGCACATCGTTCTGTGTTCCTTTTGGTCGGCATACGAAAAAACAGTAAAATTTGTAATGGGATTTTCAACAGTAGAAGGCTATTGTCTTGACGTCAAAAAATAATTACACACATGAACCAACTCTAGTGCATTATTTAAACGACTTAGTTTATATTTTGAACAGAATAAACCATAATTTAATAATAGTAATAATCATAATAATTAAAATATGGTTTCGTGCGATCAAATTGTCAGAAATATAATTCATTGGTTACAAAAATCAGATCATTTTGACTGTGTTACAGCTTTTTTAATTTCCTCTACGAAGCTGCCTTTTCGACTTCATACAAAAAAATGTCCGTGAAAATATCTATTTTTTTTTTTTTTTTAGCTATTTAAATGCCTAATATTTGAGATCAATACTTGTAGATTGTATATGCACTGTGATTTATAAGATTCACTTTTTCCGAAATTATATGAAAAGTTCAATTTCTCAGTTGGTTATTATTCCGTTTCATTTAAACATTGAATCCTAGAAGAAAGTTTGACATATACATGTACTACACATTTGAAGAAGAGTTTAATGGCTGAATAAGAACTTTGAAGTGCAATGTTTCCATGATTAAATAGGAGTGTAGTTTCGACCCTTCCAAACTTCTGGTTAAATAAGTTACTGTGTCGTATTGATAACAATTAACAATGCAATGTGGAGAGAAAGACATTTTCTTAGCAGCCATACGTATGGAGTAATATAGCAGAGTAAAAGAAATGGCAGTGTTGACAATCACAGGAAATTGTGATAGCTTCAATTGGAAAAATGCTTTCCCATCATCATCTGATTGATTTTGATATGTTTAGCTTGGGGAACAGCAATGCTGATATTTTCGAATTTAAAGATATTGTAACAAGAGTATCTGCAAATAAGTTTGGTGCCGAATTTACGCACAATGGATCCTTAAAACCATAGAGGTATTTCATTCTTGAATGCATCCCATAAAATATTCACCACGGTACTGCAGAATCGACTACTCAACTGTAGATCACATCTTTGTCCTCAGAAGTATCGCAGATTCGTTTCTGTCTAGAAATAAGAAATTATATACTTTCTTTGTAGATTTCAAGAACTAGTTCATTTAAGTGAACTAGTGAACTTAGTTCACATACTTAGTTCACTAGTTCATTTAGTTCTCGAAGAGCGGGAAAGTATTTTTTTTCGATTTCACATTTTACTTCTATTTAATAACATTTATGTGGATTTATGACATGGCAGAACGCAGAACTGCTCATATTCACCTAACTCAACAATCTCTTTTTATGTTTTCTGTGGATGAAATAAGTTCCTATCAATAGGGAATTTCCATCATTTGTCGTTTGTTCTTGTCTTCTTTCTAGACATGGATCCTCTCAAATGATGGGACGACCGGCCGGCGGCGGCGTACTAATTATATCCTCATACATATATACAATTACGTTTTAGAAAGGTTTTGTATTCAAGCTACTTCGGTTCCATGCGTGTTCCATGTTTTCTCAGCAATTGGCGAAATAATTAATGACAGACGAACATTGGTGAACCCAGAGAATGTGAAAATTTTGGTATTTTTGCATTCAAATAAGTAGATTATTAATAGCCGTGTTTTTTTCGCAACTCCATGTAGAATTGTAGAAAAAAACGACATCGGGATTAAGGAGCTTTTTCCAAATAGCTGGAAGCACAGTGTACGCTATGGCATTTGTCAGCTGTATTGACATAGCATCAACCAGCATCCAAAAACGTCACTTTTGACTTCTCTGAACAAATTATCGATAAACATACTCGTATGTTTAGATAATATTATTTTGGCATCACCATTTTTATCGGGTCTTAGATTAAGTCTCGAAAATTATCTGGTCTTAGCTAATTCTGTATAGATTTAAGTAGTTGTTGCATTTGCATGTAAAGCGCTTAGTCCCGATGTCGTTTTTTTCTACAACTCTATATGAACTTGCGAAAAAAACACGCCTAATAATAGATAGCATTTTTCAATATAATAATATGATGAAATACATATTGTAATACAAATAAGTTGTTTATGTATAT
Source organism: Philhelius festivus (assembly GCA_963931855.1). Classification (NCBI taxonomy): domain Eukaryota; kingdom Metazoa; phylum Arthropoda; class Insecta; order Diptera; family Syrphidae; genus Philhelius; species Philhelius festivus. The sequence continues at coordinate 175,264,353 of OZ007556.1, forward strand.
TTTTGTTTATGGGAAATAATATATTTATTTTTATTAACTTGGTGTTTGGCTTAAATGTAAAATCCTTCAATTTAACTCAAATTTGGATGCAGTTTTCGCAAGCTAAGGGTTTGTTCTTATTCTTTATAAAATGGACTATTTTGAACTAAACTGAACTAAATTGAACTAAAATGAACGAACTAGTTCAGTAGCGTGATTTGAACTAAATTGATCGATCCCTCAAATGAACTTAATTGCCCAACTCTAATTTCAAGGCTGCATTTGATACAATAGACCGAAACGCGGTAATGTACAAGATGTTTGGATTGGGAATGCCACACAGATTTTTTTTTTTTTTTTTTTTTTTTTATAATTAACTCACGCTCAAGGGAATATGATTACCCTTTAAATGTTTTTGTAACACAGCGCGAGCGTGAAGTTACGGAAGAGAAAGAAGGATAGGAAAGATGTGTGGCACGATGTTCTGAGACTGAAGGTGGTTGTCTCAGACTTTTAATCTCCAGGGATGGCGGCTGAACTAAAGCGGAGAATTGCCGTGTCTTATTTCTATGTCCCTTATAATTCGCATTATTTTATTCGTTTTTCATCCTTGCTGGGCATACTAGTTTAACTCAATCACATGTTGTTAGTGTTATGCCTAAACAACATGTAATGAGTAAACAAGCAACCCATTGATGACAATTTTTAGAAGGTTTTAATGGAATTAAAGACGACATAGACGACGGCAGGGATCGAACCTGTGATACTGAGGTTGACAGGCGAGCACACAACCATCGCGCCACGGCCACCCCCCACTTGGACGTGTTTTGCAGAACCTGTACATGGAAACTACAGCAGCGGTATGGGATGGTGAAAATATTTCGGAATGGTTCCAGACTAAGACTGGTGTACGCCAAGGCTGCACACTTAGCCCAAGCTTGTAGGAGGTATGAAAGAAACCCTTCTTTTTGCTGATGATATTGTGCTGTTTGCTTACTCACCGGAATCCCTTCACCTTATGATAAACAAGCTTTATGAATACTGCACTATGTGGAAATTAGTTATTGGCTTGGACAAGTCAAAAGTTATGGTATTCAAAAAAGGAGGAGGAAGATCAAACTCGAGGGAACAGTGGACATACAACAATGAAAGGATAGAGGTCGTCCAGGAATACAAATATTTAGGAGTTTATTTAACCAAAAATTTCAGTATGGAAAGGCATCTTACCGAAAAGCTAGCGAAAGCTAAGACCACAATCAATGTTGCCTGGAAGAAAATTTTTAGAATTCTTTTTTAGCACAAAGCAGCTAATTCAAAGCGTTTGAGTCGGTGGCAGAGTCAACCTTGTTGTACTCGTATGCAGCTCAGGTTTGGGGAGGTAAAAATATGAAACCGCTGAAAAACTTCTCCGATTTTATATCAAATGGATACTTCGGCTTCCTTCAATTATATTATCATGTTAGAAACAGGAATTTCCCCATTATTTATCAAAACAAGTTGATTTCATAATTAATGCTCTAAACATGCCCGATTATCGTCTTCCAAAAAAGCAGCTCTCCAAGCGATATTGATGACTACAGCACTTGGAAGCCCTTATTGTATAAACTCATTTCAAACTTAGATGATCGTTCAAAATTGCAATATGCTAAAGAAGCAAACGAATCCATACACAGGATGATTTGCAGTAAGCTGAATCACAACTATTTTCAGGATTACTGCACGATAGAACAAATATCAAGTATGTTTAGACTGAGAGGTGAACTTTTGAATCTCAACTTTATACCGCACCGTGATGATCTACCCATATTTTGTGGAGTGTGCAATATGGCAGAAAGAGAAGATATTTTTCATTTTCTTGGGAGATGTCCCGTACAAGAAGGCACATCTTTGGAAGTTATTTTTTATCTGAAGAGTTTTGACTTTTGAGTTTTTTATAAAATATCTAAACGAATTAGATGCACCCAAAGTGTTTAAATTTTGTAAAACTGCACTTATGTATCGAAGCAGAATCTTAAGCGAAAAATTTTGATTTTTATTTTGTATTTTTAAACGAAATTGATTTGTTACATTTATAAATTTTTGTATTTTTTTATATAAGTTATCAATGAGGAAGACGGCAAAGCCATGCTTTAATGATTGTGAATAATGTAAAAGCTACCATTTATAGAGCAATAAAATTTAATTTTAATCTTAAAAATCTATTGAAAAGTACTGTACCCACAATTTACTGGTTGGTCCACGACGTGCAAGGATGTGTAGAACTTCCTTCAGTTTAATATTTACTGCCAACGTTTTCCTCAAAGCTATGCAAAACAACAGATTTTGTATTGGTTATAAAGTGCCTTTTCAATAATCACATTGACTCTCCCAAGACAAATTTAAACCATAAAATGAGCCCTTATAGCTATTGAAAACGTATGAGTGCTCTTTACTTTCTTCGAGACCGTTTCGGGTAAATCATTATTAGCAAATTTTAAGAATTTTGAATTGTCAGAGTTATTATCCCTATATCACCCAGCACCTCACATAGTAAAGAAAGAGTTCAGTATTATATAGTATACAAGTTTAAAAACGATAATGCCGAATGATCTGATTGATTACCAACAGAGTTCTTTCAATATGGAGGTGATGTTTTGTACTTGAGATTTTTTGTAATGGTACATCCAGCAACCCTGTGTTGAAGAATAACAACCAGATAACTGGTTAATTTTGCATGATATGTTCGCCGTGCAAGGATGATAAAGCGAATAAAAGATTTTACCAAGCGAGAATCAATTTGTGTTTCTTAAGAGCGTTTTGATTAAAATTTCGGTAGTAATAGTTGAGCCATTAAACCAAAACTTATTCCTCCTAATCGAGCCTTTGGTTTTCTAATTGCTTATTTATTATTAAAAAGTAGGTATCTGGAAGTTTTTTGTTTTAAGTTTTTCATGAAACTCAATAATGACCACGCAATTTTAATCCTTTAGGCAGGTAGGGCAGGGAAATGATAAATTCCACTTCCATGCACAAACATTACTCATTAATCATGCCCCCTCTCTTTTAACACTTTTACACCCTCATCAACACTTAAATCTTAGATAATTGTCTTTCAGAGAGAAAATTAATTTAGAATTACCTACAAAAATGCACATACCCACGCGAAGACACGCATTATAATTAATCTTACGCAGCAAGCGGCATTATATTCCGTATAAAGCGCCATAAAATATGTGAAGAACAAAAAAAAAATCTTCGAAGGACACACATCCGACAGAGTTTCAAGTGCTTGAGAAATTCTTTAATTTAATTTTGAACGTTTGAAAAACAAGTGAAAAAACCTACCTTTTCGAGTATACAAAAAACCGCTGCACATTTTAAGTAGGAGCAGCCCTATTTTCCTAAAACGCCCCTCATGTGTTATAATTTCCTATTTTTTCACTTCGTCATTCGCATGCAGTTATTCCCATCGTGTTTTTGAGCTTTTCATTTTATGTTACCGCCACCGTGTGCTCGCTCCGCACTAAAGGGATACGACTAGTCAAATTGCATCGTCACCCGTCACCAAGTTTCAGCCAGCAACAAGCAAATCAAAAGAAAAATTAAAAGCAAAAAAAAAGAACAGTAAATACACGCCGAGCAAATACGAAGAGGATGTCATCAGGACGACATCTTGTTTCCTTCAATGGAAAACACCCAGGATATGACTGTGTGTATATGAAAACAACGTAACACACTGAGCTATAGATGTGTCAAGATTTTCCTCAACGAAACGTTCGCGACGACGACGCGGTGGAGTAGCTACATTTCTCGGCGACGCCAAGTGGCACTTGAATTACTTCTCATGTATGTCAGCACATTCCGCTCCGCTTGTTGAAGATTATGGCCTCCTTTAGGTCTTCAACGCGTGTGCATTATAACTAGGGTAACCCTGGTTCTTATATGTATACACTACCTGTATGCATATACAGTTTTTCTTGTGTACAAGTATTTCGTTGTCAAAGATGGTGGCAGAGAGATATGAAGAATTGGTTTTGCGTGACATATTTGACTATGCCCAATCAGTGCCATCGCAGGCAAGTTCCTAGGAATGTAGATGGAGTCAAATTGGATTCAAGACAAAAAAAAAATAATTCTTCCCTTTATCATATACCTTATATCTATAACTGCAATTATAGCCAAGGACAGGCAGATCAAACACTTACCACTGAGGCAGCTCAAACAATGAAATTCGGTAGTTTGCTTTGCTTTCTTAAAGCTTCAAAATCAAGACAGAAACTTGAAATTTTTACCAAAACGAACGATTCCAATGTAAGATGGGCCATTGTACCGATTTGAAAATATGGGAGGCCTTTTCCAAATGATGCGTCTTGGCCAGCAAATCAAGTTCATAGCTGCCTTTGAAAGAAAAGGTAAGCTACACAGAAGCTGCACACAAGCGGAAAACAAGCGAAATCTGCCATGATGAGATGGTTCGTAAGCAGCAGGCCTAACTTTCACATGCCCTGTGCCCATTGGGAATAGTTGATATGAAATTCGTGGAGGTAAGGATTCATGATCAAATTGTTTCCACAGCTATACTCTGCCCAACAAAAATATGCAGTGTGGGCAAGATAGGACGTTTGTCTCGCATTCTGGCTACAGTGGATTGCATAAATCTGTCCTTCATTAAAGCTCTCAAAGGGTTGTCGTAGTGTTGATTTTAAATCGACCCTTTTTTTAAAGCTCTAAATTCAAAAGCACCTCAACAGAAACCCAAGGAAAAAAAACTGAACAAGTTAGCAAATGAACAAGGGTAACTCTGAATGCACATCAATATTTAATGGGGGTTGAAATTGAATATCACCAACAGCCTAGGCCACAGCATCAGCAATTCAGTGCACATGCACACTCAGATGTGCGGTCAATAGGACGTTGGGTCTGCGTCAGATGCAATCGAAAATTTACGGGCGCACAAACACTTTTTTAAGGAGGAGTTCTTTCAATTTAGTATGGTGTAAAAATATAGCACGCTACTGATTTTGAAAAAGCTCTCCCATAAGAGGTGTACTGCAAATTTTTGTTGGATGAAGTATAGTCTTTCCAGATGTCATTATGTGCGTGCATAATGTATGGTTCCCAGCCGGATGAGATCGCTGTGTCCTAATTGGATAATTTTTCTGTGAGAAAATAATTTAAAGCCCATAATCATTTTTTAGTGATTTGTCTAAGAGACTTGATTAATTTTGCTTCCAAGAAGTAAAACATGGTTGGAACAACAATATATTCCAAGCCTATAACATTGTACCACACTAGGCAACTAGTTGATCTTTCGTGATAGTTGGGTTGGGTTGTACTCCCACAGAGACCACGCTACCAAATTTCCTTAGGACCGTTTCGAAAAATTATTTTAACATCTATTGAGCTTAGGAAGGCCAGTAGACTGACACAAAAAATGGGCAGATGTACATATTTTCCTTCCTGCTGGTTTCCACAGCTTAGACAATGAGTATAAACCGAGTGCTCAACCTGGTCGTAGAGTCACGGCGCGGCGCGGCGGCGCCATATCCCTTTAACCTTTAATTTCAACTCATAAAATTTTGATTGGGATAGTATTGTAAGTATGCAGACTGGCCTATTGTACAAAACCAATATGCCTATGGATCTTAAAGTAAAGTAAAAAGATTGAGACTCATCATCAGTCGGGCTGAAAGTATAAGAGAAGTGGAAGACTGGCATTTCTATAAGTAAGAAGGAATTCAGGAAATCGCCACAATATTGCTGGAGGAACTTCTGTAGAAACTTAGAATAAACCTTCTAAGCACCAAGACCAAGACTAAGAAAAATCCTCTAAGCCATCAGTACAGGTACGACAAGCTCGCAGAAAAACGCAGATAGCTTCTGAACCAACTCTTGCGAAGAATCATCTGTTATTGTTATGTTGTTAAATAAAATAAACTGTGAGTAAGATATGACTGTTATTTTTATTTATTTAGAAGTCCTATTTATGCAAGTACGTATGGAATATAATATCATTTAAATGTCTGCCGCGGGTTTGATCAGAGGCGCGGATAGGAAACGTAAAATGTTCCATAACTCTCGATCATAAATGAGAGAGAATTTGACCAAAGACATTGATTGTATAAGCTTTCAGGGCAGTGGAGGTTTGTGGTGCATTTGCATAGACTGTGAAACAAGAAGAAGTCTAACGGGGTCAAATCGCATTATCCCACTATTCAATTCACACGTCTCCGCGTGAGATAACCATGTTCGGAAATCGTTCATGCAAAATGTCCATTGTGCCACGGGCTGTGTGGCACGTAGTGCCGTCCTATTAAAACCATATGTCTTTCGTGTTCGTATCAATTCATTCATTTTAGGTCAGAATAAACTGGTTATCATCTACCGATAGGACCCTCTGTTGACGTTGGTGTCCTGGCCAACGTTGTCCGCAAAGAAGTATCGAACCATGATGCCGCTAGCTCAAAATCCACACCAAAGAATGATTTTCTCTGGATGCATTGCAATTTGATCTCGTGTGGATTGTGATTGTCCAAATGACACATTCAGAGGCGTATTTAAGGATTTGGCGCCCCGGGCTGATACATTTTGCCGCCCTTTAGAACAATGAAAATAATAATAAAAAAACGCAAAATGCGTAATATATGATGTTTTCATTTTTTTTTGTGTGTATATTCATTACAAAATTCATTAACAATAGATTCGTTATTTAAATTTTTTGTCAGTTCAGCTTCTATATTTAATAAAGCTAAACTATTAAGGTGCTAATGCGAGACCTTAAATAAGTTTTTATTCGTTTCAATACGGAAAACGATCTTTCTGCACTACAATTCGTAACTTCAGTAGAGCTGTGTTTTCAGGATCGATTCGATTTTTTCGATCCGGTCATCGAAAAGTATTGATGATCGAAATCACAAATTTTCATTTTAATCGATCCCAATCTCAATCATTTAGATGATTCTCGTTTCTCGATTTTCTATTTCAATCTCAATCATTTCAATGAGTCTCTTTAATATCAATTAACTCGATTAACCATGATTTACTCGATTCGATTTGGTGTTATTTGAGGTATCAGGGGTGGAATCGCGTAAGGTGATAGGTGATTATCAATTTTTTGATTGTCATTATGAATATAGGATATAGCTGTCTCTATCATATCAATAAAGAAATATAGAGAGAGCGATTGTCAAAACGACAGTCAATTAATTTAGTGATCACTTTACTCTTACGCGATACGGGCCAAGGATCTGGTATGTTTACTGTGGGAATTGAACTAGTAATGAGACTTATCGAATAAAGTAAAACCAGCTTAAGAGAAACGGCAAAATGTCACAGTCTTTCTTTCACCTAAGCGGGTTTTTTCACTTAAACAAACCCCGCTTAAGTGAAAAATAATATCACTGAAGCGGAGTTCGGATAAGTGGAAAACAAATTTTAAGCGGATTTAAAAATTCCATTAAGCGGAGATTTAATGCTAGAAACAATATTGTTTTTATCTTTTGGACTTGCCTTGAAAGAAGTTAAATAAAATAACGATTAAATAACACAAAAATAATTTATTGAAAAACGAAAACTAGCAAATTTTTGTTCTGTTCGGTTCAATTTTTGTTCACTTAAGAGAGTTTTTTTCAATGAAAAATAAGGGAAATTGGTCGGAAAATACTTGGGGATGAAAAAAGTGTTTTAGGTAAGCGGGTTTGTCTCTTAAGCGTGTTTTACTGTAACAACTATCGACTTTATTCGATAGTACCAAGTCATTCAGTAACTATTAGTCCTAAAATTGATCTTTTAAGGAGCAACAAATGAAATCTCTTTATCTTTTTAATCAATGGACATAGTAGCCATCATTCGATGTCATTTGGCAACTTATGGCTTACAATATAGAGTATTTTGTGAAAGCCTCAACTTAATCTTACAAAGAAATCGAAATGAAAATCAATTCGGAACAGTATTGAACCATTTGAGTGAAATGAAAATGATCGAATGATCGATCGATTCAAATGATGGAATCATTTTCGTTATCGATTGTTGAACGATTTGATCATTTTAAATGAACGATTTACACAGCTCTACACTGCAGTGCACAAGTTTATACTTAAATCAACCTCAGCATGTAAAAATGCTTCCTTCAATTTTTGTTTCTTATATGAAGGTTAAGCTGTCTAAAAATCAGAAAATGTTTAAGTAAGACACACTCTTCTTGAAAATCATTCCCAAGATCAACCGGTTATAATTTCTGAAGAGTGGTTTCATTTTTTCGAATTGCTTCTTCACTCATGTGATCCAAAAATAAAACCATTTGTTTTTGCTTCATAGGATGAATTTCTTCTCTTCAGCGCACTCAATAATTGGTCGCAAATAGGAATGAATGTATTTATTTTGAAATTTTCACGACCACAAAAAAGAACCTTCCTTCGCGACACTCATCTTCTCGTTTTTTCCTCTTGACGATTCTTTTTTGGTCCATTTTGTAATTTTCAGATATTTTGTTTTTTTCCATCTCTTCAAAAACATCAAAGCATTCTCGTTTTTCTTTCACAAACGATATGAGTGCCTCGTAGAGCCTGGACACAGTTTCAACGTCTGTATCAACACCTTGAAGTTTTTTGATACAATATTGAATTGCTTGAGTATAGAACCCCAAAATTAAGACAATATTTCTGTCTCAAGGGACTTCAATTGGGGCAAGTGAACACGATACTAAAAAGATAAAATAGGTATTCGATGATTTTAACTTTAGTAAAATGTTAGAGATAGCATGATGCTAAATTGGATCAAAATTTTGCGCCCATAGTTTTTAAAATAATAGCTATCCTTTTATTTATTTATCATTATAAGCTATTGTACATAAAACAATCATTTCTTAAGTCGTTCGAAACTATTGACGAAGGGAAGGGTATTTTTATATAGGGACACGAGTCAGCCAAAACTAAAAAAAATTGAGGCATGATTTGCTAGGTGTATACCTACAGATTAAAAATTTGTGTGTGACCTTATAGAATCCGGTTTGATCGATTTTTATAAATTTTTTTTTAATAATAAGGGACTTTTAGTAGATGGCTTAGAAAAAAAAAATTAAGATCCGTTCTAGCCCATTTTTGTAGGGCTATATAGCAACAAGTGTTTTTTTTTAGATAATGTTTTCGTTTCATTGGAATTTGTTCCAAAGAATAGGTACATGTCTGTAAATATTTTTACTATGAATTTTCATTATAAAAAACCGTTTATAAAGAATAAGAAAAGTAAATGGTGAAAAAAGTGAGTGACATGTTACAGTGAACTCTCTCACAGCCGGACACTCACGGCACTGAAAAAATTGCCATGCTTGAAAAACTCAAAAAATCGCACTTTTTTTAAATCTTTGTATTTTTTGTTTATCTTTCAAAAATATTGTAAATTAGACAATTGTTATAGGCGGCATGCGCCCTTTTGCTTGTATGTTTTTAAAGTTCAATCGCTTCAAAAAATATTATAAATTGGCCAATTGCTAGGGGCGGCTTGCGCCCTTTCGCTTGTATGTTTTGAAAGTTCAATCGCTTCAAAAAAAAATATTATAAATTGGCCAAGCGCAAGCCGCCCCTAGCAGCCTTGCCGCCCCGGGCTGTAGCCCTTTTAGCCCTAGGGTAAATACGCCCCTGGACACATTCAACCATAAATTTGTCTCGCGAATAGTTGCTCAAACAAAAAACTCTCCATCATAAAACAATTTAATCATTTTCAAATGTTGTTGAACGCTAAGTTTATGTTGTTTAGTAAAAGAGACTAAGTCAATTTCAGCTAATTTGACAGATGTAGCTTCAAAAACATGGCCGCACTCACCTATTAAAGTTGGAAATTCCTTATTAGAAAACTTGTTATATTTACTTTTAACTTATCTAGCTCCAAAAGAATTCATAAAACTGATCTAAACAGGTGAAATGGTAAATTAACCATAAGGGTTAATTATTACAAACAAGCTGAAATGTGTGCTACAGACGACATTTTACCAGCCAAACTCCAAATGACTTCAGGTGAAATGGGAATTCTGTAGATAATGTTCATTAGATGTTTGAATCCTTTCCACATTTTTCTATTAAGGAGAAAAGATATTTGAATTTATTCCGAAAGACCTATTAGTCTATCATTATGCCTTCTGAAATGAAACTCTCATGTTTATTACAAACGGAAGTCAGTGGACATGGAATGAGTATACAATAGTTATTGTTTTAAAATGTAAAAAGGTCACTTGTAACACTGTATACGAGTAATTACATTTTTTGTACTGTAATTTCTGGAGGTGGATGGTTCGCTTGATGAATTGGTCAATCAAATGCTGACTAAGCAGAAATATCAGTTTAAGACTATACTCTGCCCAACAAAAATTGTCAGTACAGGCCTTATGGGAGAGCTTTTTCTAAAGCAGTGGCGCCTGATGCGCCCTCACTACAATGCGTTAGAAAAAATGCCACTAAAAAAAGAGCAAGCCACTGACTTTTCTTAAGGAATTGTTGTTGCAATTCTTTGCAAAAAGTTGTACACCCCAACACGACCGTCGTATCCCACTGCTGATGAGATACTGTCAAGATCAAGAGTGTCAAGTGCCACTCAATACGATCGTGCGCTCTTTATCTACATCAAAACAGAGTTACCATTAGCATTCTCAATTGCAAGCAAGGAGCTTTTTCAGTGGTTTTTATTAAGGATCTTTTGGGATTTGAAGCTTTTGAGAACACATTTTAAGAAGATGAGTATGTTGAGTGTTGTCGTATTGCTTTTCAACTTAAAAAAAAAAAAAACGCGCCTATTATGTTACCGCTTGTCGTTGTGGGAAATGGTAAATTGAATATTGTTTTCAGTCGTTTTGAATCGGCAGACGGTAGCCCTACGCGTTTTTTTACTCTCATTTGCGGCGATTTATAATGTAAACTACGGAATCCCTGTGAGAGCTTTAAAAGGCGACACACTTATGCATAGCAATGCAACCAGAATGAGAGACAAACGTCCTATCTTCCCTGTACTGACAATTTTTGTTGGACAGAGTATAGACAGTTTCTCTGCAGATAGAAGACTTCAAGATGGTGTTCTTTGGAACTTGGTTACAAATAAGGTGCTGACTTAGAAGAGTGAATAGTCAGGTAAGTAAATTTTAGCACGCAAACAATAAAAAAAACTAAGGGACTGTAAAATGTAATCAAACAGAACATAAAGTGAATTGAAGTGGTTGAAATGTTGAGAGTTAAGATGGCGCTTAATTTAATTGATGAGAGGCGAATGTGAAATGTTTCATATGGCGCTACTATTAAAATCTAAAAAATAGTGAATATAAGGGTGAGCTTGGGCGGTATATTCACTTTTAATTGTTGGCGCTGGGTATAAAATTTATCAAAACACGGCTACTATGAAATCTATCAAATAGACCACCCTTCTTTCAAAGGTTTCCCATTTATATTCTTAAATGAAGCAAAAAGGGAAAGGTCTTTTCGCTCTGAAAAACATAAATGAGATTTCCGTATGGCGGACCACTTTTCCAATAAACACTGATAAGCTAAGTCAAGACCAACTTTCAGCTTGCCTGCCTATACATAAGTGGAATATTTCGTCTGACTCCTTCAGCTCTACTGAAAATTTTGCTCTATCTGATAGTAGAACTTCCACATTTATTCAGCAAATAAATGACGATCAATAATGAGATTGGTTCCGTCGTCATTTTGAATCCGAACTCTTTTCGATTACTTCTGAGTTCCATTGACCATACCATCCCTAAATCACTCTCAAGCAACAAATCCTTCCAGATGTAAATACTTAGGAGGGCGCGCGACACTCTTGGAAATTGAATCGATTGACTTTTGTACTCATCAGATCATAACTCAGAAAGAAAAAATTTAGTTTTATCCTGGGTAACAGTGGATAGGAAATTGTTAAGCTGATGAACTCGCCAAAAGTGGATGAAAAATACTTATTTCACCAGATATAGGTAAGCCCATCGTTTTGTGCTGAAACAAGATGCTTTACTACTTGTTTCGCGAAAAAACAGACCTAATATTGATCTGAAGGTTTTCAAGTGGTATGCAGGTGGTACTCGGCTTCGAATATTTTCAAAGAATTATTGCCGAAGTTGTATGATAAGGAAGAATTTATTTCTCACCTTCAATCTAGCTGCCCTGTTCTATGCTGTTCTATTAGGCCAGGCGCGCACATTCAATTTTTAGATTCGCAACTGTTTAGTTGCTAAAATGAAACATATGGGCTTAAATGGACACCGCGCACTTCGAGCAACTCGATTCGAGCAACTCGATTCGAGCAACTAAAAAGTTTTTGTTTTGACACAAACTAAACGATTGCCTAAAATGAGTTCGCTATTTTGTGTAACATATAATTATATGCACCTGCGCGAACATTCAACCTAATAGTTCATCTGTTTTCTATAAGCAACCAAACAGTTGTGCAACTAAAAATTGAATGTGTGCGCCTAGCCTTACACCCAGAGAAAAACAACATCATAAAATTAAGTAGGAAAGTATTTAAAATTACGTTGCTATAACTTTTGATTTATACGCTTTAATTTAAATACGATCAACTTTGTTTCAAATAAGAAAAATGTTTAATTAATCACAGTATAGTTAAACACCATTGAATTAATGTTTTTCTATTTTGAAATGTAATCGAGGCATTTTCGTTGTTCATTTAAAGACGTTTGATATTTAATTTATTTGAATCAAACTTGAAACTTAATACATCAAAGTGGTAACTTATTTGATTTTCTTTCCTTTTTGAATCGTATACATAATTCACTTTGAACCAAAGTTAAAGTACAACAAATCAAAGTTGTAATCCTTTTGACTTGTGAACGATAACAGTAAACATTTTGAATAAGAAAGAAATCATATGTATGTGTGTTCGCGGCTGTCGTTGTTGCGGGTCGAGGAACATGTATCTGCCATTCTCTTTAGAGCTTGTGAGCTGTACTTATTGTAAAGTGTTACCGAACCTTATAACCTAAAAGTAATAAAATAAATTAAAATAATTCAAGTAGTGAACGCAAGCGGACAGCTTCGAAGTCTAATTTATTCTAATCCTGCTAACGAGAACAACCGCGACGATTCCGCAAAGCTGCATGAAGATCTGGAACTATACTTATTCAGAAATTTGAAGGTAACATTAAACTATCTCTTTTTTTTTCTTATTATATAAATTTTATTCAAGTTCCGAATTGATGACGAAACCCTCTCAGAGATCTCCAAAGTGGCAAATTGGCAGTGCCAAAATTGCAACAATTCTGATTCCCGTCAACACCAACCTCAAGTTTAAAATCATTTCTTAAAATTGTAAGTAATACATACATACATTTTTCTCAATATAAAAATTATAATGTAATATATATTTTATAGGATATTTTAAAACTTTTTAACTCATCATCGAAAGGGAAATCATTGATCCAGTCTTTACAATCCCTCCACTACACTTGTATCAAATTAATAATGGCAAGACTTACATACATTATGTAAGACACAAATATTTGTAAATTTTGTTTGTTTTGTTATTAAGTTAGTTTATAAGAATTTTTTTATTATTTTATTTACAATAAAAAGAAAATACTTTTGCAAAAATAATTGTTTTTAATCGATTTGAATATAGTGAGAATGACTTTAAATCAATGAATGCTAGTAAATATTATTAAATTGATTTATTCCCGATATATTTACTTTAAACGCAAAGCGTGTTTAAAATAAATTGATATTTTTTTGAATCAAATGCGAATCGTATTTAAAACTATAATGCTACAACTTTAAATCATATTGGTTTCAAATTTGATTTGAAATGAAGTAGGGAATCACTTTTCATTGATTAACAACTTTGATTTAAATATTTTCGGCATTAGAGCCAAATCATATTGGTTTTACTTTGATTCAAAGTAGTTTTTTTTGATTTTACGAGCTTTTTTCTCTGGGTGTAAGGTCCAGCCGGAAGATTTCTGCAAAAATTATCCTACTTGTCGGGTAAATACAGACATCAGCATTCCCTCACATTTTATAAAATCTTCAAAGTGGTTTTCTAAATTCATGTCGTATTACAATTGATCAACTTATGATCTGAGCGTGCAACCACTTCAACATAATCTAACCTAAGTTGTAAAATTTTGGCTAATTTCAGTTTGCCATGCTTATCAAACAGCTGGTAGGATCACATTTTGAAGTAGTGATGGTATTTTTCTGTTTCTGTTGGTATGCTAGTGGTAGTCGCTAAGCTCTCATGTCGTTTCATCCTTACAATTCTCTTCGGGCTTGAGAGAAACACGCTCGATAATTCTCTGAAACTTCTCCAGATTTTTCCTTGCCTCACCAACCATTTTAAATAAAGCAATTTGTTGCATACTTTTCATGTTATTCGTTTGAAGAATTTGAATTTGAAGATCTATTTATTAACAATTTTGTAAGCCGCTAACATGCGATTAGGACTCACACAAGTGTAACATTGTCAAAAAAAATTTATATTTTTCGGTTTCGAAATCTCAATATTTTGTTCATCAAATGTAGACACTTGTTGAAAGTCGCATTGAAGCAGAGATGCAATTAAAAACCGAAAGCTCTAATAAGCCCGTACTCCTTGAAGGCTTACCGACAAATTTTTTTCGGTGAAGCTCAAATGCAAAAACCGTCGAAAAGTCTTTGATATTAACATAAAAGCCAGAACTTATTCCAAGGGTTCACATTGGCATCATTCTTAAAATGCAATAGCTTGTTGGCATGTGAGCTGTCATGACTTTTCCAGATCCATATTTATCAAATAGGAGGCAAAACTTCTTGGAAAGTTGCTTATAATAGACTGTTTTGGAAAATTTTGAGGGACTCTTAACCAACCAATCTACGTTAACAATCAGCGGACGATCGAAAGGGATCCCCGTATGACTCGAAAGGCGAAAACTGCTGAAGAATGCCTCAAAAACAATGCATCGAACTTCATATAAAATGATGATTGACCAGTTGTCAGTTCAGACCTCAACCCAATATATTATAAGCCATGGTTCGTTTCAGAGAGATTAGTCTGCTCTTCTCGACATAGAAATATTGAGTCATTAAAGCGACTCCCTATCCGTAAGGTGCACAATTCACCAATAAATCCGGTGCGGGCTACGATCGATGACTAATAAAGGCCTCTCAGGTCGTTCCCTAAGCCAAACGACGATCGTTTACAATGATGCTTTTAATGAATGTTACCTATTAACTTGGTCAATAAATAGTAGAAGTCCCTTAATCAGCATTTGTGACTTAGCCAAAATCGAAGCTCTAAAAATGTACAAACCTGGAATATCTTCCAACTTCATGTAAATTAATTCAGAAAAAATCCATAAAAATATGGAAGCAATTGCTTTTTCAACTGAAAACAAAAAATTAAAATTCCCAATTGTTGTTAGAGAAGTTGCAACAATAATAAATTTACGATCAAAAGCAGCCACAAAGTATAATAAATTCTTGCTTACACATAGCTTTTGCTGCATTAAAATTCAGTCGTTTTCATAAAATCATCCAAACTCGCTGGTAATCTCATCGCACAAAGAAGCAGCAATCCCAACTAAGCTCCACGAAACCCCTATCCCGCGTGCACCTGCATTGAGTAACTTCCTTCGGTTTTCCTTCCGTCACCGACACGCCGCCGACGACTCGTCGTCGTTTTCGTCGTATATAGTCGTCCTGTCGTGCCTGATTTTTCTCTGGTAAGTCCTTGTGTCGTTGTCGAAAACAATATAAGAAAGGGAAAATGTTGCCTTGGAAGAAGCGGTGTGGCTTGTCGAGCGGAGGAAGAACCATTAACATACACCGCGAAGGACCTGTTTCCTTCCCATTCAGTGCCACTTCTTCATTTCGTGTGCAACAGTTTTTTTTTTTTCTTAGCAAGGATAATATGTCTTCCCCTCGCTGAAAACTACCCCGGCAACCCCTTATAAGCAACGGAATAAATTTTCTTTTCACATTTCACTACGCAATGAGAAAAGACACAAATGCAACATTTCAATGCGATACACAGTAATAATCAGGAATAGCATGTTTTTATTAAGACAACATCGTCGTCGTCGTTGAGGAGGTATACAATGGACCCTTGCCACGTGAAAAGTCCTACAATCATCTTGCAAGCCTCATCACCTCCCCCTACGGGCGGTTGGTGTGTATGTGGTATGGAAAATATCAACAGAGCCAACGACGACGGCTACGACGACGACATGAAACAAAAGCGTAACAGCATAATAGCAAAAGTTGTGAATGCTGCTGCCGCTGTTGCTGCTGCTCCATACCCGAGCCGAGCAGAGACGAGGTGGGGAGGTACGCAGTCTTCATCTTATCCTTCGCTTCATTATTAAAAGCTTGTTGCAGCATCAGCATTAAATCTCATTCAAGCATCCACCAGCATTTTCCCTTCTCAAAGATGTGAAAGGGAGTGTGGAGTGCGCCCCAGCTTCAGGGGACACCATACACCAACCAACCAACCCATCTTCTGTGTACCGTTGGTTGAGGCAGTGTAGCCTGTCATTGTAGTGTCTATCTTTCAAAGTGTAGTTTAAGGATGAAATTACATCTGTAGGTTTACAAGTGCATTTAGAGATTTCTATTTTTTTTTTCACGAACTCAAGTGATGTATACGTGTGATGCTTGTGTTTGTGCAGATCTATCTATGTGACTCTGGCTATATCCTTAGAGCTCAAGTTTGCTTAGATGTTTTATAAAATATATATTAAACTTATGTGTGTGACTGTGTATTATTCTTTCGTGCACACCCAGCAACATGGTTAAAGTTCTTGATTCAGTGTTTGGTTAGGGATTCCATCAGAGTGTCATTAGTGCGTTCTATACGCGACAGTGAAGTTGGCGCTATATCGTATCGATGTCAGGATTTATGGTAGATACACAAGTTTGAGTTATGTTCGTTTAAAATTGACATTAAGGTGATATCATAAGAATGAAGTGAGACTAAAGATTAAGAAACGAGGGGTGTAGTGGTGTAAGAAGAAAGGAGTTTATGTCACCTTCAGGTATTGAAGAATTCAAGAGATTATAATCTTACCACAGCAAAAGTTTGGATGACAATTCAAAGAAATATTATGTCTTAATTCTTGCTATATAAACATATTCGACAACTGTTATACCAATGAACAACAGCTAATTGTCTATACGATGATATAATTTTTGTAGTTTTTTAGAATAAATTCTTCGACGTAAAAGTTTGTATACATTTAAAACCGGCTCTATGTCATTTTTAGAATGGAAGTCAAATTTACCCTAATTAATGACCTTAAAATATACTTTTAACTTAAATCGCTCGTCTATAACTTTAACAACAGAAAACACTACTTTATCTTAAGAACTTTCTTTATCCAGCTTGGCAAGAGTCAATTCCTATGCCAATAATGTTTTGGGATGTTTTATTAAATTTTGTTTAAGATTTTGAATTTTGATACTTGTAAGGCTGTCAATTTAAAATCATAACTAGCAGAACTTTGTTTAGTCGAAGTGTCAAGAGTATTTCGGTATTTAAGCAGGACATTGCGAATTTTAGAACGAAGGGATAAGGGATCAAAAAATCTATGTGAAGACTTCGAAACACATGCCAAGAAGACATCCAGCTCGATTCTTTATCTAATTTGTAAAAAAATTGCATCTAAGTGAAAACTTGAAAGACTTAACAATTTTCTCTGTTTGCATCTAAACCTCTCCACTAAATAAACATCCATCATCGCCGCCATTAATATATTAGTATTAACACATTTGTAATTCATGCTAGTCTTTATTTTACAACATCATTCTTAAGACTTCCCCAATAAACCAAACTATCAGTTGACGCAGGCTTTTACTACTCACCAAGAGATTTATCATAAGTCTTCTTTAAATCTCGAAGATTTACCATGCAAAGTTGATCTAATATATTAGAAATTAATTTTGTTAAATCTTCATTGGATCAATTCGTTGAATTTTCATCGTTTGACACAATCGAGGCTTTCATAAGAAAAAATAAAACACCAATAGCATTTTGATAGGTGCTGTCAAAGTCAATATTTTAGTGCGATAGATACCACATAAATCTCGGGTAATCTTTTCGTGGAAACGTAGTATTATACCACATTTCCACCGATAACTAAATCGTGAATAAGTGTGATATACCATAAGACTTTTTCAAATCTCGAAGATTTACCACGCAAATTTATTTCGTTAATCTAGTAGATAAGAAATTATTCTGGTTAAATCTTCACTTTAGCAATTATTAGCCGTGTTTTGTTTTCGCAAGTCCATAAAGAATTGTAGAAAAAAACGACATCGGGATTTAGGAGCTTTTTTCCAAACAGCTGGAAGCACTGTGTACGCTATGGCATTTGTCAGCTGTATTGACGACTAGCATCAACCAGCATCCACAAACGTCACTTTTGAATTCTCTGAACAAATTATCGATAACATATAGATAATATTATTTTGGCATCACCATTTTTATCGGGTCTTAGATTAAGGCAGGCTGGTATTCACCGAGCGCTCATAACCTTAGAAGCTCATAAACCTATTCACCAAGCAATATTATTGAAGATCTACGAGCGCTTTTAAAAGTTAGGAGTGGTCCCGACCACTCCTAAACTTACGAGCACTCTCTTCGAAAGTTTGTTCAAAAATTCGAAAACTAAACAAACTAAACAAACGATGGTGAGTGCAAAACCAAAACCAGTTATCGTCACGAGCAACGCTCCCCAAGCAAAATACGAAATTGATCGAAGGATTCTCACTGCCAGCTGTCATTCAAGTTCGAAAACAGTTTGATTTCACAGTTTGGGTATGCCTGAACAAGAGAGAGTGGCTCTCATCTTCGAACTTCGAAAAACACTTGTGAGTGATTGGCGAATACCCCAAAGAAATTTCAGGTTAAGAGCCTCGTAAAGTTAAGAGCCGTTTAAGAGCGCTCGGTGAATACCAGCCTTAGTCTCGAAAATTATCTGGTCTTAGCTAACTCTGTATAGATTTAAGTAGTTATTGCATTTGCATGTAAAGCGCTTAGTCCCAATGCCGTTTTTTTTCTACAATTCTATATGGACTTGCGAAAAAAACACGCCTATTTTATAATCCGATCTAGCCTGTATCCATATCGTACAAAAGTGTCTCGATTGTTTGGTAAAAACAAATATTTATTTATCTCATTCCACTTTATAAACAAAATTTAAACACCATTAGCATTTTAATATTTGATAGGTGCTGTCAAAGTTCATCTTTTAGTGCGGCGGAAACACAATATAAATCTCTTGTCTTAAATCTCGGATTATCTTTTGTGGAAAACTTAGTATAAATCTAAACTTAGATAAACTTTCAGTGGAAACATAGTAGTAAATCTCATGCTTAGAGTTAATAGGAGAATAGAATACCACTATTAAAGCGAGCTTGAAGCTCAATTCGACCCTTTGTATACCTGTATTGAGTTGAAATGAGCTCCGTTCGATTCGATCCCGCTCGCTCAGCGTTTTCGAGTCGAAATGTGAGACAAAAAACCTGTGTCGAAATGTTGGCTTAACAAATTGTTTCAGAATCGATCAACACCATTTCAACTCAACTTCAAATCGAGCTCTTAACTCAAATGACGAATAACCAAGGTCGAAAATCCGACCCTAATCCATCTTGATCTTTCGATACTGCACATATGTAAACGTAGTAAATTAAATATTAATGTACAAGTTCATTTAGTTTTTTTTTCGTTGCGTAGTGTGTTTGATTAGTCTTCTGTCAAATTTAGATTTGTTCAATTTACATTTTTCTTTGTTACTTTTTGTAAGAAGAATTGTTAAATGCGATAAAAATCAATTAAAACTTAAAACAAGTGCTCGCAACTAAGCAGTTGTTTGAATTACTGTCTGTTTTAAAAATGAACAATTTTTTAAAAATTTCACATTTCTAAATCTGATTCGAAATGCGCCGCATGTCTAGTTTTGTTTCTTTATTGATTCACCAACTTATTTTAACTGTCTGACATTTTACATTCATTTAAAAAGGTCTCAAAGATTCTTTCATTAGAAGTCAAGTTATAAACCTATAATTGTATGTTTCCACTGAGGAATTTATCTGTATTTAGATTGAATTAATCCATGTGGTGTTTCCGCCGCAAACAAACATTAAAAACGTGATTACCATTGACGGCATTTTTTAAATAAAAAAAAAAGTTTAATTTTTTCCTATGAAGTGGAAGTGAGGTAGATTGTTTCATTTGTGTCAAACGATGCAAAAAGATCGAGTCTCGAATTGATACTGCAGCACAAAATGGGAAAAGGTCAGTTCAATTTGCATAACAATTGACACCATGAAGATTTAACAAGATTAATTTTATAATTTAGAGAATATTAATTTAGAGAATATTAATGGTAAATCAAACTTAATTTTTACTGGTCGGTGGAAATGTGGTAGGTACTAGCTTTTTGTTTTCTTTTCCCAGCTTTAAAATCAGTAGTTGTGTTTATTGAATTGTTTTTAATTTATAAATGTGTTTTTTCTTTGATATAATATTTTATCGTTTCGATTAGGGAATTAAATGAATTTCGTTTGCATAGCATGTCAATTTCCTTTAAGTAGGCAAATCAATCTATTTCGTATTTGTGTGACGTGAGCCGTGCCATTACGCCAAGGGACACTACGTCAAATATTTGTTTACTTTCATTTCGTACAAACGTCAAAATATCTGAGCCATCGAATCAAATAATTTTTTTAATTTGTTTGCTGATCAGTGACTTGAAATAAATTTGTATGCATTTATTTCTGATGTTTCTTGTTGAATTCATTAATTAGAAAAATATTCTATATTAAATTAATTTTCATTTTAATAATACATGACTGATTAGGAAGTATTGCAACAAAGAAAGGTATTGCAAGAAAGGTTAGTGATGGCATTTTGTGATGGACTTTTTTTTTGATGAGATGTCGTTAATAAAGTTCTGATGTGAATTTTTCGTTAAATTCCAGATGGACTTTCAAAAACACGGCTTTCATTTCTATAATTGCAAATTGGCATCTGTTGACTTCTTCAACTCCATTTGTCATAAATATGTTTTTTTTTGGTTTTTTTTTAGACTAAAGCAGAGAACGTTTGGAAAGTGGCGTCAAAAAACGAACCGAATAACTTGAAATTTCAAAAATAATGAGTCGCATCTTCAATATAAATATGTATATCCCATGAAAAAATGTTGTTTACAGATTTTATCAAAAGAAAACCTTGGAATAACATTTTATGCATAATCCTCAATTTTAATAATTTTCACAACCACTTATTTCGCCTTCTTAATCAACATCATTGAAACATAAAGTTAATCTTCTTTGCTGATATACATAGCTTTTTAATTTGTTATTAGTTCGAATTCTATGCACGTAAACTTTAATTGGTAGACGTGATATATGAAAAATGACGAACATTTGATGGCAGCTCAGAGCACATTCGAGGTAGAGCACATTCAGATTATACTCAATATTCTCAAGCTCTCTTCAGAGCTCTACTCTGAACGAAAAAACGAAAACGCCGAAAGATAACATTTTACATTGACTTTAATGGCTACGAACAGATCCCTTCACTTTTGTTTTTCTTATACTCTTTTCACACCAAACCCAAAACTATTAAAAGTTTTCGAAAACTCGTAAAGAAATCACACCAAACATTTAGCCGTTTTCGTTTGACATTTCTTTATTTTGACATCAACTGTCAAAATTGGAATCAATGCAATTTCTTAAAGTTAAAGATTATTTAGTCGTGTTTATGATATTTTTGAAAACAAAATGAATTCTAACCAATTATAAACATATTTCATTACATAAAAAAGGAAAATGAACAAATATGAAAATTTTGTTAAACTTTTTTTCCTTATCTCCATTACGGGTACCTATTCACTACAAAATTCAAATTCGAATTTCTGCTGACAGTATGTCGTCAGGTATTTTTAAATTTCTTTTGAAAACATTCCATCAGTTTATTTTTTGACGTTTGATAAGGGGCTGAATATTTCAAAAAGTATGTTTGTTAAGCATCTATGAATTTCCATAAGTTTGGCATTTTATAAGACTTGTTAGACTTACGAAAACTTGTAGTTAACAACAAAATTATGGGGAAATCTTGTCTTTTTGATGATCTAAGGTTTTTCTCAAAGACCGATAGTCTTGAAAAAACGCGTTTTGGGCTTGGTTTCAAACGACTATTATTAGAAATAGTAAATGAAGAACATAGATTGAATTTAAACTACGAGTATAATAATTCATAATAATATTTAATTATTTTGTTTTCTTCTTGTAACACAGAATAAATTTGATTTTATTTGTTATGACAGCCGTTTAAGGATTATTTATTTCAAATAAAATAATCTGCATACAGACATGTTCTTTTATTGGAATTTTGTTACTGTTATTCCATTTAGGTTTCCAAAAAAAACACCGATATTAATAGGGCTTCTAAATGAACCAAAAGTTCAGACAAAACTTGTTGTTTTATTCAAATTTTACATCTCCCAGTGTCGCTTGGAAAACTCTCTCAATAATCAGTGACACTGAGAAGTTTTTTTGGGAAAAAGATGTGCTCAAGTTTATTCCTCGAGATCTCCTAAGCCTTCAAAAATCCTTGTTATGACTGCTTAAAGTAGAAGTAGCGATTAGCATCGAGTCTTATATTTTTGCTGTTTAACGAAGCGGATTATTCTAGTATTCCACAAGGGAATGTTTATGCTTCGAATCTGTTTGTTCTTTACTCTGACGCTTGATACGAAAGTTAAGCAGTTAACGTCGAATCTCTACAAATTCAATTGAACTAGAATCTTTGGCCAATTTAATAAACGAGTATTTTCCAGAAACTTTGCATTGTGTTAATTTAGTAACCAAATTGACATTCTAATTCCTGAAACTGGAAGTTTTTCAAAATTTAATTTATGAGTTTTTTCTAGAAACGTTACGTC
Organism: Philhelius festivus; assembly: GCA_963931855.1. Classification (NCBI taxonomy): domain Eukaryota; kingdom Metazoa; phylum Arthropoda; class Insecta; order Diptera; family Syrphidae; genus Philhelius; species Philhelius festivus. The sequence continues at coordinate 175,287,226 of OZ007556.1, forward strand.
GTCTTAATTTTGGAACCAAGTTGACATTCTAGCTCAAGTTTATTTCTCGATATCTTCTAAACTTTCAATAACCCTTGGTTAGTAAAGAGCCGGATCAAGCATGGAGACTAATATTGGCGGCTTAACGAAGTAGATTATTCTAGTATTCCACAAGGGAGTGTTTATGGTTCGGATCTGTTTATTAAACTGCGCCATGTACGAAAGGGCTTACAAGCGAAAGTTAACGTCAAATCTATATAAAATTGTATTCAAGTTTAGAATCTTTGGTTAATTTAATATATGTACTAGATTTTTCCAGAAATTTTGCGTCGGCTTAATTTCGCAATCAAATTGATATTCCCCTTCCAGGAACTGGAAGCTTTCTAAAAAAGTGATAAGAAATGAAAACTTTCCTTATCCACGGTTTCACCTTAGTACTTTTGAATTGTCATTTGTCTCAACCTCACTAACTTTTCTGAATTGAAAAACTTTTTATTTATTTTTTTAACTCAAAAACAATAAAAAAAAAATGTTATTACGATTTCTTTATATATTTCTGTTTTTTCAACACTTTCTCGGCAATAAGTTATATTTTCTTAAAATTTTGTATTTTTTCTGTTTTGTATTTTAAATTTCTACTTTTATGTTCCATAAATATTCGTTGCATGAGATTCTTCTTAATTTTAATTTTAATATTTTTTGTTGTTATTTAATTCAAAAATAAAAAAAATAAATTTAAAAAAATTTGAAAATAATAATTGTTTTGTTCTATCATTCATTGTGGACTACTAGCTATAGACTTCCTAAACTACACGCTAATTGTTAGCATTTTTTTGAATTTTTAAAACTGTTTTTATTTTTCTGAAAAATATTTGTTTTTTAAATATGTAAATATTTTTTTTTTAATTTTTTAATAATTTTTTGTATATAGTCTAAATATTTTTTTTTTGTTTTAATTTCCAAAACGAAACTTAGGGTTTTGCTGTGTGTGTGTGGGTGTGTTTGTGTCTTTTAATATCTCACTTAGTGTGTGTGCCCTAGTATTTACAGTGATTAACCGCAATTCGCTGGATTTTATTGCTTTTGACATTAATGAACCATTTTTATGGGGTTCGACTTACCTGCTGGGTGCCACTGTTTCGGATTACGCCACAATGATGTCGTCATCGTTGTCTTCACTACTATTCTCACTTCCGCTTTGATCCTTTTGACAAGCTGATTCGAGGTGTTTATTGAGATAGGACTTGAGGGCGAAAGTCTTGTTGCAACGATGACACTTGAAATTCTTGCAACCCGAGTGGGTTTGCATGTGTGCTCTAAGATTTGATCTGTCAGCGAAAGCCTTGCCACAGTGGACACAGCCATAGGGCTTCTCGCCTGTGTGCGAACGCAGATGCCCCTGTAAGAGCCAGGGCCTTGAGAACAGCTTGCCACAAATCTCACAGCTGTGCGATAACTTATGGGTGAGGAGATGCATTGCCAGGGCCGGCATTGACACATACGCCTTGCCACATGTATTGCACTTTTTGGCCGACTGGGAGTCCAGACTTCGATGGGTCTGCCTGTGACGGGACAAATTGCTAGAGGTGGCATATTGCCTACCACAGTCATTGCACTTGTATGAACCACGCTTCTTCTTCAAGTAGAGCTCCATGTTTATGGGCTTGCGGCCTTTCGAGCGCCCATCAGTCATCGACGAAATAATGGGTTTCTCCTTCTTGACTTTCAACAGCTCCGTGCCCCAGAGACTGTGCCCTCCTTGATTGGATGATGATTCTGATGACGACGTCAGAGCCGAACAGGTGGAGGACGATGAGGACATATCGATGTCGACATCTGAGGAATGGTCGGAATTTGGCGGCGTAAGCGGTGAGCAGTTTTCGGCATTGTTGCTCTCATAAGAACTACTGATGTAGCGGATTTTGGATGATGTTGCAATTGACTTGGTTGTGCCACTACTGGCGGAGTGATGATGGTTCTGGTGATGATGATGGTGACGGTAGTCACTGTTGGAAGAATTCGAGATCTCTTGCATGACTGGGGCGTGTGTGACGACATAATTTGGGATTCCGTTCTCTTGTTGGAGAATTGTGACCACACATGGTGCCGGCAACGGAGGCAGACTCTGAGATAGTGACAGCAAGTCATGAGCAGCTTCCGTTTCTTCGATACTCCTCTCACGGTATATCGACTGTGGTTCGTTCTTAATGTTCGCTGCTGGAGTCTCCACCTGCTGGGGAGTGGATTTTTGTGCGGGTGGGGCATAGAAAATGACTTGCCCTCCTGATGAACTTGCCCCATCAACCCTCGATGGAAAGAAGCGGTTATTGTTGACGGTGGTGCTCTTAATGGCACTAACCGCGATCACTTTGGGATTCGGTGGACCGTCTCCTACGATAGGGGGAAGTCCGCTTCGTTTCATCAACTCTGGCAAGTTATGGGTTGATGCTGCTGTTATTATCGTCTCTTTTAATGATGATGCTGCTTCTCCAGCCCGTTGCTGTTGCTGCTTTGGCACGACTACTTCTGTTACCGACAAGGATTTCGAGGACGAGGACGATGATGACGATGTGGAGGTGGAGGAGGAGTTGGAATAAATTCTGGATAACTTTTCTTTGTTGACAGCGGTAAGCATGGCGCCACCGTAACCACCCTTCAAACGCTGTGGTGAATCCTCTGCAAAAGAAGAAAGAATACAAAAAATCAACAAGATAAGAGGATTTTCCGGTGAAAATTAAAATAGCAGAAAAGTGATAAAAACCCAAAAAGGGAAAACAAAGTATAAACTCGAACCACCACCACCGCTGCTGCACAGCGGAAACGAGGATAATTACAGTTATTTTTTTCCATTCTCTGTTTTGTGTTAAATAAACTGTTTCATCCTGCCCCAGAGTTGAAAGATTTTCCAAACACAAAAACCAGGGCAAAATATAGAAAACAAAAAAGAAGGAAATCCAGTAGTGAACTCTCTGTCTCTAAAACAAAGCAAAAAAAAAAGGAATAAATACAACAAATTTTGCACAAGATACAAAAAATTATAAGCACACAAAAGAGCGACGACAAACATCATGGATGGATTACTTAGAAAAATGGCGGGCGGAAGGATATGTCAGCGCGAGAACAAAGTGATTGGGAGAAGGGTATAGTTGGGTGGAAATATGTTCGCTAGCATTATCATCCACTTTCTGAATTCAATGTGGTGAATCCTTGTGTTGCAACTGGTTTTTTGGCACACAAAATATAGAAAAACAACATCAGGAATAATAATAATCATCCATGTTACAGAGCATCCGTCGAAGTAATTTTTACTTTTTTTTTCCAAGCAGGATACACTCGAGTGACAAAAAAAACTGCCAAACCTCTTCTCGTGTGCAGTAAAATTTATATTTACACTCGTTTTAGCTTTATGATATGTAGCCCAGTGAGCAGATACAAAATGGCGTTAATGAGTGCGCCATTTTGGAAAACGCTTTTATTCGGAAAAAAAACCGGTTAGTTGTTTTCAATAGGAAACTTAACTATCACTCTTTTTACTTGCGACTTATAGCTAGGTACATACTTTAAGGCAAGTTTTATGCATTCGTAAAAAAATCGAACTCGAGATTTTGATCAAAGTTGACATTACGGTGATAGCGAAGACCAAAAAAGTGGGTCTCGCAATTCTGTCTGTCTGCCTGTCTGTCGGTACGACTACAGCCTAAGCGGCTCAGCCGATTTTGTTCAAACTTGGTAGATATGGGTTTTGATCTTTTCCCCCCACACGTATTTTTCTTTTTTTTAAGACCAAAAATAAAAATTTTATAGATATTTTTTTTTTCTCAAAAACTGTCCCACAGATTTAAAAACAAAAAATTCAAAAAATTGCATTTAGTTAAAGCTAGGTAATGCTTGAAAAAAATGTGTGTGTACTGACGTACGCGCGCTTGAAATAAAACTTCTTTTCCCAAAAGCAAAGCCTCTGTACGATTCATGTGCTTTTCGGAAACATAAAAAAACTATTTAAAAGTAGTTTTTGTATAGTCTTGTAAATTGCAAGATGTCAAAACCACTTCCAAATACATTTTTTTTAAATAGATATTTTTTCGAATTGAAAATGATTTTCAAAATAAATTAGGAGGTTTTAATTCGAACTCAAAACTGATTTAATTATTTCTTTATGACGCACTGATGGCGCTTTTTTAACGCACATAATTACTAAGCTCGGTGCACATCATAAATCGTGAAAGGACACTAATATAATACTAGCATTTTTTTATTTGTTTTGTAGGTTAGTTGTTGTGGTTGTGCAATTAAAAGAACATTCTCTTTCGGCAATAAAAGGTGTTTTTAAAGTGTTTTAAATAACCTCTAACAAAGTTCGAACAATAATTGTAAGAACCATGTCGCTTTAGCGTGTCATTTTGACATGTCACTGACAGCTCCATAGAAAATTTTTTACCCCCAACGCCGTAAAAGAAGATTTACTTCAAAAATTTTTCCAAAAAATGGTTATTTTTGGTACCCTCCTTGGAACCATTTTTTTTTTGTTTTTGATTTTCTCAAAACGGTACCACCGATTTTGATCATTTTGTTCATGTTTGGGCTCGCCATCACTTTCAATATTATTGTATATTCAAATTTCCAAAAAAAAATTGTTTGGATTTAAAAAAAAAAAATTTGTTTGAAAGCTCAATATTTTGAAAACCAGATGCTCGATTTTTTTAAAACTTGATAAATAAAATTATTTTAATAAAAATTATAAGATGTAAGAAAAAAATTTATTTTACCTAAAAATAACGGTACCCTCCATACAAATGTTAAAAAATGGTTTTTGAAAATCATTTTTTTTTTCTCGAAAACGGTTCCGAGAATTTTGCTTAATTTTTTTTCTTTTGATTAATTTTTACGATCTATAATCAAATAAAAAAAATGAAATCAAGATATTACTGACTGTACCTACCATAGAACCATTTTTCCAAATTTAGAATTTCTCATTATCGACAAAACGGATTTGAATGAAATTTTTTATAGAGAAGCTTCTAAAAAGTTTAAAAAACAGTGCATTTCAAAACTTAAAAAAAAAAAAAATTTTCAAGTTTTTGAAAAAAAAAATCTATTTTTTTTTTTTAGAAAATTTGATATCTCAGAAATGGCTCAATAGTTTTGTTTGTAAATTTAATTTATATTTGATAAATAATAAAAACTTTAAATTAGCGTACCAAATTTTTTTCTTATAAACGTTTTCAAAATTTTGTATATAAAAGATAATTTTTTTAAGAACAGACCTACAGACTTATAACTTTTGTTCTTGCATAAGCTAATATTTGCTTGAATCACATGGCATCCTGTTTTAGCTCCAACTACTAAAGAAGTTTTTTTATAGTCTCTTAAAAAATGAATTTTATGCTTATGAACAGTTTTTCTCTAATACTCGTAACATTGATTTTTGAAATTCTTAGTCGTTTACATAAGAGCAAGTTCGTGCGACCCAGTCGTGCATTTTATTTTTAATAAAACTGTATGTCTAGGTTTTAGAAATGTTGAACAATTTTACTTAACTTACTCCAAAAGTGATCGTTACCGATTTTCGAATGCACAATAATAGTTTTCAGACGTTTTTAAAGTTTAGAAATGCTGGGCTTAACAATGAAATTCAGGGTTTTTTAAAATTTTTCAGAACCGAATCGGAGAATTTTCGGAACTTCCTTTTGTTCCGCAGGTGTATTAAAGTCTTTCTGTGAAGATTTTGAGCGGCAAACAGCTTTGGGTGTCAAAATAACCTTTGATTTAAAAAAAAAATAATTATAGATGGCCCACCTTTAATTTTCAAAAAACTGTCACTTGCGAAGTTTAAAATATTCGAGCATATGGTCGTATAATGAGTTTTTAGAAAAAAAATTAAATTATTTTTGTTTTTAAATCTCATTTTTTATGAAATTTTGAATACACACTAAATATTCGAAATGTTTAGGAGCTTCTGAATACAAATTGTATCAAATTCAGTTTATAGTTTTGGAGAAAATCGAAAAAAAAACAGTTCTGTGGAATTATTAGGAATCATTTTTCAGAACTTTTTTCAACCACTTTTTCTAAAGTGATTCTCTTTTTGAAAAAAAAAAAACGTTTTCTTGATTTTTGAAATTGTATGAAATGTATGTTTGGATCAAAAAATTTAAAAAAAAATTGGAAGAATAATTAAAAAAGTTTTAGGAAAATCGGGCTTGCCAATTAGGTTTTCGAAAGAGACGAAATTGTCTTCTTACGCAAATAATTTTTTAATTGTATTTATGTCGCATTTATTGCGAAAGTTTGTTGTGCACAATTTAATGGGTCTTCATAAAAATCTTCATTGTAAATTTTAAAATAAAATATCTAGTAGCTAGCCTTTTGCAAAACACCACTGAATTTAAATTATATAAAGGGTTTTTAAATAGGGGCGGATAGATGTTGAAATGAAATAAAACAAGCTGTTTGTAAGGTAGTAACAAAATTTTTTTTATTTTTATAGCGCCTAGCAATGTCTTGGCCTTGATGGCCAATTTACGTAACATCTTATCAAAACAGCTTTTCATCCAAAAATGCGCCTCGTTTAGTTCTCGCTGGGGTCCTCTTGCAGAAGCTCCGAAGCCCACTAAGCGAACAAACGGCGTTGTCTGTGGTCATAAACTTTGAGCGTGTGTAGGCCAAAGTTCCAATGCAAAATTCGCCAAGTTGAAGTCTGCGAAAGACCGAGCCCTTGTGCGTGGCTAGGAAGAACCTGCCTTGGGTTCTGATGTACACTCTAATGGACCTTACCACCGGTCTTCTCCGTCGAAGTTGCGTTTCTTCGACGTATGAGGGTTGGCTGATCAAATTCCGAATTGGTCGTACCAAATTTGGCCACCAAATGTAAAAGGGTCGACTGCAAAGGGTCTATGTCTACCGTACAATGGGCGCAACGTTTGTATTATCGAACACAAATTTTGACAGTAAAGTTTTAGCATTTGGGCGTGTAACTTGCATGGTGATTTAGTATCAGTAAATAAATAAAAAGTAATAGATTTGACAGATGTCACAAAAACAACATGGCCGCCGAAATCTACCTGCGTCTAATGAAAAACCCTTTATTTGAACAAAGTCCTTGCTATAAAAACTTTCAAAATCGGATCAGTTTAAAGCTTCTTACTGCATTATTGACTCAATAAGTTCCTGAGACAGTTTTTATGGTGAAAAATTAAGACACTTATAAAGCTCATGAATACTCGAAAATAGATATTATAAACACGAATTTGTTATTAAAATAAATAATTCGACTTTGCCTAAGTCCATTTTTAAAAAGAAATGATCCTCAAAACAATTTTGAAAAACACATTTTGAGACTAAAAACGCCCGTCATCGTAGTGTAAATGTCAAGTTTAATTAAATCCTCGAAATAAAATATAGAACAAGTTTAATTTTTTTAGAAGACTGAAATACAGTTTGCTTTTCACCTATTTCAGCATTGTGGTTTCGCTGACATCGAATTAAGCTAATTTGTTAAATTTAATATAATTTAATTCATGCCAGCAAGCTTAAACTAGCCACAACCACAACACAGACAATACGTGCATTTCAATAGTTTTTAATAGAATTTTAAGCATGTAATACACGCAGTTGCACTTATCCAATAAACAATCCTGACTTCCTGCAATTTTGTGACCCAGGACGAACATAAAAAAGGATGGACTGTTTAATTTGCACCTAAATATATTTAAAATGACTATATATTAGAAATTAAAAAAAAAAAAAATACAAACAAGTTCAACCATAGAAAGTAATCAGAAATAGTTTTCTGCTATATTTTGTGTGCATTTTATGTCCTTGTGCAGGAGCAAAGCCAAATAGGTAACATGGGATTGTTTTTTTTTTCTTCTTTTTTTTTTTTGAACAATAAAGTAATCAGAGGAAAGTATTGGAAATTCAATTGTGATATTGGGCGGATGAGAGAAGATAGAAGAAGACCTATTATAGTACTGAAATTTGGCAGAGTTTTGATTTTGTTAAAGGTCAGAGATTTGTTAAGGTTGGCTTGGTTGTTGAAGGACACATGAATTAGACAGGCATTGATTGACATAGTTCGTTATTGCTTGTTTTTTGTGGATTTGAATATTTTAATTGCTCTACTTAGATAATGTGTACCTACACTGAAAATAAGGGCAAGAAATGAAAATTCGCTTTAAGGGTCTTTATAATCATAAAATCAAAAACTGCTAACTATTTGGTTAAGAGCACATAGATTAACACATTTTAAGTGTAAACAGGATATTACAATTTGGAGTTGTTTACTTAAGCAAATAAGAAACCAGGAATGTTCAAATTATATGGTCATTCAAGTTATTGGATCAAGACAAAAAATGTTAATTTTTGCACAGACCATTTTGATAAGCAGATTTTCTTAAATTCTTGAAAGTACCTCCGAAAGAACAGCATATTCATAAACTGTTGAACTGATTTTGATCAATTTTCGTATGCAGAAGCTTCTCATGACTCTGAGCAGTATTGTGTCATAATGATCTACCATCAAGTAAAATATAATTTTAAATTAAGGGTAGGTATCTACTGTGGTGTAAAGTCTCAAGATTTTCATATTTTTACAAAAACGAAATGCAAAAAAAGTCTTCTTCCAGCGGTTTTCCATCAGTTGATCACCTGTGGGTAGTCCATTAGACATAATTCATATCCCTACTTTAGATGAAAAAATATATTTAAATATTCCATATTAAGTAACCTAACCATCTTTGACATTAGTTTTGATATTCTCATCAAAAATATAAGTTTGTCTTCTAGTGTAGATGGTTTGCCTCTCATATTTCTAAGAAAATGCTCAAACTACCTCTGTCAGCTACTCACAGCTTTAATTTGTATTTTATTGTCTAAAGTCATTTTTCCAAAATTATGGAAGGATTTATTTTTTCCGTTCACAAAATAGGTAGAAAGAACGATATTGCTAACTACCGGCCCACAGAAAAACTTTTTTGCATTTCATAGGTCTTTCGAAAGCATTGTGCACGACTGTCTTTACTTCTACTGCAAATCTATTTTCTCTCGACAACAGTATGGTTTTCAAAAGGCAAATCTAACGCAACAAACCCTAAGGAATTCGTTTCTAAGGTTCTATATACATACATTAAAGAGAGGAAATGAATTGGACGTTATTATCATATGTTTTAGTAAAGCCTTTTATAAAATATGACACGAGATTTTTTTTCTTGAACTTGAACCCTTTGGCTTTTCACCCTTTTTCATTTCATGGCTCAGATTTTACATAGAAAACCACCAATAAAGAGTTTTGTTTAGGTTTTCAATCTCCGATCCTATTTAAACTACCTCGGGAGTTCCTCAGGGGAGTCTCCTTGGTCCCTCGGACCTGTGATTTTTGTCTTAGCTATAAACGACATTATCAATGAAATTAATGATTTAAATCTCTCTGTATGAGCTGATGATATGAAACTGTCCCGCCGACTCTATTTCACTTAAACAAAATAACGATCTTAATTTATTCCAAACTTGGTGGGACAAGAATTTCTTAGAACTTAATTTTGCCAAATTTATAATAACTTTATTCAGCTTGGCCTAGACATCCCGAAAATATTAATTTAACGATGTTGCTATTTCATTTGTTTGTTCTATCCGAGTTCTGGCAATTATTTTCTATAGTCAGTTATACTTTCCTGCCCATTTTGATCATATGATTAACAAGTGCAATTCTTGACTCGGCTTCACAAAACTTTGGTTTAAGGAATTTTCGAACACTCATTTCATTAACTCAAAAATCATTTGTAAGATCCCTTCCTAAATACGCTAGCCAAGTTTGGTTACCATATCAGAACTCTCATTCACAAAGAATTGAAACTGTGCAAAGCAGATTCATTCGTGGTGTTCTTTGTTCTGTTCTGAAATTCTCATCTTACCCTTGTATGAAGATCGATTAAAATTGATCAATTCACGAATTCGCTGACATTCTTTTTTGAACGAGCTGCTCGCTTATTAATTTTTAATTTTCTTTGGAAATGATTCCCATTAATACTATCCCACGTAACTTCATTCTCATCACTGCACAATCTACTGACATCGTTAAACAAATCTCAAGAATGTTACCGTTACGTTAAGCCAATAACTTTCAGGGCATCTTTAACTTAAAAAATCAGTTCTTCCTCAATCCAACAAAACTAAAAGTCAAAACCATTTAGGCCAGCAATCAGAGTGTACATAAAGTGAAATTAAATTTTTGTCGTGATGAGAGTTTAGATGGCGCTTTTTTCAATTGTAGATTTTGACATCGAATTTCATTAAATTTTTGATGATCACCAACTACGAAATACAAAAAAGAAAAAGTGAATATAAAAGTGAGTATAAGTACTTTATTCACTTTTAATTGCTATGCTAGTTATAGGACCTTAGCCCAGGTCTAGAAGGAAACCCAAGCTTCTTGAATTCGTAAAAAGTAAAACGGAATGTCTATCTGTCAAAACTATTGAATATCTGTCTCATTTTTTGTAGGTCTGCAGCCGAAATTCAAGAAGACATTGGGAACCATTATGTTTACAGATGATTTACTTATAACAGCTAGAACAAAGGATTTTCATCATACGTTTTTGGCATCGACGATATAATTTTTGACCGACTCTAGCTGCACGAAATTAATTTGTTAATTTTTCGAAACATCATCCATCTTGGACACAAAATCAATCTCGAAGATGGACATACATTATTTACAAGCAAAATAGAAGCAGTTTACAATGTAAAAGTGCCAGCTAACGTTAAATACCTCCAATCGTTATTAAAAAAAGTCAGAATAATAAGTGGGAAGCGGAAGAAAACGAAGCCTTTGAGAAATAAAAACATCTTGCTTTCATCAAATCAAATTCTTACCCACTGCAACATAGTGGTAAACGATAAAAGTAATACTAGTAACGAAGGGATACGGCAATTTCTGCCTAATGTTTAATATTTCAAAGCATTTGATAGAGTTTGACATCAAGCTCTCTTATCGAAAATGCGTGCATTAAGTTTTGATGAATCTCTTCTTCGTTAGTTTAGAAATTACCTTTCAAACAGCTCTATACAAGTTCTGTTGAATGGTTTCAAATCAATTTGTTATTCATAAATAGATGCTGGTGTCCCTCAAGGCTCCGTTTTGTCTCCGACTCTCTTTTCTGATGTTCATCAATGATCTTTTGTCTTAAACTTTTAACCTATTAAATTGTTTTGCTGACAATGAGAGTACTTCAGCATCTCTCAAATTCGTTTCCAGATAAGTGTCCTTGTTCTTCAAATGTGGATTTAAAATGGCAGAGTATAATAAGCTAATTAAATTCTGATCTCGATAGCTTTTTAAAATGAGGAACATAAATCGTGTAAAATTTTGTGCTTCAAAAAAAACAAAAACCGTCAAAAACGGGCAAAAACTTCCAACGTTAATGATTAAAATTTTAATCTTGGTTGGATATAGTTCACATTGGATTTTTGTCAAAAAATCGATGTAAGATGAACTGAATTTAACAAAAATTGCGTATTGACAAGGTCCTCACAGTCTCAACTGATGAGTCCATGTGAGATCACCCGGACGAAACGGCAATTTTTGTGGACTAAAGGCCGAAAAAGCTATTTTGAATCAAAAACCGTCAATTTTATTGAGGAAACTGAACAGTTTCGAGTTCTCAGTACCACATATTCGACATCGCCAAGAACGCTGCTAAGTATTTAGGTTTCCTTCGACAAGAAATTTACCATCACTTCTGACTTCTGGCCGTTATATACAAGGCCTATTTTCAGCGTAAGTTCAATTACAATATTTCGGCAGGTGCTCCAATAACTCAATAACTCACTTGAGTCTCTTGAATAGAATCCAAAAAAATCTTTGAAAATGATAGGTGATATGAATGTAATAGAAACATTTGAATCTTTCGAACACTGCCGCAATGTTTCTTGTCTTTCATAATTCTACCGTTATTTTTATAAACAATGGTCTAGTAAAATAGTAAATTACCCTTGTCTCTACTTCTAAGGAAATTCACTCCAAAAAACCTATCAGCAACTATCTTTATATCATTTTAGAAATTTCCGTTTGCCCCTGTTTACAGTATTCAAAATTTAAATTTCAAAAATGTCCTCCTTTTAAGGAAATTCGTTCTTGAATTACAGTTTTTTTTTATCCATCTCGATGTAAGAGCATGAACCCCATCCAAAATCAGCGAATCTATATTACTCGTACATTGCCAATTTGGCAGTCGCAAAAAACCGCTCAGTTTACTACAATGGATTTACGCACTTTGATGATTTTCTACCGGAAACCCTGATTTTGTAAAAATAAATCGGATCATGTTCATGAACCTATGCACTTATAATTTGTCATTTTGAAATGAATTAAATTAAACTGTTAATACCTGATTGTGATTTCCTGTGCAATAAAACAACTATTAAAAGTAAAATTAAATATTTTACAACCACGCCAGTGGTGATTTCATTTCATATCTGTTCAATAAATTATATCGTAAAATTCAAAACTATTCAATAAAATCGGTCGCTATTTTATAAAACAATAAAACTGGAATTAATATTTTCTCTGCGGCGGAAAAGTGAAAAATAAATTGCTGGGATTTAAAAGTCCTAACTTTATTAAAACCCACCGTCCGACAACATCGTTATTCTTTGGTTCCATACCGATACCAACATCGTAGAAAGGACTCGTCCTTTGTTTTTTTTTTTTTGTTCCCACAATGATGCATTCAATTTTCGCAACACCTCACTCCTCTCTATCGAACAAATATCTGCATTCGTGTAATTAATAGAACCAACACCGAACATTCCAGTGCAGTATAGTTGGGCGTCATGCCGTGCCGCACAACAGGCACTTCCAATAATTCACCAGGATATGCATGTGTAAATATTTTCTGACCACAAATGAGTCCTTTTTTGTTTTTATGCATTTTTTTTATAAATATTGTTTTAACTGAGCTGTTCATGTGCTTCAGAATTTCAGACTGAATTTCTTCTTTTGGTCGTTACCGAAATTATTGGCAAATAAAAATATGGCCTACACTCCTTTTTCCCAAAAAAAGGCTTTGTTCGTTGTTCGTGGAGAAGAAAAAAAAACGATCCCCAGCCATTAAGGGATGGGTTTTGTGTATGCAGGCCAACGCCAATTCAATAGACGAAACAAAAAAAAAAAAAAAAACGGACACGCAGCCATAACTTTCGTTTTTATGCCGACGTGGGTGTTTATATTGCACGTAGCCAATTAATTTAATTTCTGTGTGCAGCAACAGCAGCAGTTGCAGTTGCAGTAGTGGTGGCTTTGCTTAAATGCCATTTGCATTGCACCAATGTTGGCTGGGGGTGTTTTTTTCTTTTGCCTCTGAGCTTGCCGCGACACCCATGTTCGTCGTCCTGTCCAAACGCAAAATTATTTATATCACCTTGCGGTGGGTGGTGGACCTTAAGGATGGATGGGGGTTGGAAAAACAAAAACTTCCAATTTATATCGAAGCGGTTTTCAAATACGAAGTTGTGGGAAGGGGATTTCTATTAAGGGGATTTATGAGGAATTAGAAAATAATTAGTGTTTACACGTTTATAATCTGGAACAAGTGCTAATTGAATAACAGCTCAGCTGGTGATTTGTTGTTGTTAAAAAAAAAAAATATAATAACACTAGTACTAGATGTGGGGTGACTCGGGGAGGGTGCTACTCGAGTTGTAACGAAGATTGATCTATTTGGAAAGTTGTAACTTAAATTGAAGATAACAAAGGAGAAAGTTAATTGTTTGTTCGCAGGTTTTTGTGAAAACTGTCCAAAATACCCCTTTAAGTTATTTGTCAAAGAAATAAAGGAATTTCAAGTTTAAGTTCCCCAGAATAAAAATTTGAATTCGAAATTAAATTAAAATGGAGTGTTGTTAAATTTTAATAAGAATTCATTTATTATTTAAGCAGAGATTTTCCAAAAAAAAGAGACAGACACCACCTTTTTGGCCAGAGTTATGGAAAATTGGACGTTTAAGGCTGCGTTATTTAGCGAAGCTTAGGCGAAATTTGAATGATGTTATTGTTTTTTTTCGATTAATTTTTTATTTTCAATTCAAACTTATAACTTTGTTGAAGCTTCATAAAAAACTAGCCTCTTTATCAATATCTTTCAACCAATTTACTGGGCCTAATCGGGCACTCTAAGGGCGGTTTGCTGATAGGAAACATAAATCTTGTTAATAGCTAGGTTCCACATAACTTTTAAGTGGTACATAAATTAACTTTTGTTGCACATACAAATTTATCTTGAACTTAGCAAAGGAGCAGTTTTGAAATACATCTATGTATGTTCACTTCGATCTACGTGAACTGTCAAAATCGGAAATTGAAACGTTTTTATTTTGTTATTAGTGGCTTCTTATTGTGATAAATTCTTTGTTTTGGTTTTGCTTGTTAAAGTAAAATGTCTGAAAAAATAAGAAAAGGAATCCAAGCTTTTCAATAAATGAAAAATCATTGCTCCTCCATTGCGTATATGATGAAAGAGGCATAATTTAAAATTAAAAAAAAAACGATGCTGCTACATGGAAGGACAAGGAAAGAGCTTGGCGCCATATTGAACAAAATTTTAATAGCCAATCCGGAGCTTTGTGTTATAGGAATAGCGATTCTCTTAAAAGATTGTATGGAAACTACAAAGCAGAAACACGGAAGGACGCTGCTCAAGAAAAATTTTCTAGTGTCCAAACTGGAGGCGGAAAACCGTTCAAGCCATGAGATCCAAATTTAGAACTCGTTATCTCTATTATGAACCCAAAAACTGTCCATGGCTTGGAGAACGAATTTGACGGTGATAATCAAGTTGAAGAACATGTCGAAAATGTAACTTTAAAGAAAATTCACTTGACTTGACTGCTTGTTCAAGGACTTCCTAATTTCTTTTAAATTGACGCAGTGGCGTAGCGTACCATCTCGGCGCCCGGGGCGGGAGACCCATTTTGCCGTCCCCATTCAATACTAAATTAAAATTAAATTTCGTTTTTTCCTGCGAACTGTACTCGTTTTGAGATCGATTCCGAGTTTTTTTCAAAAAGTCTTAGAAAAGTCGATTGCGGCTTGGACAAAACGGTCTCTGCTCTCCACCAGGAGAGCTTTTAAAATGCAGAGTTTCTGAGCACACTTATCCACACTCAGTCCACATTGCTGCAGGTAAATCTGTGCGTCATCTTCTTCAGGTAGCTCTGCAGCTCAAAAGCCAAGAATAGTGAGGAAGTTGAATGACTGCATGACTGTCAGAAGAAGACTGGCTTCCGATCCGTCAATTCTTCCAGTACCTCAAGAACTTCCACAAACTTATTTTTAAGCGTCTTTACAGCTTCACTAAGTTCACTTTTTCTGCAGGCTTGTGACTAGATATTTGAGATACTTCTGGTGAGTCGACTTCGTCTTGACCCTGCTCTGTGGTGGGACCAGAACGGCTTCCAATTTCGACGGCAGGCACGTCTTCTTCTTCTGCCCGTAAAATAAGTTATGCATTCCCATGAATATTGGCCGGAGGGCAATTCTAGGCCACTCACGATTGTAGATGAAGGAATCTTACTTACATTGGAATCACTTCCGCTGCTGCTGGATGCCACCGAAGACGTTAACGTAACTTTTGAACCAGAACTAGAACTGAAATATTTCGCGTCTTCGCGTCTGCTTCTTTCTTAGCCTTTTTCTTGCGGTATTCCGCGCCGCTTCCTTTAACTCTTTTCATTTTCAAAAACTAGTTCAAAGGTTGAGTGAAGTACTAAGTGCTTAGTTTTAGAAGATTCAACAGTATTTAAACTATAAACAACACAATCGAAATAACTTTCTGTGATGCGGGAGGGAGCAAAAACATTGAGCTGGCTGAGACTAGAATAACGTTTCCGTCGAATCCTAGTTATCTTATCATATCTTGCATATGCATATCATATGTTTCGGAACACTCCCTTTCAGTTTCGCGAGAGTTTCGGAACGTTTTGTTTTAGTTTCGCGATCAGCGCGACAATACGGAATGCACTCTTACGGCCTTACTCACCGTCTACGAATTCACGAAAGCGGTCAACGACGAACCAGAGATAGGGTGGCAAATTTCAAATTTACATCATTGTTGTTTGTTGACTTGTCAAACGATCTGTCATGAAACATATGATTTCTACTCTACCCGTATCACCGGCGACATTTTGCCGCCCCCCTAGGCCTGCCGCCCGGGGCGGACCGCCCCCCCCGCCCCCCCTACGCTACGCTACTGGATTGACGATAACTTGACAAACGGCAGCTACAAACCTTTTATGCTTAAGAAATGTATTAATCCCAAATTAAAAACCAAAATGCATTCAATCAGTGACCCGAACTTACGTGATCTGAATGAAGAAAATATCTCGCCTGAAATCGATAAAGAAAAGCCACCAAAAGTTGGTTTGTCAAAAGGTTTCCCAAAATAATTTCAAAGTCCAGAGTCAAAGGTGATTACACCATGGGTTTCTAGAAGAAGGCCCGTCGTCACAAGTATACCCTACCCAGTAGCAAAATATCAGAGCAGTATTCGGAACTTTCAAGAATTAAAATATAACTTACCAAATTGCAGTATGATACTCTGAAAGAAGAAGCAATTGGAAAAAAGTATCAGAGGAATATCGAGCATGAGCTGAAGGGGAAGCGTACAAAATAATTATTTATTAAATTCATTCGTTTTTGCATGTTAAAATTGGAGGAATTTGATCTTGAAATGTTTTGTTGGGAAAAATGTTCAATATCTATCTGTCCAGCGGTGATAAGTCTAAGATTTCAGGCGGATTATCTAGTATATTATTATATCTCAATATGTTGTGCAAAACACAAGTTGCAATAATAATGGTTAAAACAGTATTCAACTTTAAACGTGCACCGTACGCCAAAACGGGAAATCTTCGTTTTAAAATAATAAAAGCTTTTTCGATTACACCTCTGGAACGAATTTGAGACTCGTTATTCAACTGCTCTGTTGCGCCACATGGATTGGGGATGGTGCCATTAAATAAGATTTTATTGAGGATAAGCCAAATCACCTAATATTTAACAAAAATAATATTGCCACACATACGGAAAATTTTAAAAGACTTACCCAAAATGAATGACTGCCTTTCCAAAACATTTTTTATCCTGCAACTATTGAAAATCGTTGCATCATGACTAGAACCAGGCTACCTTACCACCACATTAGTGAAAATCATTTTAGCATTGCAAACTTCCTGGACGTTTAAAGACAAATAACTTTTTCTGTTTCGATAACTTCTCCATCAAGCCCACCTTAACATATGTACATGCATTTATGTACATATGTATATCCGAAATCAATTTATAAATAAAATAAAAAAAAAAAACAAACATAATTTACCAGGAGACTGAATTTTCACATGAGTGCCATCAATAGCGCCAATCACATTTGGAAACGATGCTATTTCAAAAAAATCCGTTTTAGTTTTTAATATGTCGGTTATACATCCAGGAAATTTGATATAGTCATTTCCAAGTCTAGCTATTGCTTTGGAAACTTTCAAAACTATTCTTGAAACTGTCGAGACATGCATCCTTCCAAAATCAGCTGTGCTAAGAAGATGGTTTCCAGTTGCAAAAAAAAAACGCAAGGTGACCAAAAGTTGATTAATAGGAGCGGTGGAGTTGTTTCTTAATGCGCAATTATATTCTATAGTTCAGTTTATAATTAGCATTAAGTATTGTACCTGTTTGAAGGGCATTCTAATAAGCTTTCTATTATCTCTAAAACAGCAATTGTTATTTCCCTTGTTAAGCGAAATCTTTTGTAAAAAGAGACTTCATCAAATGAAAAATATTCACTTCTATTGTATATTTGACGGGGAACTCCAAATTCCACGATTTCAAGGATTTCAACGTTATCATCAAACACATCCAGAATTTAAAAATCTATTTTAATTTAGTTTTTATATTGATTTTGTTGAAATTGCTTTATAATATTTAGCAATAATTAATGTTCAAAAAATACTACAGTATTCCCCGCTTAATTGCACTGACCATTTTTTCAGATTTTTCGGTCAATTATCCGGGTGGTTCAATTAACGAAACCCCGCTTAATTGACCGACCTGTTCAATTAAACGAAACCCGTATAATTGCACGAGTCGGTCAACTAAAAATTAAAATATTCATCCCAGAAATTTACTATGAACATTTCATTGTCAACTTACGAAAACCTTGAAAAAACTGAAAAAGAATACACACACAAAAATATTTGAACACGTTTTATTTAAAAAATAAACATACATACATAATTAAAACTATGAAACAGAAATAAATTATTCTTAAAAAAAAGTCACTTTTAGCTTCGAAAAGGATACAAAAAAATAATAAATACAATAGTATGTAGGTATGTACCTCGAAAGGCTCATAATGGTTATTTGCATACATTGGTTTGAAAAAATTTGTGATTTGATTTTGATTGATTGTTTTGTTTTGAACAATGTCTTCTTGTTTTTCAGCTCAACTGTAAATTTATTTAGTGGTAAGAAGTATAAACGTAGAATTGCAATGTCCTGAAGAATTTCGAAAGTCGATGGGAATATGGCTTCAAATTCTTCTTTTTCTTAAACCGTTTTTAAAATTTCGGCGTCTGTTAAGCATTGTACTTAAGTATGTTGTCTATGACCACGATATCATTTTCCGGCTTCTCTTCATCTTGAATGATACCTGTCTTTTAAGAAACCACTTCAGACGTAGGTTAAGTAATAAAATATTTTTAATATTTGTTTCATTATAATTTTTTTGTACGTCCAATTATCCGAAAAATGTCCATATATTTTTTTTTTTCGGGTGCATATTTTAAAGTTCAATTAACCGAGTAATTCAATTAAGCGGGGTTCAATTAACCATCTAAAAAGCTATGCTACTAATACGGGAAATTTTGCAATGCAACTTTTTCGGTCAATTAAGCGGGATGTTCAATTAAGCGAGGTGCAACTAAGCGGGGATTACTGTATTACGAGTGCTTCAATTATTTAATGATTAAAATATTTTATGTGACACTTTTTCCTATACATAAGTTATGTTCGACTTAAAGACTTTTATGTTTAGGTTTGAGTTTGGTGCAAACCTTTTTGTGTTACTTAAGTGTTTATGTGGAACACTATTTCAAAACTGTTTGCAGCTCTTGGTGAACGAATTTAAAAATCTTTCTCTATAATGGAGTTTCTTGACATATAATTTATAACTCAACGTAAAAGCAAACAGCTCTGTAGTGAATTATACCCAAAGTGAAAAAGAGCCTAAATATCTGCAAAAGGTACTCTCAACACTATATTAAGGAGCTCAAAAGTGCTTTCATACTCAGTGAATTAACTGCAAGTGAGCTCCATTTTTGCTATAAAGGCGCAGTGTGATCTTCAATAGACAAGCTTGAAGATTAGCTCTGAAAGCGTTAAAAATGTTTCTTGGGATACTATTTGTAATAACTTAATACTAATGCCTTTTGGCCAAGACACGAAATCCAGTCGACTTTGGTTATCTAGTTAACTTCCCATCGGGAGTTATTGTAATCGGTCCGATTTGTCAAATTGGAATTTTTGACATTTCTCGACGTTTTAAGGTCCCTAGAGGCTATATCAATTATTTTTAGAGAGATGTGTGTGTGTGTGTGTGTACATACGTTCGTACGTTCGTACGTTCGTACGTTCGTACTTGCGTACGTTCGTACGTCCGTACGTTCTGGTACCATTTTTCGTCGTCGATATCTCAAGAACGAGTAAAGATATCGACTTCAAATAAATTTTGTTTAATAGATAATAACTTCGAAAGAGGCTGAAAGGGCGTTTATTAAAATTCAGTGAGTAGTTTTTTCACTATAACGGTTTAAAAAAAAAAGTAAAAATTTTGGTTAGTTTCAAATATCCCACGAAAAAATAATGCTACTGATTTCAAATAAAATTTAATGTACTCATTACAAGGTCATATAGATTTGGTATAAATTTGAAAAAAAATGAACATACCGTTATTTTTTTAAATAAAAAAAACTGAAAACAAAAATTTCACAACCCAGACATTCTAAGAACGGAAAACAATTTGAAACTCAAAATAATTTTATTTTACGAAAAATAATGTGTTTGACAACTGGTGAAAATTTCAAAAAAATCAGTTTACAGTTTTTTTACAAAAAATAAAAAACTATATAAAATTCTATTGAAAATTGGTAAAAATCGTTTTTCGACTCAAATTTCTCGAGAACTAGTAGTGATATTGACTTCTAATTTAGTTTATTTTATACATAGTATAATTTTGTGCAATTCGTAAAATGTTGACAAATATTGAATTAATAGTTTTTTTTTAAATAAAAAAACTATTAAAAATTCTAGTGAAAACTAGTTAAAATTGTATTTCAAGTCGAATTTCTTGGGAATGAACACCGATAGTGCCTTCTAAAGTATGTCGTTTTATACATCGATACCTTCCCGTAAGAATCTATACTAAGCGACATTTCTAAAATTGTTCAGGAAACGAAAAAAACGAAGAAAGTTCTAGTTGAATTATAGTGTGCTAAGAGACAATTTTGGTTAAACTAAGTTACATCTAACAAAATTTTTTGTTGCTCACGACAATGAGATCTTTATTAATGTCGCTTAGCATAATTTTTTTGGGGGATAATACAAATTTCAGGGGGCAACATTATTTTAATGAGAAAACATGGCAGTTGATAAAATTTTTTATTTGTACTCTAGTTTCCTTTTCATGCATAATAGGTTGGCGAAACCCAGGCCAAAACGCGGCCCTTAACATATAGTATATTTCCTCATCAAAAAGTCATTTTCGAAAAAATGTCGCTTAGTACATTCTTACGGTAAGGTATCGACATAATACAATTATTAACATATGGTTAAATTTTGACAAGTATTGAATTGACAGTTTTAACAAAAATATAAAAAAAATCTACTAAAAAGTGGTAATATTTGTTTTTCGACTAGAATATCTTGAGAACGAGCAATGATATTGACTTTGCCAATATTTAATTTTATACATAATACAATTTCTAACAAATGGTTTATATTTGACATATATCTAGTTTTAGAGCGGATATATTTTGTAAGTACCCTTCCATCAATAACCAAACCATATCTTTTATATTTGAATATTTCGTTTTTAAATTTTTTTCAATTAAAATGTTTGGAACCGAAATAATAAAGTAATTTCTATAATATAATACATAATTTTATAATTTTATTATTAACTTAGTTTTTAGAAGAATGTATGTATGTACTGTATATACGTATATGAATAAGGGTGTTCAGTTGTACCCAAGTCCCACATATTCAAATTCCATTAATAGCTATGGTAAACTTGGGAAGTTATCAGTGTGGGTTGCACCCAGCCTCTTTTTTTCATCGGAATTGAGTCACCAAAACTAGTTTTCCTGGATACAGTCTTACTGAACCGAATTCGCTAAGCGCTGCCTTGTGCAAGCACGTCTCGATCCATACTAACCGCCTATCCATAGTTTTAAAGCCGACGGACGTGGTATATAAGCGGAACTGCCTCTCTATCCTGTCTAAATAGAGGAATCCATTTAGTGAATGCACTAAACCGCACACTCTCGAAATATTCATTGAATGAATGAATATTGGGAGGGGTTGGCACTATCCAGAGTTTGATGAGTTGCTAACAGATCTTCCTCCAAGTTTATCCCTTTGATGAATTCGATTATTTGGAGATTGGAGTACCTTCGGAGAGGATAAATCAATCTTTTCTACTCGAGCGTTTCGTCATGAGTAATGCAGAATCTGCATGCGGGGATATTTACCAGGCCAAAGAATAATCAAGTATCTTCTTAGTTTATAGTGACCCGTGAGGAGTGTCAGTTTTATTCTTTGATATGCTGATACAGTTCTTGAAACGATCTTGGTTATAGTTTCCAAGAAGGCAAGAAGTAGTTTGGCCTGCCTCAGTTATACGAGTTCTTTCGAGTTTTTGGATAATTTGGCCTCCTCCTCTATTTTGAGTTCGTTTTTTATTCTGTTTTCTCCTATTCCGCAGTAGGGCTCTGGCTCTATTAGAAGAGTCATTGCGCCTATTTTTAATAGGGACATGTTCAGGTACGCAATAAGACAATATTGTTCTTGCCAAGATCTTTTAGCCTACCTACACCAACTTATAAGTGTTGCCCTTGCCGTATGAGCTTAGTGCTTTGAGTGTGGCTTGGCTATCTGACATAATTGCAATGTTTTAGTTTTGCTAATTGCTTCTCAAGTTCGACCTGCACATTTCGCTAATGCACTGACTTCCGCTTGCAAAATGCTAGTGGATTGTCTTATTGGTTCTGGAACCATCCGTCTACTACTTTGTGGCATTTGCTCTGAGTATGTAGGTGGGGTAATAAGTCTCAAAGATTAAGCTATTAGCTGAGGACATCGCTTTTATCTTTAGATAATGATACTTAATGGTTCTGGGGGATTTTGGTCAACTTCGAAAAATGTGATAAATTTAATTTCAATCACCAACTGTGAAGAGTGCTTTTTATGGTAACCAAATCATTTGATCCAAAAATTGGATGATATAGATATCAACGATATGAGAAAGGCGTTATGTGCCACACAGCTGATACCAAAATATACATTTTGCACGCTATATAGTGTTGCTTAAGACGCCGAAACAGAACGAAAGATAGAATTTGATATCCTTCAATGATGTGGGATATGACTTAATGGTTCTTTCAGGACATATAGTAATCCCTTCTCTGTAGATTGGGAACGTGTTGCTCTTAGTCGGAAATCCTTCCTTCCATCCATAGTTGTTTGGTGATCTGATGCATACATGTTACCAAAACATGGCTTTCGTATTTAAATACTTCTCCAAGTAAGCTATCAGCTCCTGCGGTCTTGCTGTTTATCATAGCTAAGCGTATCTCTTCTATACTGGGCATATAACTGGTATATATCTGATGCATTGATTGATCACATTTATAAAATTAAAAAAACAGTTAGGGACCCGAAATGGATCCCTGATGTGCACCTATTTTATGGTAAGAATTCATTCCCTACACGGACTGTATCGACTAAGCTAATTAATTTCTATTTTCATATCTGCTTATTGGAAGAAATTTTTTCCAAAATAAAAAATAAATTAAATATACAACTCAACCATCCCAGTGTTCATGTGATCGGCGAAAATGAAGCGCATTTAAATTTTCAGTAGAGTACGATAGGTTAAGATGAGAAGCTCTTTTCATGACAAGATGCTGGACGATTTTTCTTTTCTTTTCTAGCAAAAGGCAGCAGTTTCAATGAAAAAAATATGTTTTTTGTTTATTTTTCAGGTATAGCAACGACTGGGGATCAAACGCAGGCTTTCGGCATGAGGTCTACAAAAGCTTTTTATAAATATGACAAAATGATAAGCTGTTGAAAAATAAAATGCACGACTATCACAAAGGTTTTCAAAAACATCGATGATCAGTTTCAAGCACAAACTCAAAATTCTTGGGATTAGAAAGTCATGTGACCTTGGGTTTATTGGACCTCATTTATAATCCACTTTTATGCTGTTTGGTGATGTGCTATTTTCCTTCCAGCTTTTTGTTCGCTGGTCTTGCCAGGATAGTTCCGAAGACACCACGAAACTTCAGAGTAACAGCTCTTTAATACCTTATTGCAAAAACTATATTTAAAACAACTCTTAAGCTTATAATAAATAATACTTCAAATCACGGTCGGCCTCAGAACTCATAAGCCGATATACATTTTAGTAATTTGGATTCTGGTATTCTGGTCGCTCGGATTCTAGTATCGTTAGGTACAATTCCGCTGATGATACTTATAAGTAGGTAAGCCCCTGGTGGCGTGGCACTATTCAGTAGGTACTAAGCCCCAGGTGGTGCTGGACACAGCAGACTTTCGATCCGGTAGGCGAGCAGGTATAACATCCCTGGTAGAACTCGATACAGCACTACAGTCTACAGCAGGCACTATGGTAAATCAGCAATTTTAACGCCCCTGATGGCACTATTCAGCAGGTATTAAGCCCCAGGTGGTGCTGGATACAGCAAACTTTCGCTCTTGTAGGTGAGCAGGTATAACACCCCTGGTGGTACTCAATATATCAGGCTTCCGCTCTGGTGGATCAGCGTGTTCCAAAGCCCCTGTCCTACTTAACTTTTTCTTCCAACGAAACCCTTTCCCAATGGTGGGAAAAGCTCCGAGAAAGCAATTAAAGCTATGACCGATTCGCCTCGCCTTGTCTACGACCCGGAGTTAAAGTAAAAGTGATCAATCAAATCAAATTCAAATTTACTTTTGTCGTCTGACTTTGCGTTTCACCAAAGGGTTAGTGTTCTTTCATCCAAGCAGGTCCTTACCTCACATTTTCAGAAAAGACTGAATGTGAATTGTTAAGTGGCGAACGAAAAATAACAATTTTGTAGATTTCGCTTTGACATCATGTGTGGAATTTGAAGTACAATTCTCACTAGTAATTAAGATGATAAAAAAATAAGGGCTTCGTTAAAACACTTGCTGCTACGGAAGGGCAATTTATTAAAATTCCGCACAGTCAAGACTTTAGAGGGACACGATTATTTAATAATCCATTTATACAAAATTGCAGAGATAGTCAATCGATAGCCGTTTCACTAATTGATATTTTTTGAAAGCTCTTCGTTTCATGTGTGGCAAAAATTTAAATCACATTATTTGACATTCTCAATTGTCTTTTTTTTAACATTTTTAATGGAGATTTAAAGTCTTACAATAACCATATCATTTTGAAGCTGTATCTCATTAACTCATTGAACATTTTTCCGATAATTGATTTAAGTTAATTAATTCACAGTGCGCCACACCAGATTTTAGTACAAACCCTCTGACTGAATGTGTAACAATTAATATCTTTGGGCATTAGCTGCCAGTGATCAATTGACACTTTGGAATGTTCACGTTTTGATGAACAGATATGTAATGGTGTTACAAGCCCAAAACAAACCCCCGAAGGCAACAAGGCTGGCATTTGACTCAGACAGTTAATGGAAAAACAAAATATCGAACCAAATCGATGTACAAAGAAAAAACACCAATGGCCAGCTAAATGTCCTTGTAATAAGGTTAATTAGGGTGCGCGTCAGTATTGCTGACTCGACCACCACTGGCAGCATTCACAACTTCGTGTCCTTTTTGTGGAGGATTGATGTCAATCAGCGCACAAGTAATTTGATTTACATTTCCTTCATTTACAATTCAAATGACAGATGATGGCGATAATGTCATCCTAGGCGATATCCCACTTAAAGCAGTCTCTGCACTCTCGGCTGGCCAAAAGAGCTGTTCATGAATTTTCAACCCATGGAAAGGGGGAAAGAGGGAGGGGGGTGAAGTATATGTATAATGTTGCAATGTTCTTCTGTCTGATTTAAAATTCAATCACACCCCTTTTCATCATCGACACTAACTTGCCCCCGTGTATCCGGTCCAGGCTGCTCACAAGTTATCGAGAGTCAAGCGGCAGCTAAAGAAGTGGTGGGACTATGTGTACATCTGTATACACACTTCTGCCACCACCTACCTGCTAATGGCATCCTTGGAGCGTTGTCTGCAAAGTTTACGCTTCACGAATTATTCCTGAGCATACTTAATAAAGCCGCTCGTACCTCGTGCTCGTATCTATCCTATATAGTCTAAGTTTTGTTATACTTAAGGGGGTCTTTTACTGATTTTGCTATGAGTTTATTGGTGTGAAGGGGAAAGGATGATTGTCTGCGCGTGTTATGAATATTTACGCATCCTGTTGCACTGTGTGCTACTCGTACATGGCTATGGGGTGAATTTTTAATTTAAGCTCTACAATTTGCTTTATCAAAATATCTATCTATTTTTCTATCTATCAGATTGCCCGTTTGACTGTGCAAAAGGATTCACAAAATATATCGGGTTTAGGTAATAGCCAAAGGCCGGAATACAGTCAAACTGTCGGATGCCGGTAATTGTGTGTTTTTTTACAATTAATTTTAAGGATGATCTTAGATGATATACACCATAATTTGTGGATTTATACTGAAACAAAGCCAATCTAAATCAGGATTCGACCGGTCAAGAAATCCCGTACTGTACCCACTCTTGGTCTTAAAATAAGGAAGGCAAAAGCTCCTACATAGAACCATTTTGTCGCATTGCAAAATGAGATAGACGAAATAGTCGACTTTTCATTCTGCCTAAAGCAGGACGAAATATTAGGCTGTTTTCTTTTTCCGTTGATTCCAACAACCACGACCGCGAGTCTTATAAGGAATTCCCAACCTCACCCAAAGTTATCCTTCTACCCAATTTTTCAAAACGCTGTCACGGTCTTGGTTAAGTCTTTTTAAATATAATGCTGCATTTGGTTAAACTACTTCATTCAAGATCGGATTCAACTAAAAAGTTAAGAATTTACTGCCCTTCACACACTCCAAGGGCGATATTGACTCTTTCCGCAAGTGAGCTATCAAAGGCTGATATTTGCCTGGCCACTCATCAGACCATTCATTTCTCCCAATGACCTCGAGCCCAGAAAAGTGTCAGCTTGAGCTTAATATCCAAGCTATCCATCTCATTGCAGTGTCTCTCGCCGAAATGCTTAGTATTTTGGGTTATCAAGCTGAAGATCTGAGTTCGATTTCCACTGGCGATTTTTTTTTGGGAGTACAACGCTCTCTGAGGAAGTGACAAGTTCTTTTCATCTTAATTCTTGGGATTTGATAGAAAACTGTAGGTGGTCTCCATTCCTGCCAATAGCACGCAGACAGGAATGGTTAAATGTTGTATGTTACAAGATAGGTATAGCTTGAACCAATTCAGTTGGCCAACGGCCGGTTGCGCAGAGAGAGGATTTAAGAGAACAAAAATGGTGCACAAGCTATTTGATGAGTAAACATTTTTCCTTAAATCTTACAGTGCCTAACTCAACTTTGCTTTGACAAATAGTTTAGGGATTATTGTTTATTTCTATCTTTTATGGTTTGTGGCTTAGCAACAGAAAGGTTCCGGGGGCGTTATGTTTATATTTATTCTATGGTGTTAGTGTTTATTTGATATATGTATTTATAATTTTTTGATCTGTGGGGTTTTGGGATTAATTGTAGATTAGTGTTAATTATTTAGATTAGTGCTTACAAGTTTGAATAATTTTTACCTACGAGTTTTTAAGAATTTATTTTACCTTAAAATAATTATTATAAATTTGTACTTCAGAGATAAGTATGAAACATAATAATAAAATAAAAATAATATAAATAAGAACAATATAATTTAAATAATAAATGTTTATTTACATATATGTACTTAGTTTTAAGAACTAATGTCGCTTTCATAGTCGGTTGAAGAATCGTCACCTGGATTAATTATAATAGAATCCGAAATTCTGTCCCACGTTAGGTCGTGAGAAAAGTATTCTTCCTCAGTTCTTATGGCTTTTTCACACACTTTTCGCCAGTCTTCAGCCGTTAATTTTGAAACTTCCTCCTCTGCTAATTTTTGAACATCCAATAAATTGAATGTTGTGTTTCGTGAACCTACTCTTGCCTTGACAGTTGCCCAAATATTTTCAATGGGATTGAGATCTGGATGATAGGGTAGTAAACGTAGAACCTCATGTCCCATGCCGTGAATGATATCGTCAATCTTATGCTTTGGGTTGTGTGTAGCTCGGTGTCCTTTTATTAGCTCATACAGTTCAAGTTTCAACATCTGTATAGTATGCGGAATATTCTTTTCGTTTAGCCATTGTATCATCTCGGATTTCTTGCTAGCAGAAGTAATTTGATTTTCTTCTAATTTATTGTGTTACGAGGCGTTGTCCATTACAATAACTGAAGGTTCCTCCAAGTTATTCAAAACTTGTTCTTGGATCCATTTGCAGAAATTTTCGAAGTTCATGTCGTCGTGATAGTCTCCCGTTTTCGTTCCAGATTTGAATAAAAGTAAGGAGTTTTTCACGAAACCTTTGTCACCACCTGCATGCGCCATTATCAGCCTCTTTCCCTTTGAAATTGGCATCTTCAACCCACTGCTACTGTCATCAGTCCAAGCCCGTGGCCTTGTATGTGAGCTATGAATATAGCTTTCGTCCAAATAAATGATATCATATCCTCTTGTTCTGTATTCCCGGATTTTTCTCAGATACTTCACTCGCATGAGTTTAATATCATTTCTCTCACAGAGAAGTTTCCGGTTGTTTTGAGTATTTTTTGTAGCTAAATCCGTTTCTTCTTAGAATCCTGTTGAGAGACGTAATACTTAAGTTAAACTCCAGATCTTCCTGTACTTGTTGTCTCAACATTTTTAAGGATATCATCATTTTTTCCTCCTGGTGGAAGTTGTGCATTATACGCCGAATAGATGCGATGTCAAATTCGTCTAGTCCAGTTTTCCACTTCGTATGCTGCACTTTTTTATTTGGTGACTGTACAACTCCTGTCTCTTCGTATTCCTTAATAATCCTTCTGATTGAACGTTTAGAAATTCCAGTAGTTTCCATTGCTTGCGTTGTTGCGTAACTCACAGGATTTTCAAGAAACGAATTCTTTGCTTCTTCCAGTTTGTCATTATATATCTTAACAACTATCTTACGCGCCTGGCTTCCAATAGGTTTTCCTTTTCTGAATGGATCCATTACAATTTCTTTTAAATGTATTTCAATGTATTATTCTTGGTTGTTTTTTTTAAACTGAATTGCAAACCAAAGCAAATATCATTTAAATACGTTAATTCCCTCTGATGCAAAAATTGTTCAAACTCGTAAACACTAATCTAACTAATTAACACTAATCTACAATTAATCCCAACCCCACAGGTCAAAAAAAAATATATCAAATAGACACTAACGCCATAAAATAAATATAAACACAACGCCCCCGGAACCTTTCTGTTACTAAGCCACAAATCATAAAACATAGAAATAAACAATAATCCCTAAGCTTTTTGTCATTAATCCTATGTCGCAGCTCGCAGGTAGTTTTTTTTGTCTGACCCAATTGCATTTTGCAATAGACTTATTTTTTTATTATAGGTGCACTGAAATTTGTCCCAGTAATAAAAACAAAAATTATTAATTTTATTTTTTCGAAGTAAAGTTTACACCTAAAAATCTTTTCCTTTTATCTCATCAGAGATGAAATAGTTTTTTAGACATCGAGCTATGAAAGAAAAGTAAACCATGATCATATCTTATTCAAAGAAAGTCCATCACTGGAAATTCATTTCTATTTTACTCTGAGCGAAGCTATAAACAAAACTCACCCTCCTAAGTGCTTGTGTTTCAGTATGATCGCAGCAGCGTCATTGACAACAACGCCGACATGTACATCTTTTTTTTCTTTTTTTCAGTGATTTTTCTGTCTCTTTAAGAATTAAAGAGTAGAGCAAAGAAATTTAAAGAGACCTGCGCAGTAGAATTGCCAACTGAATTGGTTCAAGCTCAGCGTTGTTCCTGGGAAGCAAAATGTTGGGGCCATTTTTGGGGCCATTTCAACTTTTTTGGGGCCACTTCGTTTTTCCATATTCGATAAAATAATTAAATAATAGAACAGAAGATATTATTTTATTTGTATTTTTGCATTTTATTCCATTTTTTTAAAATAACTTAAAATCTATGTTAGACATTTTTTTATCAATTCTGGAGGCGGAATACCACAAGTATTATTTTTCAGAAACCCCTTAAAGCTCATCATAAGCGAATTTATAACTTCATAGCTAAGTCTATTGCGATTTTGGGTTTTAATATTAGGTGTGTTTTATTCACTGCTGCATAGCTAGCGCAGTAACGAATTTAATTCTGAAAAATCAGTCGATGTGATGTGTTGAATTTTTCAATAAATGCGTTCAGCCAAATTAGCATATAGATGAGAGTAAATATCGACTACTTGGATACGAGTATTATCGATTTCTAAAATAAAATTTTGTTTTTTAATGCTGTGCAAAATGGGTTGCTTTATTTTGCCAATTTTACCATTTTGGGGCCATTTCATGATGGCCCGGGGCACCGGGCCAAAATAAGAATCTTGGGGCCAAATGGCCCAATTGGGCACTTAAGCACAACGCTGTTCAAGCTATACTTGTTCACCACCAAATGAACGTTTTTTCAAGGGTGTAACGGCTTTCGTGAACCAATTTAGAGGATGATGTCGCTCAATCAATAGTTTTAAGAGTCATCTGTCTATCTGAGAGAATAGCCGTTTCCCGGTTCTTGTTTTGATCTTGTTTCAGTATTTTACATGTTTGGCTTGTTGCTAGTAATTCAGCAAAAAATACTATTAAAGTCATGTTGTCAAAAAGACCTAGATTTATGGACTCAAAAAAGATTAGATAGCTTTCAGCATACTCCAACTTTGAGGTAGTCAATATTTAATGCAATCCTTTCTGGATGAAAATCTAAGTAGAAAATCTTTAAAATATTTAATATATGCAAATTAAGTGGAAAGATGTGAAGAGAAGCACTCTTAAAGCAGGTCCATATTGCTCTTGCTGTTTCCTGAACCTAATGTTTAAATGGGTATATTCACATGTACACAAGTCCATCCGCGTCAGTAGTTCGAACGTTTGACTGGATTTTTGAGAAAGAAAAAAATATGAACCTGAAGATCGCTGCATCCAAATTTATGTTTTCATTTAGGATAGCATATCTCGATAAGTACCAAAGATATTGGAACATTTTAAACGCAAAAATGTTTCAAGTGGTTCAGACATCCAAATTCTGCCCACCGTTTACAAGTATGGCACTGGCACCAAGTTTGCTAGAACACAAATGACTCAAGAACATAAAATAAAAGAAAAGCAATGACATCGCCTTTAGAGTTTGGAAATTCTATTTTTTTCATGTACCGTTCTTATACCTACGGTTAGTTGATCCAAAGTTATAAGGGTCTAAACTTTTTTTTTTTTTTTAACTTTCATGTTTAAAAAAATTTAATAAACAAAAAAAATCAAAAAAAAATGAAAAAACATCGCCCCTAGAGTTTGGAAATTCTAAAAAGTTTTAAAACTCACTAAAATAAAATATAACGGGATCCAATTTAAAAAAAGTAACGGACATCGCCCCTAGGAAAATTTGCGCCCAACATTTTGTTCCAATATCTTTGGTACTTATCGAGATATGCTATCCTAAATGAAAACATAAATTTGGATGCAGCGATCTTCAGCATCATGAAAAAATAAGGAGATGCAGCAATAAAGTGATGAAGTGAAAAAGTAATAATTTTCATTTGCGATGAATGCAATGGCTTTACAACTCTATACTAGACTAAGCACAATACTCAGAGTCTGATGAACAGATTGACCCCACGGAGAAAATTCCAAGTCCTGGCTATAAGAACTTGGTGGAAGCACTCTAAAATTATTGTGATTGTTTCATTGAATACCTTAAATTTTAAGTGATGTTATAGCAATTTGTTTACAAAAATGTCTGTAGTATTTTGAGTTCAAGCTCGATATTTTGTATCGCTTGAAATTTTATCGTTTTACTATTATATTTTTAAAAATCGAGTATAAACATACGAGTAAATAAATTGGAGGCCAACGGTTTGCAGTGATACTAAACCTAGTGATTTACAACTATCAACCATTGTTTTGTGCGTATTGTCGGCACGAATACAGAGGACCTATGTATGTATATACAATTTTTTGCCCATTTCCGAACAGCATAGATGAGAAGCATTTTTCATGATAAGAGATTTGTCACTTTCTCACAAGCGGTAATACTCCTGAAACACCATCTTTTTGTTTGGTTTTTGTTTTAGATGGCAGTAGTTTGTTCACCGTTTACCAATTTATTTTTACCAATGAATTTCTAAGTATTGCTTTGATTTATCAAAATGAAATAGATTAACTGCAAATCGACCTTTGACTGCAATTTATATGTACAAAGTATAAGTGAGGTCACTCAGTTCGTATTCTCATCATTCCCATACCGAGTGGTGGTTGGGTAGTGTATCTCATTTCCCCCTATATCGGACACAGTTGCTATGGATGGTCATCATAAATTCAAAACGCATTCAACTTTTGAAACCATAAGTCCGTGAAAATAGAATACTGAATCGAATTAATCGATCTTTTTATATTTTTTTATGAAATCTTTTTAAATTTCATCCCATAGAGTATCTAACTTTTAATCCCGTTCAGTGGAATGTTATCGTTATAGGTTTTTTTTTATGTAAATAAAATATGAATTACTTTACGAATTAATGGATAAATCAAACATCGATTTCAGTTTTATTTGACTTTTGAAAAAGCTTTTTTTATTGCTAAATCGTGATTTTGTTGAATCAGAAATTTATATTTTCAAACAAATCCTACTTAATTATTTAAATTTAATGGAAATTCAAAATTACATAACTCAAATAGGTCAATTTGAAACAAAGCTCTACAAAAATCGTTTATTGATTGCCGAAATTCATTTTAAAATTTCATGGCATTCAATAAAAACTTCATAGTGGTGGTACTTTTTAGCCACTTTTTAGGTACATTTACCATAATATCTTTTCTATAAGATATACAAATGTGTTATCATAATGTATAAAATGTTGTAAAGCACTGAATGCATATTATGTTTATAAATATTAATAAAGGTGGTTTAGTGGCAGTTTATCTTAAGTCCTGGGATTAGGCGCATTTCAGCTATAAAACAAAATATCTACTAAGTGACTTTTACTAAATGCGATGGAGCACCGAAGATGGTGGCTTCTTAAGAATAACAAATTGAATTCTCAAACCTGTTTTTTATTGGTTTATCAAAAAAAAAAACATGCGCGAAAAGAATAAAAGAATAAATTTACAAAAAAAATACTAAGCCGTTTTGGAGATAATGATTCAAAAATTCAAAAAATATTTTTTTTTTTACGTCTTGAATGCAATGTTTTTTAAACCTTTTAGAAGCTTCTCTATAAGAAATTTCATTAAAATGCGTCATGCCAATAATGAAAAATTCAAAATTCGAAAAAACGGTTCTATGGTAGGTACAGTCAGTAATATGTATCTTAATTTAAATTTTTTTTTTATTAAATTATAGATCGTAAAAATTAATCGAAATAAGAAAATTTTATCAAAATTCTCGGAGCCGTTTTCGAGAAAAATACAATTTTCGAAAACCATTTTTTAACATTTGTATGGTGGGGTATTTTTTTCTCAAATCTTGTAGACTGAAAAAAATCGAGCATGGGGTTTTCGAAATATTGAGTTTCAAAAACAAAATTTTGATTTTTTTTTAGAATCCAAACAAAAAATTCAAAATTCGAATACGCAGTAATGTTCAAAGTATGAAGGAGCCTTAGCATAAAAATGACTAAAATCGGTTGTACCGTTTTCGAGAAAATCAAAAACAAAAAAAAAAAAATGATTCCAAGGGGAATCCATTTTTTGGACAAAATTTGTCAACCATTTCCTAGCTTTGACTAAATGAAATTTTATAAATTTTTTTTTTAAATTTCTGTGGGACAGTTTTTGAGAAAAAAAATATTTATAAAATTGCGAAAAAAAAAAAATCGTATGGCAGGTGCCGTTATTTTTGTTCTTAAACAAAAAAGAAAAAAAGTTTGGGGGTGGGGGGAATGCTGTAGTTGAACAGACAGACAGAATTGCGAGACCCACTTTTTTCGTCTTCGCTATAATCGTAATGTCAACTTTGATCAAAACCTCGAGTTCGATTTTTTTTACGAATGCATAACTTGCCTTACAGGACCTATAAATCGCAAGTAAAAATCCAATATGAACTATCTGCAACCAATATATAAAATTCTTAATCATTAACACTGGAAGATTTTGCATGTGGCCTTACATTGTTTCTATATGAATTTTTTTTTGAAGATAAATTGTCGCAACTAGCTTTATGAATTTGGGTGTAGGTCTTTCAATAAAAAGGCCAGCGAGACAGAGGCCAAACTGAAACAAGAGTTTGTTGTAAAATTTTATGACATATAAATAAATAATTTTTGTGTTATAAGTGCACTGCCACATATGTATACCGAGACGTTACAATTTTTCTTTATTTTAACGAAATCGATTTAACTCTCGTCTCATCTCGTGACCAGGGTTTTTGAACTGATTCGAGAACGGTTTACATGAGTTAAATTAAATTTCTTATGCATATGCAGATGCATTCTAAGAGTTTAAATAGTATTGCATACCAATATTAAAAGAAATTAAATATTTTTTGAATTAAAATAAAATTGGTGTTTATTGTGCGCCACTTACATAGATATAAATGGAATTGCTCTTCAATATTTTAAAGTTCCGATATTCTGAAGAGAAGCTTTCATAAACATTCATACATACGTCTGTCCTTACAACATCCATTTTTTGAATCGGAATAAAATCTCAATAACAAAATAACCCGGTACACTTGTTTAATTTGGTACATACCTTGTCAAACACACACATAATAACAAAGGATAAATGTAAAGATCGCTGGCAGCCATCATTCTACGCCAGGAGTTTTTATCTCTGTAAATATTTGATATATGGCTAATTTTCATTAGCCGTGTTTTATTGGTTAGTGAATACACTACATCGCAAAGTTTAACATGGAAAACAACAACAAACGATTAGTGAATAAAAATAAGCTAGTAATTGAAATGGATAATTTAGTGAAGATGGAGTTTTGGATGTTGAAATGTAGGAGGTGTTTAGGTGGTGTCCGAAAAAATATATGTGTTATACTTGAGGGTGTGTTCGTTGGTATTTATTTTGTTATACTTTGCCTTTACTAATCCAAAGTGTGATCGCTCCGAAATTTATAGAACAAATATTTTTTCAAGTGCAAAACTTTAATTCACAGCATAATTCCGGCTTTACACTACTGCCACTAATTTTGTCATAAAATATTGAATATTGAAATATTGAATTCTATTGATATGTTTTATCAGTTCACTGGCATTTGTTCAAAAATGTCGTATAACTGCGGCATTATGCTGAATTTATATAACAACTGAAAAAATTAAAGCTTAACTCTCAGAATACCTATTTTAATTTTTTAGTATCGTTATAACTTCATGTGACTCTTTAACATTTAAAAACGTCGAAATACGTCTGCTTACTTAGTTTTTTGCACGAACTACTATTGTTTTAAGGTTGCTCAGAATCAATTTATTAAAAGAAATTGCCTTAGGCTAGGCGGTTTTGTATTTGTTTGGTTCAAGAAACTAAAAAGTTTGTGTTTTGACACAAACCAAACGATTGTCTAAAATGAGTTCGCTATTTTGTGAAACATATAATTATATGCACCTGCGCGGACATTCAACCAAATAGTTCATCTGTTTTCTATAAGTATCCAAACAGTGTTGTGCAACTAAAAATTGAATGTGCGCTCCCAGCCTTAGGACGATATTAGTTAAAAAATGATTAAAATTAGAAAACTACTTTAAAGTTAGGAAATATATAAGAAGTATAATACTACTACCTTAATAAGAGGCTGTTTAAAATTTTGCGCCAATGTCATTTTATTGAGTAATATGTTTTTTTTTTCTCCAATACTCAGTATATAAATGCGATATATTTTCGCACTTTTGTAAGTTTTAATTCAAATCTAACAGTCCAAAAAACTCTAAATCAAGTCGATCTACATTTTCATGAATATTTCAACTCAATCTGCATTTTCATGAATATTTCAACTCCAGCTTAAAAACGAGATACAGATCTTTCGAACACATTCGTGTAAGTTAATTCCTAATTCCACAAGTAGGAAGGAACAAGGAAGAGTGTGTTAAAGAGTAAATAGAGCGTTTTTTTGGTGCTTGTATTACTGCGCTAGATATAGATTTTCAATAAAACGCCTATTGTTAAGTTTGGGATTGACCCGACCTCTTCACGTCAAATCTGCAATCAACATTCGGGAGTAAAGTAAATGCCTGAATGGACAAGCGTTATAAAAAAGAAATATAAATTTATAAAAAAATAAATAAAAACGATTTTCGCTGCGATGCTTACAATGTAGAGTTCAATATTGCTCACAGCACTGCAGCAATGCTGAATCGCATCTCAAACCAAAAAAAAAACATTGCGAGCCGCTTCAAAAAGTAAGGCCATGAAATCGTTTTTTTTAAATTTTAATTCAAAGTGTGTCCGATCCGATTTACAAACTATAGCTTGTGAAGGTATTTGCCCCTGTCATAAGATCATTCAAAATCAAAGATTCGGGTCTGTCAACAGTGGGAGTAAAATTATGCGCGTTTGTTTTGAGCTGTGCGATTGTTGCTTCTTGCTTAGTTCTATACATTATGTACATATAAATTTGTAAATTTTAAAAAATTGATTTTTCAAAAAAAAAAAACTTAAAGCGAACAAAACTTACAGGATGCCATATGTTTTAAGCAAAAATTAGTTTATGCAAGAATAAAATTATAGTTCGTTTTAGTGGTACGCCAATTTAAAGCGTTTTTAAATGTACGAAAAAAAATTAAATTTACAAAAAAATATTGATCCGTTTTTAAGATTTTGAATTTTCCAAAAAAAAATAGATTTTTTTTTTTCAAAATTCCAAAAAAAATATTTTCTTTAAGTCTTGAATTGCATTGTTTTTTAAAACTTTTTAGAAGGTTGTCCATAAAAAATTTCATTATAATCCGTTATTGCGATAATGACAAATTCAAAATTCGAAAAATATATTCTATAACAGGTACAGCCAGTAATATCTTGATTTCAATTTTTTTTTCATTAATAGATCTTAAAAATTAATCGAAAAAAAAAACAAATTTTAGCCAAATTCTCGGAAGCGTTTTCGAGAAAAATACCTACGATTTTCGAAAACCATTTTTTAGCTTTTGTATGGAGGTTACGGTTATTTTAAATAAAATTTAAATTAAAAATTTTAAATAATTTTTTTTTCTCATATCTTGTAGATTATATTGAGAAACTTTTATTTATCAAGTTTTAAAAAAATCGAGTACGGGGTTTTCGAAATATTGATTTCCTAAGGAAAATTTTGAAATTTTTTTTTAAAATCTTAAAAATAAAAAGTTTTTGAAGATTTGAATTCACAATAATATTCAAACTATTAGGGACCTTTACATAAAAAAATGATCAAAATCGGTCGTACCGTTTTTGAGAAAATCAAAAACAAAAAAATGGTTGCAAGGGAGGTACCAAATATAACAATTTTTTGTAAAATTTTCTTCAGCCATTAGCTAGCTTTAACTCAATGAATTGGTTTTGAATTTTTTTTTTAATCTGTGGGACAATTTTTGAAAAAAAATATTTATAAAATTTCGAAAAAAATCGTATGGCAGGCACCGTTATTTTTGGTCTTAAAAAAAAATAAAAAAACGTGTGGGGGAAAAAATTCGAAACGATATCTACAAAGTTTAACGAAAATCGGCCGAACCGTTTAGGCTATAGTAGAACAGACACACAGACAGAATTGCGAGACCCACTTTGATCAAAATCTCGAGCTCGATTTTTTTTACGAATGCATAACTTACCTTATAGTACCTATAAGTCGCAAGTAAAAAGTATTGCAATGTTTCTTGTGCATAATTACTTAAGCTATTCATTTAACTATCACATGCTTTTTAATAAAACCTGAAGTTTTGGAAAAATTAAGAAAAAAACTGAATTTCATCCTCAAAAACACTTTAGCCTCGGTCTAAATTTAGAGTACTTTTGACGAAATGCTGAAGGAATACAAATCAAGCTCTTATTTTTGTCGAAATTTTAATTTTCATGAGCTATTTACTACTAACTGTCTGGTAGTCTGAAATATAATTTCTTGAAATTCTTTCGATTAAATGTAAAGTGACATGAAACATCTCTCATTATGAAAAATGTTTCCTAAACATGTAATTGACATGTCCTGATGCCATCAGCAACAGATCATAACTATTACAATTACACCGTTATACCTTAATATATTTAAATATCTGCTCACAAGTCACCTTCTAGCACGCAATGCATTGTGTCAAAAGCTGATAAAACGGCCAAAAAAAATATACCACGCCCGTTTGGAAGGCCGATATTTTTTAAACAATGCCATGGCGTGAATTATAGCCTCTCAATGTCTGTTTGGACTTTGAACAATAGTACCATTCCCAAAACAACTTTATCAGCCTTTGGCTTGTCTAAAGCTTTGACAAAAATTTTAATCAAAAGAAGAATGAAAAAATTGCCATAATTATTCAGCATAGATATCTTACATAGAAAACGTTTGTTACTTTGTCTCTCTGGGTTATATCTATGCACGCCTATCTCGAAAGGAGTCAACTTTTGACTAAGACCCAACAAAGACCAAAAAAAAAAAACAAATATAAATAGCTCCAAAGGATAACGTTCTGTCACTGGAGCCACAGTGCCACAGCTTTAATGACAAAATCGTGTTTTTCGTTTTCATATCTAATTATTATTACCACGCATTAAGCTCCGAAAAAGAAGCCCGTAAATATTTCAAAATACTCATAATCATTAACGTTATGAGGATGACAATTAATCCGACATAAAATAATTCGCAGAGCTCAGAGTCAGAGCCTGAATCTTCTTCTTTGTTTTATTTAGTTTTGAGGCAACGACAGTGTTAAAGTCAAATAAATAAATAAATTTGTGTATTTTCTTAATTTTGTTTCTTTTTGTTTTGAGAAGGAAATTATTTTTGTGACAGAATCGCGCCTTGAAGGTTTTATTTTTTTTTTAAAACAAAAAACACACAGAAAAGGTGTCCTTGTGTTCGTGTTTTTATACATTTGTCTTCTCACACGAGAACCACGAGTATAGCGCTCTAGCACAATACCCTTCCGGCACTAATTGCCTTCTCTAGGATATTTTTATCCTCTTAGACCTACGCACAAAATCCAACTGTGGACAAACACGGGGGGTTGAAGAATGAGAAGTGAAAAATGAGCTTTAATTGCTTACACAGATATACATTCGAAGTTATATCCTAATGCCATAAATATCTCACGCAACAGGCTATTATACAGAAGGATAGACCTTATATCGTCGAGCTGCAGGCATTTTTCTCATCCCATTTTGTCTTCAACCTGGGGTGGTGCGGCCACCAGAAGTACATAAGTTTGGTTGTACCACAACTCTAGCTTTGAGTGATTTCTATTCGGAGGTAAAGTTTTGGGCCATTCACAGCATGCTTAAGCAACAGTAGTGTGTACTAAATATTTTACATGTTTCCAAAAAAATGTATACCAGTAAAAAGGACTTGCTCGTTTCACACTTATTTGGATTCATTCAGCATGGCCCATATTCTTTCACTCCTCAGAAACCTAAGCAAGATTTTGGGAGAGATGATACTAAGGAAACTTAAAAAGTTTTACAGAGGGAACAACTTAATATTTGACATGCAGTTTGGCTTTAGGGAGAAACACCTATCTCTACCTCCGCTCCTGAAGTTCCAGCATTACTCCACCTTAGCCCTCAATAGTCATCGTGTAACCGTCGTATGCTTTCTGGATGTCAAGAAAGCATTCGATAGCGCATAGATAGGAGCTCTTAGAAACAAACTTCATCTGCTACATGTACCCCTGCCAGTAATAAAAAATCTTTTTTCCTTCCTTTCTTCCAGAAACTTCTTTGTGCAATTGGAAAACTGCTCATCAAATATAAAGAATGTCAAAGAGGGAGTCTTACAAGGTTCAAAACTTGGCCCCTTCCTCTCTCTACAGTCTGATGACATCAGACCAACCCATCCCAACCGGTTGTGAAAACCTGCTAAATGCTTATGACTCGCTTACATATGTAACCACTAGTTGCTGTCCGGAAAGTAGAGGCTCATAACAACAGGCTGTTCGATTTTTTAGAAAAAATGGGGCATCCAAATCAATACAGAGCTTGTCTGCTCCAGGAGACTTCATGAGCGCAGCAACCACCTGCAGAAACTTAGTTCTGAACGTTCCAGATGGATCCACCATTGCAGCCAGAAAGAACTTCAAGTACCTTGGTATCAACTACAACAAGTTGCTAAGGTTTAACCCGCACTCAAGAAGTTTACTCAGAAAAGCCAACTGGGCATTCCACTGGCTACACCCTTTGATGAGAAGAAGATCAAAACTTAGCCAACAGACGAAGGTACTCATTTACAAATAACTCCTGAGGGCAGTTATCAACTATTGTTTCCCAGTCTGGTTCACGATCTCAAAGACAACGATGAAGGAACTCTAAATCTTCGAGGAAGATGCTAAGAATCTGCACCGGACTCCACTTCGACCGGCAGCGACAAAACATTACAGGAACGAGGATCTTTAAAGGGAAACAAAGATAATAACGCTCGATAAATACCTTCTACATAAATTCGGCAAAGAAACTGGTGCAGAACACCTTCAATTACCCATATCAACTTATGTTAAGGATTGCCACCGCGCAACTACATCCCGAGCCGAGGTACCTCAGTGTGATGGCAGCCGTTTCCTTCTTCGCTGACACAGGGTCAGACTACCATCGCGGCTAAATGCAAACCCTTTTCACCAAACCAAATCCAAACTTCCAATGGACAACCGGGACGGAACACCCCGAGAACATCAAAGTCATCCGAATTTTAATTTTAAGTTGACATGCAAAATATATATTTATAATCTTTTAAAATTACCCTATTGTATAAGGTGAGGCCCTATAATGTGCCATAAGATTTATACATATTTTTTCCAATGTATTTTTTTTAGTTGTATTTAGTTGTTCAATAAAAATCGTTAAATCGTTCTTATCATTCTCAGATGCATCTGATAAACTTAAACTGTTAGACACCGCGAATTGGTTTCAAGGGGTTCCAAAAGGCACGAGATCAGGTCTAAGGAACACACCTTAGCGGCTTTAATTCGACTTTTCTCCATTGTGAGTAGTAGTTTCAAAATTTAGATCCCTAAATCTCAAAATACAAACTTCATTAATGCTTCGAACTCGTTAGAAAATTGTAGAGCCCTTCAATTCCTATACTAAAAAGGTGACAATACGCAGACAAGAATAATATAGAGACATTGGCCTCTAATTTTTTTTTTTTTTTTTTTTTTTTTTTTTTATGATTTGAGTGAGACCTCTTTACCTCACTAGATCTAGGTTATAACCGACAGCGAATTGAATAAGGGACGTAGTTTGGCATTCGTACTATAATTATAAATAAGCAGGCATAAGAACTAAATGTGAAAGAAGTCTTTGAAAAGATTCCTATAGGGCTATGAAATTGACAACGTTTGGCAATTAAACAATGACAAAAAAGTCTTTCATTAGGCTCTCTTGAAGAAAAACTTTGAACAATATTTCCGTGACAGAGAGCAGGTACGAGGCCCCAGGTGAGATAAAAATATCACAGTAAACCCTCCGATACATCAACAGGTACTTCGCCCCCGCTGGCACTCAAAACAGCAGGTAAAACTCTGTGTTACATCAGGAAGTCCTAGGCTCCTGGTTAGGACATTTGACTTCGACCTAACCCCTCTCTCCTATCGCCTAACTAAATTTGTCTTTCAAACAAAACTCTTTAACACAACTAGTGGCGAGATTCCAGAAAGCAAAAAATAGCTAAGTGATGACTTGACGTGTCTGCGAACGGAGTTCAAATTCAATGGATCAATATAATCGAGTTCACTGTTTTTGTATGCCCTTGGGTATGACTTAAAACCTCGTTCATTTATGCTGATCGTCCCATGGAGTCCCATATGAAAACAGATATGTGAAAAAAATATATTAATTAAGAAGTCTCAGACAGGAGATTTTTAATGAATATGAGAAAGAGAGTCGGAGATAAAATGGAGCCCTGAGGCACACCAGTGATTGTTTTATAAAGACGAGATTTGAAATCATCGTGTACAACTTCTATTGAATCGTTTAGAAGGTACGAGTAACTTTAAATCCAGCGAATAAGATATATATATTTCCCAAATACACAAGATTTGAAATGTTAAAATATCAAGCGCATTAATAGTAGTTTCTCCAAAATGATGTTGATGACCAGTGATGCTATTGCAATGAAAGCAGTCCTGTCGGTCGCTAAGAAATTTACCTTCTTCAAGTAAATGGTTAATCAACGTTTTCATGATCTTGGAAAAAAAGTAAGGTTACTGCTATTGGGCAATAATTAGTTTTGCGGTTTTCAGTGACATAGTTGTTTGATGATTAGAAATCTTAATTCCTACCAGGGCCTTGGTTACTTCCGATCCATCATTAATTTAGTGTGATTTCTTAAATTCATTAGAAACATAGCAGTTACTGATCTACCAAAGGTGTTTTGACCGATGATCTGACGTTACGTCAGGGGCATTAAATCTACTGATATAACAGTGCGAAAGACTACAGAGGTACTTTATCCCACTATTAAAACCGCCGATTTGCTATTGTGAAAGCCTTTTGTTTCGAAAACCTCCAAAGTAATCGCATCACTTAAAGGCGGGAATATGAGAAGAATCTATATTGCCAAATTATAAGCTAGTGTGAACTCAAAATGAGAGAAAATAAAATGCACGACTGGATCGCACGAACTTGCTCTTATGTAAAAGTACTTTGGAATTTAAGATACATCTTATAGATATAAAACATGGATTTAATGAGATAATAATGTTCAAATGCATAAAATTGCCGTCTGGTTTCCGGAAAAGTATGAATTTATGCAAACAAACTTTAAAAAATCGTTTTATTATTAAATAAATTCTTTATATAAAAAATTTCTCTAAAAATTTTTAAGAAAAAAATGTGGGATGCGAATTTTAAGTATTAAATAAAATTGATTTTAGGAAATAATTTCAAAAAATTATCGTTTATAGGTTTTGAAGATATTGATTTAAAAAAAAAAATTCAAAATAAATCCAACAAATATTTTTTCGATTGTTTTTGTATACAATATTATTTTAAACTTAAGGGGACTCCTGCTGAAAATTTTGGGTTAAAATCCTTAGAGCCGTTAATGAGAAAGTCGAAAATAAAAAAACGGGTCTATGGCAGGTACCCCTAATAACATTTCCCCCCAAATTTTTTTTTGACCAAAATATAGTCCATGACCATAATATCACACCTAATTTTTTTTATCAAAATCGTTAGAGCCGTTTTCGAGATAAATAAGATTTTGCATTACGGGTGTATGGGGGGTACCCTTAGTTTTGGAGCTAAAAAAAAATTTCAATTTCTCCTCTAGGGAATCATCGAAGACCCTTAACCACCGAGATTGAAAGAAATAGGTCCAGTGGTTTAGGCTGTAGTGAGAGGTACAGACATACAAACACACCGAAACATGTTTTTTGTGTACTAAATTTTCCTTAAATTTTTTATAAAAAAAAATGATATGCAAATTGTTAGTATTTAATAAAACACATTTTAAAACGTAATTTAAAAATTTAATCGTGCATCGGTTTTCAAGAAATTGAATTTTCAAAAAAAAAATTGTACTATTTTTTTTAAAAATCCAAAAACTATTTTTTCGAAAAATTTTTAGTTTATATTTTTTCAAATGCAAAGCAGCTCCTGCATAAAAATTTTGGTTAAAATCGTTAGAGCCGTTGGTGAGAAATTCGAAATTCAAAAAAACCGTTCTATGACAGGTACCCCTAATAACATTTCCCCCCAAATTTTTTTTTGACCAAAATATAGTCCATGACCATAATATCACACCTAATTTTTTTTTATCAAAATCGTTAGAGCCGTTTTCGAGATAAATAAGATTTTGCATTACGGGTGTATGGGGGGTACCGTTAGTTTTAGAGCTAAAAAAAAAATTTCAATTTCTCCTCTAGGGAATCACCGAAGACCCTTAACTACCGAGTTTGAAGCAAATACCTCCGGTAGCTTAGGCTGTAGTTCGAGGTACAGACATACAGACATATAGACATACAGACATAAAGACATACAGCCATACAGACATACAGACATACAGACATACAGACATACAGACATACATACATACATACAGACAGACAGACGGAATTGTCGGACCCACTTTTTTCGACTTCGCTATCATCGTAATGTCAACTTTGATCAAAATCTCGAGTTCGATTTTTATTCTAAAAGCAGAACTTGCCCTATAGTACCTATATCGCAAGTAAAAAAGTAAGCCTTGGTACTCAATAGGTGAGCTATCAACAAACTATCAGAAATGTATCAAATACTTCTGTGGATGCATAAATTACTATAACGTCAATACTTAGTGGATAGTTCTTCACTTTAAACATTCTGAACTTTGAAAGCCCATGCGCATGGGATGTATTTCTGACAATTGCCGCTTTTGTAAGGCCTCCGTACATTAGGTTCTTCAAAACTGTAAATTAGGTATCAGAAAATTTAAATCTCCAAAGGGAAATTAGACAGAATTTCATTTTATCACCGTTTATTTTCTTGATATTAACTACTTACTACCTCTTGCGAGGAAGTGACAGTACCCCTTGATATTATACCTTGTCACTGAAAAGTGCTTCTAATTTCATTCGGTTGGACTCGGCAACTCTCCACCATAGTTTCCGATAATAAGCACATAGAAATGGTGGAGAGTTGTAAGGAACTAGATTGGAAACAATATTTACATATAAAGATCGCA
Organism: Philhelius festivus; assembly: GCA_963931855.1. Lineage (NCBI taxonomy): Eukaryota > Metazoa > Arthropoda > Insecta > Diptera > Syrphidae > Philhelius > Philhelius festivus. The sequence goes on from OZ007556.1 coordinate 175,331,649, forward strand.
GTGTACCTTAACCCTTAACTATTCATTCAAGTCTCAGTTAGGTTATCTACTAGTTGGCGCCCTATTTATTAATATTTTTTGTAGGCTGCCTGGCACTGTCGGAATGAAGCAGAAGGAAGATTTCATTGCATAATGAGACCAGTCGAGTGGGGCTTAAAATTAAATTGACAGTTCCAGAGCTTTCGTGAAATGTCATTCTCACATCTAAAGATTATTTCTATATAGGTTATAGGAGATCAAGATTATTTATTTTTATGGATAGTCGACTCGTTTGATGGCAAGCTTTTCACAGCGCGGGATTCGGTACCGATCTCGAATCAGGAACGAAAAAACCTGGGGCCAAATTACCGCATCAGTTATCGAGTAATATGTGACTGAATTATGTGACTTTGGTATTACCGCTTACGTCATCTAGCAATCGATTACTCTAATTTGACGTTTTCACTCGATCACTGATGGGACTCACTCACTCGTTCACTGATGCGGTAATTTGGCCTCTGCTTTTTAGGATGTCGAGAACAATGCTTACATTACCGTCATTACCGTTTCGTTCCGCTACAATCAACCAGAAGCTGGAGAGATTTGATAACAATTTTTTGCTAATCGTTCTTAGAGAATCTTAGGCCCAAACACATGATGGTCTAGAACCCAGCCAGTTAACAGTTAAGAGTCAATAATTGTAAATACCTAAGGTTCTTAATCTTCTTGAGTTGTGCCTTAATAAACTTTTGGCCTTTTAATATTCTAAAAACTTGAATGCGCAGCGTATATTTTTTAATTTCTGCACCTTACTGTTTAAAGAAGGGAGAAGCAAAATTCGTCCTACCCCATGTGGTGGTTTTTCAGACTTGTGAACGGGAATGAGGGAATTATTTTCGAGTTTGAAATTTCCGGTTTGATTCGAGATTAGGGAATAATTTCTCATTTACTCACTACCCAGTAACTACCCGAAAGAAAAGCCTTTGCCTAATGCCGTCATCAACCACCTTTCCTCAAAAAGAGAAGGGTGGTGGTCGGCCCATACACGAAGAAGGTATGTAAGTGATTTCGACGAAACGTTTTATGCGAAATGTGCGTTTTATGACGGTTAACTGCGCGCGGCAATGGCAAAGTGGGGACTCTTTTAAGGGAAGTGGTGTGAATTCACACACTCATTTTGCAATCGTTACCATTCGTATTTATCATGCGTGTGAGATAACACAAAAGCATCGCTTGTACTTGTAATACCCACCGACCGACATCCCCCTTCCCTCTTCATCAACGAGTTTTAGTGGCAATTTTAACAACCAGTTTGTACTGCAAATGTTCCAATTTCCGTTTTGCGTGTGTATGTGGGCGCTGAGGTAAGATGGAGGAACATGCTAAGGACACGACAAAAATCCTGTTTATGCGATATCTTAAGTGTTTTCGTTTTCGCTGCCGTGCGCCGGCATTTCAAGAAGAGAGTCATCTTTATAATGTGCCTGAAGGCACAATAGGTTGAGTCTGACTGGATGGAAAGTCCCTTTATCGTTCATATGGGGAGTATGTTATTTTCATTTAAGATTCCATTAATACACCTCGGCAAATATACATATATACCTACGGTACGTACACCTATAATTTTGAGGAAACTTCTCTAAAATTGAATGTATCATGAAGACGGGGTCTTGAAGGGTACAAGAGAGGGTCGCTCACCTCCCTTTGCAACTTAAGGTGTTGTGTGTTCTATGGTAAAGGGAATACCAATGATTCACATCACAGAGGTAGAGAAGAGTGTAATTTCGCTGCAAACAGACGGTGGTGGTGGAAAAAATGGCACATTAAAAATCGGGTTTTGTTGTTCAAAGTTTTGCTGTAAACAGCTTAAAGACGGCTTTAAAGGATAAACAGCATTAGAATATCCATTACTTTGGCTGATGGCAACCCACATTTGAATATGGCTTTTAATCGTTTTGTGGATTTTATTCTTTCTTGTATATTTTGTTGAATGACGACTCAGCAGGGACTCTCGAAAATCTAAAGGAGTCTAAATATCATGAAAATTGAGGTTTGTTTTTCTTTTTTTTGGCTTAGTGTTAAGTTGAATGTGATATTTTCTTTTGGGAGTGTAAGCCATAATGTCGGTTTTAATTTTAGAAATATAAGAAACATATACATTCTCCATATTATTGAAGCCATATTTCACAGAAGAGAGGAACGGAATAACAAATTCATGCGAAGTTAACACAGACTTTTTTTAATTTTATAGGTTAAGGCCCAGGATGGATTACTGTCTCATCCAATAAGGCCTTCCATGTAGACTCTGTCTGTTAAGGTTACTCTCCATTTGTTCACGCCACTCTATATCTGGGTTCAGGATTGGATTCGTGGACTCTTCGGACTAGTGCATTGCATGCTTTACGTGTTCCAAGCAGCTCAGTCACTGTAGTTTCAACTTTCAACTTCCTACAATCTTGAATTTGCTGTATAGTCCGTAAGGCTTGTCGTTGAAATTTTTTTCTCCACACTCCATCGATACACACTAAAAAAAATTTAAGACAAAGAATCTTCCTTTTGAAACCGCCAAGCTAATTTTCATCTGATCTTTCGAAAGACCAGACCACTCAGAAGATTTTCGTTTGGATAAGCATATAGGAATTGGAAAGACCTTTCATTCGATGTATGTCTCGATGCGTTTGGAGAACATTGAAAATTTGGTGATTTTTTTAGAAAAGTGGTTAGTGTATGATTTTTCCAAAATTCTCAAAAATTCACTAAAACCACTTTGGTTAGAAATATTTCGAGAACCAGACCTCGCAGAAGCTTCTGGTTTTCACCTGGGCGTAGCTGTGGAAAATACAACTCGCGATTTTGAAAGCCGGAGCCTCTTCCAAGGCTCGGTTTCGGAAATAGTGCCAACCAAAGACCTTTTTGGGTAGTTTGGACTCGAAAATCCATAAAATTACTTTGGCTGGGCATGTTTCGAAAACCAGACCACTCAGAAGATTTTCGTTTGCATGTGTATATAGGAATTGAATAGACCTTTCATTCGATGTTTGTCTCGATGCGTTTGGAGAACATTGAAAATTTGGTGATTTTTTTAGAAAAGTGGTTAGTCTATGATTTTTCCAAAATTCTCAAAAATTCACTAAAACCACTTTGGTTAGAAATATTTCGAGAACCAGACCTCGCAGAAGCTTCTGGTTTTCACCTGGGCGTAGCTGTGGAAAATACAACTCGCGATTTTGAAAGCCGGAGCCTCTTCCAAGGCTCGGTTTCGGAAATAGTGCCAACCAAAGACCTTTTTGGGTAGTTTGGACTCGAAAATCCATAAAATTACTTTGGCTGGGCATGTTTCGAAAACCAGACCACTCAGAAGATTTTCGTTTGCATGTGTATATAGGAATTGAATAGACCTTTCATTCGATGTTTGTCTCGATGCGTTTGGAGAACATTGAAAATTTGGTGATTTTTTTAGAAAAGTGGTTAGTCTATGATTTTTCCAAAATTCTCAAAAATTCACTAAAACCACTTTGGTTAGAAATATTTCGAGAACCAGACCTCGCAGAAGCTTCTGGTTTTCACCTGGGCGTAGCTGTGGAAAATACAACTCGCGATTTTGAAAGCCGGAGCCTCTTCCAAGGCTCGGTTTCGGAAATAGTGCCAACCAAAGACCTTTTTGGGTAGTTTGGACTCGAAAATCCATAAAATTACTTTGGCTGGGCATGTTTCGAAAACCAGACCACTCAGAAGATTTTCGTTTGCATGTGTATATAGGAATTGAATAGACCTTTCATTCGATGTTTGTCTCGATGCGTTTGGAGAACATTGAAAATTTGGTGATTTTTTTAGAAAAGTGGTTAGTCTATGATTTTTCCAAAATTCTCAAAAATTCACTAAAACCACTTTCGTTAGAAATATTCCGAGAACCAGACCTCGCAGAAGCTTCTGGTTTTCACCTGAGGGTAGCTGTGGAAAATTTAACTCGGGATTTTGAAAAGCGGAGCCTCTTCCAAGGCTCGGTTTCGGAAATAGTGCCAACCAAAGACCTTTTTGGGTAGTTTGGACTCGAAAATCCATAAAATTATTTTGGCTGGGCATATTTCGAAAACCAGACCACTCAGAAGATTTTCGTTTGCATGTGTATATAGGAATTGAATAGACCTTTCATTCGATGTATGTCTCGATGTTTTTGGTGAACATTGAAAATTTGGTGATTTTTTTAGACAAGTGGTTAGTCCAAGATTTTTTCAAAATTCACTAAAATCACTTTGGTTAGAAATATTTCGAGAACCAGACCTCGCAGAAGCTTCTGGTTTTCACCTGGGGGTAGCTGTGGAAAATTTAACTTGAAATTTTGATAACCGGAGCCCCTTACAAGGCTCGATGTATGTCTCGATGCGTTTAGTAAAACTTTTAAAATTTGGTGATTTTTTTAGACCAGTGGTTATCTAGTGGTTATTGAACTTGAGAGCGCAAATGACAAATCTTCTTTCTGTCTGTCTGTCTGTGTATCCATCGGTCTGTCTGTGCATCTACAGCTTAAATGGTTTGGCCGATTATATTTATATACTTGGTAGATATCATTATTTATTTTTTCTTCTCACACGTTTATTTTTTTCTTTTTTTTTAATAATAATATAAATAAATATAATAAATAATATTATATATAATAATAAATAATATTTTTTTATAAAGGTACCTGCCATACGATATTTTCCAAATTTTTTAAATATTTTTTTCTCAAAAACTGTTGACTGATTTTTTTCAAAAAAGTTCAAACAATTTCATTTGGTTAAAGCTAGTCAATGGATGAAAAAAATGTTTCCGAAAAGTGGTTTACGAGTATAATGGTGCACCCCTTAGGACTTGTGGTTTCTTTTTGATTTTCTCAAAAACGGTACCTCCGATTTTGATCATTTTGTTTATGCTCTAACTCCCCAAAAATTTGGATAGTATTGTCTGTTCAAATTTTCCAACCAATTTTTTTCTGATTTTTAAAAATATTTTAAATTTTTTTTTCAAAACTCAACATTTCAAAAACCGCTTGCTTGATTTTTTTTAAACTTGATAAGTTAAAGTTTCTCAATATAATCTACAAGATTTAAGAGAAAACATTTCTTTTAATGGTTCACACCACAAAAATGCTCGAAAACGGCGCCTAGAAGTTTTATAAAATATTTTTTCTTTCAATTAATTATTACGATCTATAATTTAAGAAAAAAAAAACATTTCTCATTATCGACATATCATTTATGAAATTTTTTAAAGAGAAGCTTTTGAGTTTTTGAAAAAAAAAATCATTTATTTTGAAAAAAATCGATATCCCGATATAAAGAACTGGGTTGTTGGCTACATCTAAATCAATCTCCTTTTAAATAAATACTTAAGCATCATATTAAGGGTAGTCTTAGCCCCCTTAATGGCAAGAACATTATTAAAACTACTTTTTAAATTCTTCGCATTCGTAGTTAATAGAAGGAACTCTATGTAAGTTGTCAAGGCATACCAAAATCAAACATTAAGCCTAAAATGTTAGATATTTTATTCACAAGACCAATTTCTCGACGAATCGGCTACGCTTCTGAGTAAATCCTAGGTTTCAAGTAGGTACCTACGTTTTGACCTTTTGGATTATTCATAAAAGTTTAATTATCTTAACTATAAAAGCAAAACGTACACACGAATAAAATGAAATAGAAAAAAAAACACAAATTTAAAAAATATCTTCTGCCCTTGGTTAACCCAATTTAATTTTTCTAATGCTTTCTCCGCATCCTCTAAGCCAAAAACAAAATCGTCTCTATTTATTTTTCTAAAAGATAAGTCGGATTGGTGAAAAACTTCTATTCCGAACAACGCACCCTAAGCCGAAACCCACCGTGGCTTCGTCTTCAACTGGCTGCCTCTGTGTTTTCCTACTTAAACGGAGAACAAAAAAAAATCCAACACAAGACAGAAATCCAAGAAGAAACATAAGAACTTTCCAAGAATAGTACGAGTATCTAAGAGTACCAAGTAGTATTAGCGAAAAGGAAACCAAAGAATGGCAAAAAAATAAAAAAAAATAAACGGATCGCATAATGCGGGTACCTTCGTAATTTTTGCCCGAAGGCAAACAGCAATCGCTGGTTATTGTAGTCGAAGTCGGTCTTGGTTATAGTGTAGCATTACAAATAGCTGCAGGGGGTGGCCAATTGCTGTTGATGGGGGGATGCTTGTTTAGCTTGGCACGACTGACGTCCATTGCTGATGGTGGGTAGTGGGTACGAGTAGATGTATAGATATGGGCTACTGCTACCGGGGGTGGTTAACGTATAATACACACAAATCGGTTATTACAGTAATAAGCTTTTCACCCCCCGAGGTCTGTATGTGAATAATTATTGTGTTGTTGTTGTTGTTGGGGAATATTATGCTTAGGTAAGGTGAATTTGTGAATTTGCTCAATTGTCCAGGACTTTTGGTAAATTCGACAACGACATCAATAAATTTATTTATTTTTTTTTTCTTTTTCGTCAGACCATGTTTTGGTTTGTTTTCATAAATGTCGGCCTCCTTCGATTGAGGGGGGTGGAAAAAGGAGTTTGTGCGTGCGAGGGGTGAGCAATGGTTTGGCTAAGATCAGAATTTCAGAATTCGATTTGGTAATGGTTAATCAGGACATAACAGCTTCGATTCTTCGTCGGAATCGGATGGATGGCTGAGGCTGACTCAATGGACTGCTAAGTAAATATTTGTACCCTCTGTTCCCTATACTCTCTCTCTGTCTCTGTCTCTGGAAGCAATCAATATGAGTCCGAAAAATGTTCATGAGGCAATTTGTGATATTGGGTTCGTTTGTGAATCGCTTATGCGGCAACATCTAATTGCAGAGTTTTTTTTCCTTCATCTGGCAAATAATATCATTTCATTTTCGAAGAGAACAACAAAACAAAAAAGAAAAAAATAAAAAAACAGCGTAAAGGATGATGGAATTCGTTTCATTACAATATTTGCTCGCAAATTATTCTAATTCAATGCAAACGACCGTTAGCAAAACTGCTTTATTTTTCTCGGAAACAGTGGGAGTGAGTAAGTCTGATTAAGATATTTACTGAAAAGAGGGAACTCACTGTTGTTTGTTTGCATAAATAAAATTGCATCTTGTGATTATTGCTAATCAAAAGAAAAATAAATAAAAACGGAGACCTAATTTTCCTGGGAATTCAGTATTCGAATTAGAACACGGAGGGAATATGAATTAACTATTATGCTACTTAATTGAACCGATAATAATTGTGCGCTTGTAGTTTAAATGAGAAGTTCTTGGAATAGTTGGTTGCGAAAATCAATCCTTTCATTCGAGTTTTGACTTGGAATGTTTTCAGAATTTGTAAATTTAAGAAAGGTTTTTTTTTGGGTGGTGGTAGATTTTATGATTTGTCAATGTTGTTATGAAGCGATTTTCAATATCTACCGAGTTAAGGTGTAAATACATACAATTACTCATCAGCGGCGATGAGATTTACATTTTTTGAAAGAGAAACTCATTAGAATGCTCAGAGTAAAAACCTTCAAAGAAGGCAGAATTATTCTAATAAATATGGCGACAAAAGTGACAAATTAAGTTCGTTCACATAATTGGCGTTCCCTTAATAATTCACAGAAATATTGATAGGAGTATCAATGCAATTTCAATTCAATTATTGAACATATTATTTTTATTTGTTGGCTTATAGGGAGCTTATAACTATATAAAGTGACTTAAGTTTAACAATTTTTTATATAAAATTTAGATGTCAAGAAAAATTAATGAATTAGACTGTTTCCTAGTTGTTCATGATTATTTTTTCATCCAGCATTTCCATCACACTGAGACACCTCGGCTCAGGATGTCGTTGTTCAGTGGTCATACTTTTCATAAGGTGATTTGCGTGGTCAATGATTTTCCACACTAGTTTCTTTGTTGAAATTACTAGGTATTTGTCCAACGGGACTAAATTTTGCTCTGTGTACGAGTCTCTTCCTGTAGTGTTTTCGTCGTTGTCGGTCGAAGTAGAATACAGTATCTTCCTTTCGAATAATTGACGTTCCTTCATAGCTGTCTATGCGATTGAAAACAAGACTGGGAAGTAATAGCTGATCACTGGTCGCAGAAGCTGCTTGTAGATTAGTATCTTTGTCAATTGACCTTCTTCTTTTCAGGAATGCATGCGAACGGCTGAAGGCCTAGCTTACTTTTTTCAGCATATTTCTTGACTATACCAGGTTAAACTTTAGCAACTTATTGAAGTGAATTCCAAAGTACTTGACGTTTTGTTTTTGGCAGCTATGGTGGATCCGTCAGGAAGTCTTAGGACCATGTTTCTGCAAATGGGTGCGGTGCGAGTGCCTCTATGAGTTGAACACAAGTTCTGATTTGGAAGTGTTGATCCGGGTGCCCCATAGCGATATAAGAAATGTTCATCACCCCCTCTGATCTGGCTATCATTTATAAGTCCTTTCACAAGCAATGCTCACTTGAAGTAGCCAGTTGCATTCTTCCGCTCAATCAGTTCACCCGTTTCGCTAGGAATGCCCATCAGTTCACCCTCGAACCTAATTTTGGTCGTACTATTAAATATATATAGATTCGTTTTTTAGACGCCCAACATGATTATGGAATAATTTACTTGACACAGTTTTCCGATGGCATTTCAATTTACAAACATTCAAGACCAATGTTCATCGACGACTCCTTCCTCTCTCCCTATAATTTCCCCATAACCCGTGCTGTGCTTAACATTATAAGGGTCTCTTAACATACCCTTGAAGGGGGTGGCCGTGGCGCGATGGATGTGTGCTCGCCTGTCAACCTCATGATCACAGGTTCGATCCCTGCCGTCGTCTATGTTGTTTTAATTCCAATAAAAAACCTTCTAAAAATTGTCATCAATGGACTGCTGGTTTACTCATTGCATGTTGTTCAGGCATTACACTAACAACATGCGATTGAGTTAAACTAGTATGCCCAATAAGGATGAATACGAATAAAAATAATGTGAATTATAAGTAACATAGAAATAAGACACGGAATTTCTGCGCTTTAGTTCAGCCGCCATCCCTGGAGATAAAATATCTGAGGCAACAACCTTTAGTCTCAGAACATCGTGCCACACATCTTTCCTATCCTTCTTTCTCTTCATTAACTTCACGCCCGCGCTGTGTTGAAACATTTAAAGGGTAATCATAATCCCTTGAGCGCGTGTAGATTATAAAAAAAAAAAATACCCTTGAAGGCGTGTGAATTATAAACAAAAAAAAATGCGAACTGATAAGTGTAACAAAGTTACACCTTTTAACCTAATTACACCGTTTACCACCCAAAGAAGACCGAACGGCGAAATTTTACTTTAATTACCATTCCTGATTAAACGACCAAAAATTATTGCATACCTCAAGGCACCCACGCAAATATGCAAAAGAGGACACACACAGATGGTTGGCGACGTCAGCAAATAAACTTCGTTCGTCAGTTTTATAATTCACATTTAGTTTTGGCCGCCAGGTCGACAAGTAAGAGTGGGAAATGCATTGAAAATCAGATTTTTCTTGCCACCGTGTTTTATGTAACAATCAAGTGTACAAGGTAAAGATCATCTCAATAAAAAGCACACTGCTGGTCGCTTATACCAGGTAGTAGCAAGTAGCTTCGAAACTTTTGGCTTCCGCCGTTAATACCCCCTCCGCTCTTCTCTTCCTCTCAGACTAGGGACCCTACCCCAACCTTCGCTGTCTGAATTTCCTCTCCTCCGCCGCAGTAGTTAAGACTAGGGCTAGGGACTCTATCCCAATCTTCGCTTTCTTAACCTTCACCACTTAGACTAGGGACTCTATCCCAACCTTCGCTGTCTAAGCATCCGCCGCCGTGTAGTTAAGACTAGGGACTCTATCCCAATCTTCGCTGTCTTAACCCTCTCCGAAAGCCTTGGACTAGTGACTCTATCCCAACCTTCGCTGTCTAAGCCTCCGCCGCCGTGTAGTTAAGACTAGGGACTCTATCCCAATCTTCGCTGTCTGAACCCCCTCTCCGAAACCGCGCTATATCTTATTGCAAGGCCGAGAATATTGTTTAAGTATATGAAATACCTTGCTAGCTTATTGTAAGATCATAAATATTGTAAAGTTATATGAAATAATTTGTTAACCTATACTTATATACGTTGAATAAATACAAATTGGAACTGGAGCTTTGAACTCTGTATTGGCCGAGTTTAACTGCTTTCTTCGGTTGACCCTGGACCCCGCTGACCTACCTCAGCAGGAAACAAAAAAGCATCACATAAGAAATAGGTCGAAACGAAATAAGGGTAGTGCAAACTCCAACCGTAATTTTTCTTTTACCAATATTTGACCCGAATGATGTTTCATTTGGAAAGAACTGTTGTAAATTTGGATATTCTGCGAAAAAATCTTCGATCAAAAACAACTTCTACGAATCAATTCGAAAATATCAATATTCATTGCTGAATTTCTTGTCAAATTTAACGTCAATTTTTGTTTTGCTATCATGGGAGTCGAATTGAAACGTCAAATTTAGTTTTTAGATATTTATACAAAAGCTCCAATCAAATTTCCGAATTTTTCAGTTGAAGTTGGTTTAGCGACATTTGAATTCAGGTTGCAACGCCTTAAAACATAAGAGAGTATTCCGATATCATATTCTTATGTTTCGCCAACTTGGACAGAGTTCTGTTAATAACTGATACTCAGAAGAAGACTTTTTAACCGGAGATTTACCATGCCAGAATTCTATATCGCACTAGATAACTGGATACATATATAGATGCCATCGCTTCCCAAAGTAGATCCCACAGTACATCGAGAACTGTTAACTGCTTTTTCTTCGATTTCGAAATTAACAACGAACTAGGCTCATTTGGACGGACTATGATGGTGTTTTACTTCCTTGAACTCGAGGAGATCGGTATTCTCCAATTATATTCAAGTTGTACACTTGCTTGTAAACAGTCCGCATAGCCGCCACCTTCTCCCGAGAATCTTCTATACTAAAGAGTTCATCGCTTAGGAAGGGAAGTCTCCTAGACCTATGCCAGCGTTTTTTTTTTGCTCATTTTCGTTCTTTAAAGCTTAAGATACAGAAGAATGTTCCGATCATTTTTAAATTCTTTAATTAACAAGGTGTGGAGTTTTTAATTTCATCAGTGTAGTGCGTCAATGGTCGCGTGGCTGTTCATATTATTGTCTGTTCATTGTTCGTTGCAAATGCTTCAACCAAAAATTCTTTCTAGAATTCGTCATATTTTGCGATTTTAAAAAGGTAGTTCACCCAACAAGAAGTTCGTGAAGTTGAGCCAGCACGTTTTATGCTAGTTATAATAAGAAATATAATTTAATTTTCGGCAGAATTTAAAATAACTTTACCAAATCCTCAAAGCCACACCTAACTTGTCAGATATTTTCACTTTGAAACCAAGTAGGCAAATTGCGATACATTTTAGTAACAATACAAAATAATCTCCAAAATTTAACCGAGCTAGGAAATTGCCAAATACTTTTGCTGAGATTTATGCAGCTCCATCTTAAAAGTCAGTTATTATTCACTACATTATTTTTGACTTAAATTCTGACAGATTCTGGAGGGGACCTTAAATTGTCTGCAGAGCTTAAACGTCTAAGATGAGAAGCACTTTCTATGACAAGAGGTACTCTTTGAGGATTTGTCGCTTCGTAGAGGCAGTTGATTTAAAAACACTTTTGGTTTTTAGGTGTCAGTGGTTTGTATTTGAACTGAACCTCTGGGTGACAGTCCAATGCACTAACCATTATCCCAAAGGGTACTACTCACTCTTTAACTTTATGTGAATTTTAGTTTTTGAGAACTAAAGTCGAAAAGGAGCAATATTTGGCAAATAAATTGATTAATGCCATGCTTATATTTGATTTATCAAAACCAACAATTTGCATAAATCTTATTGTAATTTCCCTTTCAATAGTCAAATTGTACCAATTGCGTTTGTGTAGCTGTGTTAAATTGAAAATAGGTTTCTTTTGAGTCGATTTATGTGCTGGGCTACGGTGGTCACTCAAGCAATTTTTGTTTACTACTTCTTCAAAAATTTGCTTAGTTCTTTCTATCGATACGTTGAGTTCTCCTTAACTTTTTCCCATTTAAAAAGAACTTAAATACAAGTAGCATATCGAAATTAGTTCCCATTTAAATACCGATATTTCTTCAAATTAATGTTTCCACAATTTATGTTTATTTTTCATTTTTTTTTTCCGCCGAAAGCATTATAAAATAGTAAAAGCTGCATTTTCCGCAGACCAACACCCCCGTCAACCTAATTCTAAAGTAAAGAATGCAGGAACTTTGCAAATAAATACAAAAGAAAACGTACAAAAAACTACATATATCCCGCAGAGTATAGAAGAGTACGTATCCAATCCATACACTGGGAAGCAACAATCCAATAAATTTAACATTTAAAGTTTGATAAACACTCCAATATATAGAGGGTACATGTGCCACTAGCATCCCAAGGCCCATGCCTCACGCACAGTGTAACAGCTCTCAAAAAATAATAACAAGCAACAGAGGGAGCCAAGAACGTGGATACAAAAAAGAAAACAAATTAAATTGGATACACTTAAAAAAAAACTTGAATGGAAATTGTTTCATTTAAATAAAAATTCGTTTAACCTAGATTCAATTTTCACTCTCAATTAAATTTAATGTCCCCATTATACGAAGAGAGTATTATAGAATTTCATATAAATTTTGCAAATTTTGAATTTTAACGTCGACTTTAAATTTAGTGAAGATTGATTAAATTAGGACTTAGAGTCGATTATTCAGTTAACAGCTCAGTTTATTATCAGAATCAGGGGAATAAAGTAACTTTGGTTTTAAGCAATCAAGGTCATATTTTTAAGCTTTGTCTAACTAAAAACAGCAATAATTCTAGTTCAAATAGATATAAATTTGAAATCGTCGTCCAAGTTGCCTAAGTCTTGTCTAAACGTCATTTAATTTAATTGAATTTTTAATTTCTTTGAAATAAATTTAAAGACACTTGTCTAATTAGTCCACTGTTTAAAAAAATGTATCAAAATACACTCGTAGTCAAATAGCTTTCTTGAGAGTAAAATTAAGTTAAAAATTATTATAGTTAAATAATTAAAATTAATACAAAAAATTCATAATAATTACACAGCCCATACATATAAACAAGCCTGTATGTTGTTCTTGATTGTTTTTCGGAGTGTTTTACTCCTAAATTCGTTTTTCTAAAATTTATACACAGACTTTAGCTAACATTCCCATTTTCAAAAAACAAAATTGTTTCTTCAATCATTGAAAAGATTTCCGCCATAAGAGTCTCATAAGTTTTCAGAATGTTGGAGAAGGACAAAAATTTTCAAAAACATCATACTGAACTGCCAATGGAATGTTTTGGAGTATTATTGTTATTGCAATCGTTGTCAGAAAATTAATGCTAATACTATGTCTTTACCAAGAGATAATCGTGGATTGAAGTGGATTTTCCTTGCCATACATTTTCAAATCTCCAAGATTTACCATACAAATTTATTTCGTAAATCTAATTTATTAGAAATTAATGTTTTTTAAATCTTCATTTGATCAATTGTTCGGTAGTTCGAACTGACCTAATATCCATATCGTGCTAAATTATCTCGTTGATTTTTCATCGTTTGTCACAAATGAAAGTTTTTTTCTCTCGCTTCCACTTTATAAGAAAAATTTAAACACCATTAGCATTTTGATAGATGCCGTCAAAGTTAATCTTATAGTGCGGTGGAAATAACCACATAAATCTCTTAACTTACTAAAGGAAGCCGACAGAAGAAAGAGGAAACAATCGTTTTGATTGATTTAAAATTTTAAAAGAAATTGTAGGTCTCATTTACCTACTGACACCGGAAATAACAAAAGACATCTCGGAAATAAATTTCTAAAATCAATCAATTTCAAAACGAACCTAAGCCGCATTTCTCAATTGGTGAGTTGTGAAGTGGTGTTTCACTCTATATGGAAATTTCATATCCAGATGATATGATGTGTCGTGTCTCTCGCTTACAGATTACGCCATTTATCAATGTGCGTTTTCTGTATATGTGTGGAAAAAGAAGTACTAACGAAAAACAAAAAAACCTTGTTCAATAAACAGCGAACGTTTTCAATACAGCCAGGTTGACACATACATAACATGCCACTCCACTCCATGCCACAACAAACCAGACAAGTATGGTTCCGGGCTCATTCATATTTAAAAAGCGAATTACCTTAGTTCAAATGGAAATCAACCAGAGTTTCTTTTAATGCAATTAGTTCCCTTTTTAGAAATAAATGATTGCATATTTGTACATGTTTAATTTAAACAGACATCCATTTGATTCAATTATCGAATGTATATTTTTTACTGTGTAGATTTAAATGAATAAGTTTTTTTTTTACTCCCTTGGGTTTTTTCTATACAAGAGTTTCAGCCCCAGGGGTGGTAGTTTCACTAACCCCACAACCAACATCCTTAACCGTAGAATACTGCGCAGTGCTCTAGCCTGGTAAAATATAACCATACACCCCAAAGTTGATTAGAATTGGTATAACATTTGGTTAATATAGTAATTCGTATGCGAGTGGTTCCTCATGCCAGATCCGTCGCCGCATGCAACAACCGTGTTTTTTTTTTTGTGTGTTAATTCAGGTTCGTATATTCTATGCCATATATTATTTGAGGGCAGAACCAAAGCCCGCCAAAGCACCGCAGTCAAAAAATGTGTGTTTTTGCTCTGGCAAATACAAAAAGTGGTTTTTAAGAGTTAGAGGGGAGTGGTGCTGGGTAGGGTAACGACTAAATTGGCAAACATGAGTGAATCGAAAAAATAAATATATACACACTGCACCATAAATGTTTTTGTGTATAGGCAAAATAAATTCAGGACCATTCAGGATTTTTTTTTTCTGTTGATCCTGGTAGCAACATAAATGGCCATAAAAATCCAAACATGATACATAAACACTGTTATAAAGTTATATCCGGTTAGAAGAGTTGTAAATTTCTCCAAATACAAATCCGAGTTCACACACTCACTCATAGAAAGAGCATAGCTACGTACACAACAGGACATTCCCTTTTTGTGCAAACAAATAACCTTCACCTCTCTGGGAGCGAGCTTAGGGGGTTCTATAGGGATAGGTACTTGTATTTTGTATGTTTCGAATATATATTTTGACTTAATCACTAAAGGACTTTTTAATACGTGTTTTTGTATTTAAGTTTGTGGTCCATGTTATAATAACAATAAAAAAGGATTAAAGGCCTCGTTAAGGCAAATGAGGCTGGACTGTATTGGAGCCTTATACATTTTGCCAGATATACGAATACAAAAGATCTTGCATTGAATTTTAATGAGTTTTGAAATGGAGACCTGCTTTAATTGATATTTTTTGAGAAGTTTAACGAAACCTCGTTAAAATTGTATAGCTCTACATAGGATGAACAAATAAATTTGCTTGTTAAGCCATTGAAAAGGTTTTAAAGTGTAATAGAGGGAAATCGTTTACATATATATTGATGAAAGCATATGGAATTATGAACATGAATTTAAGAAAGTATAAATGAATTGCCTTATTGTAAACTTCCTGCAGAAAAGTGTGGTCCTTGAAGTAAGAGTCTAAGAGACAACTATACTCTGTCCAACAAAAATTGTCAGTACAGGCCTTATGGGAGAGCTTTTTCTAAAACAGTGGCGCCTGATGCACCCTCACTACAATGCGTTAGGAAAAATTCCACTAAAAAAAGAGCAAGCCACTGACTTTTCTTAAGGAATTGTTGTTGTAATTCTTTGCAAAAAGTTGTACACCCCAACACGACCGTCGTATCCCAGATCCCACTGCTGATGAGATACTGTCAAGATCAAGACAAGAGTGTCAAGTCTCAAGTGTCACTCAATACGATCGTGCGCTCTTTATCTACATCAAAACAGAGTTACCATTATCATTCTCAATTGCAAGCAAAGAGCTTTTTCAGTGTTTTTTATTAAGGAGCTTTTGGGATTTGAAGCTTTTGAGAACACATTTTAAGAAGATGAGTATGTTGAGTGTTGTCGTATTGCTTTTCAACTTAAAAAAAACGCGCCTATTATCTTACCGCTTGGCGTTGTGGGAAAAGGTAAATTGAATATTGTTTTCAGTCGTTTTGAATCGGCAGACGGTAGCCCTACGCGTTTTTTACTTTAATTTGCGGCGATTTATAATTTAAACTACGGAATCCCTGTGAGAGCTTTAAAAGGCGACACACTTATGCATGGCAATGCAACCAGAATGAGAGACAAACGTCCTATCTTCCCTGTACTGACAATTTTTGCTGGACAGATTATAGGAACGTAATACTTCACAAATTCTCTTTAAAAAGTATTAAGCATTAGTAAGGCATTTTCCTTAGTTGCTTCAGGTAGTTTATTCGTTTCCTTGCTTAATTCGTTCGCAAATATGCATCCTGGCACACTCGTCCTTTAATTGGTCTTGTGATAAATATAACTTAAAATTTTGTATAGGATAATCCAACAAGAGGTTTCATTGTAAATCATCCACAAAATTCAGTATTTCTTTGTTTTAAAGTGATGAAACTTTTGTACCACCACGGCTCTGTCTAGAAAAGAGTTGTGTATGCAGCGGAATTTCAGGAAAAATAATTCGGACGATTTCCGTTAGTTCATTCATTATTGGGCGGAGGATTGACGTAGACTCTATCTATGACAAAAGCCGAAAGAAATAAATCAAATTCTTGTAAATCTCATGATCTAGGCTTCTAATTGAAGTCTCCACTTCGAGAAATCACTCGTCCAGGAAATTTCTTTCGCAAGAAAGATATTGTTTCACGAGCAGTTTGCTTAAGTCCATAGGATCAATTTAAAGTAAAAATAGTCTCGCAATATCGCTCAATAACGCTCGCACCTGCATCACATTCGAAAAAATAAGCCCAAAATGACACCGCAAAGCACTCAACTGTCACTCGTTGTTTTTGAAAATGTTGGTTCACTATTACTCTTGGATCTTCAGAGCCACATATGTGACAGTTGTGTTTGTTAACATATCAAGATAAATGGAAATAAGTTTCATCACACAGAATAATTATGGGGCAAAAATAATGTTCCTGTTCATTAATTTCCAGCACCCAATCAGACCAATATGTTCGTGGTCTGCTAGCTTCAAATCTCATGTTAACTAAATATTATAAGAATGTAGGCAAAATGCGATAAGAAGATGTTTTATGAAGCCCAAATTCCTGGGAGTGGACTCACCTGGCAAACAAAAGCAGTAGAAAATTAACGAAACGTTTCAGCGATATTTTCACCATTTTTGTAGTGAGTTTTCACTTTTTTAAGACATTGTGGGAGTGTACAAAGATCCACAACTAATATAAATAAATAAGCGCAACATTTTAAACAGCCTATTACTATAATAATAACTCATTCTTAATTTTAAGCATTTTCTAACTAGTATCGTACTAAAGCAATTTTCCTAATGAATTGCTTCTGAACACACCTAAAGCGATGACAGTTGGTGCAATAAACTAAGTAAACAGATGATTTTAACTTTAATAAAAGGGTAGAGAAAGTATGATGCTATATTCGATTAAAATTTTTAAAGTCGTTATTTTAACATAGTTTCATATTTAAATAGCTTCAACTTAAATTTTACGCCATAGTTTTTAACTATCAAGAGTAACTCGCAATGGCAGTTTAATCTTTACAATAAAAAATTGAACGTGTTGTTGGAACACCCATTATAACCACCGTCATTTTAGGTTCTAATTTTTTTTTTTTTTTGAATTTCAGTAATAATAATGTCATCGCAGGTTGATTTTTTAATGATTCCCAGAGGCTGAAAAAATAAGTCCTTTAACAAATAGATGAGTCCCTTTTTTAAGTTGTTGATAAGACCTGTTTTATTTGTCCGTCATTCTTTTCTATAGATTGGTTTTAAGTTATTCGTACTTTTTTTGTCGAGCTCAACATCGATATAGTTGGGCTGTCAATTTCCAATATCAAATCTAAAGGACAAGTTGTCAATAAAAAATGTAAGTTGTTTTAAATATGTTTGCAAGCAAGGAATAAAGCTTGATAAAAAAAACTGTTAAACAAAAACAAAACGTATCTTAAAGTGATGTGAATAAATAAATGTTAAATCTCAGACGCATCTTTCGAATTTCTATCATGCACAAACAGCGCCTCTGTACGTGAATGAAAGAAATAGTTGTGTGTTTGAACGTTCCAAATAAAAGCGAAATAGAAGCCCTATGTAAAGTGCAGAAAATAATTTATTTTCTGCAAAATGCAATATAATCACTGGACCTTAAAATTTCATGTAATTGTGTAAAGTATCTTAAAGTGATTCTTATTCTTAGTAAATAAGTCTTAAGCAAATTGAGTCCCTTTTGACTCATGTGGCGCAGTGCGCTGTACCCATCACCTTATTGGCAAACATAAACACACCATTCAAATTTATCTCCGTCATTATATTCACCTCTAGCTAGTTATGTGAACTTCTTTTCTTTTTACGTTTCGAACAGAGCAGAATCTTGACAAGTTAATTAAGCTCCGAGCAGAGTATGATCAGAGCTCTCCGATTTAATAAATGACATACACTTGATCACTGAACTGCCATATAGTTGAGACAATTTCTCATAAGCTGTCAAACAATGAAAGGGTTGTCCATTGATTTCGTTCTTAGTTAAATTTATTTAAGGTATAACAGTTAAAGAAGTTTCGTTGCGAGAAACATTTAATTTAAGTATTCTTTTTTTGTTTACCAGTTAGCTCCTTTAGTAAAAATGTTACAATTTGTTTCGTTAAATTTGTTATAATTTATTGACATGCACTCGGAGTGCAACCAGCTTCGCAAGCCATTTTTATTTTTCTATTTTATTAATTTTTTCGCTATGTAATCGCAAAAGTGAAGTTGGGTGCGCTCAGCATTTGGCTCTTTCTACTCGGTCATTTTAATCTGAGTTCTCTGAGAGTGCTTCGATAGAAAAATGAATTCACTAGGACCTAACTTTACTCGTGTTGCAGTTTTCAGAAGCACTCTTGGCATCCGGTGATCATTTAATGAAACTCACCTTAACGTAGCTACGGAAGTAACCAAAGATGCCAAGCCTTCGTACGTTGCAGGTTCGTAAAAATAGCACCTCCACAACGGAAATTATGAAAAACATACAAATATATATATGAAGCAGGAATTATTTTTTATTATGGGGCATATTTAGGGTCTTATTTAACGTCAAAGTAAACAATTGTCAGAGGTGGAGCTAAATAAAATATAATTTAGAAAATACATTGAAGTATTTTCAAGAAATGCAAAAGTTTGATTTTTTCTTTTGAATGTTTTAGTTGTTATTTCCCTATAAAGCGATATCTATGATAAAATCTAGATTTACCGAATTACTGATTTTTTTGGAAAGACGTTTACCTGTAGAATCTTAAAAAGTGGGTACCAAAAAATAATAACATTTAAAAAAAGAAAAGTTAAGTAGAATTTAGTTTCAGCACCATATTTTTTTAGATGAAACCCTTATCGACGAATGCGAAGTCTTAGAATTAGTTTTTGGCGCATAAAAAGGTGAAGTTAAAAAGTAAAATCGGGCTATTTCTTAAATACTTTACAATGCATTTGATTTGCAGTTTTATTCCACAGTTAAAGGTCAAATGTAATAAATCTGGAAATCATTTGTCATTGTTGCACACTATTTCAACGTCAAACCACAGGGCACTGGTTTTGATATAAGAACACTTAATTAGCGCCGTACTTTTGCATTAGTAAAACATTTTAATTTCTATTGTATTCCTATCTTGATGTCAAGTTAGCAATGCCACAAGTTCCACAAATTCCGCAAGTTCCACGGTTGGAAATGAAATATTAGCAGTAATATGTTGAAATGTATTTTTAGACCAGAATTTGGACACACCTATAAATTAATTCTAGCTTTTTCAAGATTTAATCATTTAATGTGATCGAGAGATTTATGAGTTTAGATATCCTGATGGATCTGTAACTTTTATCCTCAAAAACCCATTTCATTTTCTTTCAGGCTTGTACGAGTATTTGGAATTTTCTTGTTTTACTTGCAGACAAACCACAATGTCAGATGGCGAGGTTTCCTACTTTTTTCGAGAATCTGTGGCAGCAGAAAAGTGTTTGACCGCTCAATCCCTAAAGCGCTGCTATTAATTGGAACAATTTCCTTCGCAAAAAATGTATGGAAGTGACAAGTAACTTTACAGTCCATATATACAATACGTCAATGGAAAAAGGAAATACAAACTGTATGCTCTTAGACGGTGTTCACATTGGACTTACTCGACCGAATTATTTTGACGTAAGGCCACCCTGTCGTGTTCAGACAAAAAAGTAGTGTGAACACTTCAGACTCACTTTGACGTCTCGTAGTTGTAATAATTGACCATGTTTACAAAATTTTATAATATTTAAAATGAATTTCAATACAAAACACAAACCAATAATAAATAAATAAATAACGGTGTTGAATGCATATGTCACCAAAACAAATGTAAAAAAAAATCCATTAATTTTCAATTTGTTTTAAAAATCCTGCCTCACTTTCTCGTCTCTTTCTTACCATGAAGTGAGAATGAGAAAAAACACAGAGACGTCAAAATAAGTCGGTGGAGTGAGTCCAATGTGAACACCATCTTATGTGTCTGAGCTATAAAATACTTATGCGCGAAATAGATTAAACCAGCAACAGCACCAGCATCGTCAACAGCAAACAGCACGCTGACCAGCAAACAATTCTCAAACACATTGCCACCAGCAACGTCATTTAATTTGTTTGACATTTCATATCGAAAAAAAGTTTTTCATTGTAGTGCCACTGAATATTGCAATGGAAAAGTTGACAACACTGCACCAGCAACAGCAAATTTAGGACGCTGTTGGCGTTGCTGTTGCTGTTCTTATGTGTGTTCAACAATTGAAATACATTGGTTCTAAATTAATGGCAGCCGCTTTTGCTGTTGACGGTGCTGTTGCTGGTTCAATCTGTCCGTGCTTTACAGATTTTTGTATGATAGTTCAGTGCATAGCTCTGAACTTAAAAAGAAAAACTCCTACTGATGATCTGATTCTCAAATATAAAATGGCGTCAATGACTGTTAGTAGTAGATAAAATTACTTATCTGTTGATTATATCAATACAGCTGTAAAAAAATAAAATAAAAATTGAAAAAATAAAAAAAAATAAAAAAAGGCTAAGATGTTTACTGCTTTAAAAAAAAAAAACAATTTGTGTTCATTTTAATTCATTTAAAAAAAGTCAAATCCTTAAGTTAAAAATACATTTTTTTTTAATTTTGACATTCTCTGATATGCTACTATTTGTTTAAAAGAAACTTTAAGACTAAGAGCAGTTTAAATATTTATGTTCAACCTAATCGCTTACGTTCTACGTTTTTCACAGCATAAACTATCACATATGTGATTTACTCGAACACCATATTCGCTGTATTCCTTGGGAAAATATTTACCTTATGTCCTCACCCGATGATCAAGTTGAGTTTTTGAATAACAACCTAATAAACCTGTTCGATACCCATGTCCCACTTATAACCAAAAGATCCCTTTCGATACCGAAACCATGGTTCACCAATGAAATTAAAGAGCTTATTAACCAGCGCGATCAAGCTTACCGATGGTGGATACGATATCGGGCCGAAGAATTTTATAAAGCCTACAAAATTTTGCGTAACAAAATTGTTTTAGAAATTAGAACTGCAAAAAAACAATTTTATTCCACCCGCCTTAACTCAAGTTCTGATGGCCGAAAACTTTGGAAAAACCTTCGTGAATTTGGAATCGGAAAACAACGTCCAGTTATTCAAAAAAACATTGACCGCAATGAACTAAATCTAAAGTTTTTATCTCCTTTAAACCAAGCCCAATCAGGAGACATAGAAAGAGATGACCTACGAGTTGAAGACATGTTTTCCTTCTCCTCTTTTTCTTTTTCAGGAGTAACGAATGAAGTTGTTGTTGAAAATTTCCTTGCAGTTAAATCTAATGCAGTGGGGATAGATGGAATTAACCCTATTTTCCTTAAAGCCATTTTGCCTTTGTTGCTGCCCTTTTTAACACATATTTTCAACACTGTTCTTACTACTGGAATTTTTCCTCAAGAATGGAAATCGGCTAAAATTATACCCATCCCAAAAAATTCTTTATGTGATGAATTCAGACCGATTTCCATTCTTCCATTTCTGTCAAAAGTCTGTGAACGTATAATGCAAACTCAACTTAATAGTTATGTACGGAGTAACAGCCTCTTAGCCAATATTCAATCTGGGTTTCGACCCAAACATAGTTGTACAACTGCGCTGATGAAAGTCACTGAAGATATAAGAACCGAACTTGATAATGATTGTGTTAGTGTGTTGGTTCTTCTTGATTTCTCGAAGGCCTTCGATATGGTTAATCATTCTGTTCTCCTAAATAAACTGCGTCAACGTTTCAATTTTTCTCCAGAAGCGGTTAAATTGTTGTCCTCTTACTTAACCAATAGGAAGCAAGCCGTTTGTCTTGATAATCAGCTTTCTGATTTCCTTCCTATAGTACGAGGTGTTCCGCAAGGATCGATACTGGCTCCTCTCCTTTTTTCATTATATATTAACGAAATAGCGTCAATAATTATTCACTCTTCCAAACATTTCTACGCAGATGATATTCAAATATACCGAAGTTGTCCATTAGGCCTTATAGAAAACTGTGTTTTCAATATTAACGAGGATCTTGACCGAATCTCTAATTGGGCAGAAAGAAATGGTTTGAATCTTAATCCTAGCAAATGCAAATGCCTTGGCATCTCTAAAAAAGTGTTAGATGTTTCTTACTTTCCACCAGTAATGCTCAACAGCGTTTGTTTACAATTTGTAAACTCATCAAAAAATTTAGGAATGGTTTTTAACAAAACATTGACGTGGAATGACCATATTAATTTAATAGTAGGAAGAACTTACGGAATTCTCCGGAATTTGTGGAGTTTTCAAAAGTTTACACCTTTAAACACAAGAATGATTCTCGCCAAAATGCTGGTTATCCCTGTTCTAACTTTCGGTTGTAAAATATTTTTTAATTGTGATTCTGCTAGCAAAACTAAATTAAAGGTAGCATTCAATAGTATTATTCGTTACATACACGGACTTAGAAAATATGATCATGTCTCTCATCTGAGCCTGAAACTCCTTAACATGTCATTTCAAAGTTTTATTAAGTTTCGAACCTTGAAATTGTTGTTTTCTATTTTAAGAACAGGTCAACCAACATATCTTTATGATTTTCTTCGATTTTCGGTATCAAGCAGATCAAATGATTTAATACTTCCCCGTTTCCACTGTCTTACATCAGAAAGACAATTTTTTATAGCTGCAATCCGCCTTTGGAATTCACTCCCACCTCATTTACGAGAAATACACAATGCGCGTCGATTTCAAAATAGTTTAAAAGATTTCCTTATTATTCGAAGCAACTAACTTCTAATTTCTTTCCTTTATCTTTTCTGTTCCTTACTCATAAATTCTCATCTCTTTGTTTTAGAATTCATTATGATTTATATTTAGATTTTTAAAAATCATTAAAGTTAATTTTTGCTCTTTTCTTTGTTTTTTATTAATTAAACTTGAACTATGTACATTATTAAAACTATCACGAACTTATAAGATTCATCTTACCGTGTTAGCATACACATCATGAAATAAATAAATAAATAAAAAATAAAATAAATAAATATGTAAGTTCTTTTGCTAATCATAAATATTTAAATTACACTAAAAAAATGTATTAGTAAAATGGCTACGAATGACATTCGTGAAGAAAATATTCATGCATTGTACGAACATTCGTAAGACAAGCGAATATGTTTTGGATGCAGCAGTTCATATGGTTTGTATTAGCATACAAAATGCCTTGATATTTTGACTAATTTTCCCCTTTTAATTGTGAATAGTGAAATGAAACTACCGATGCGTCGACGCTCAAATCAATACGCAAAACCAACCAATGACAGAACGACGAGTTCATCGTTATTAATTTTCAAACAAGAAACAGAAATAGCATCCCCTCGAAATCTGAGAATCAACAAGAACGAACATATTGTTATTCATGGATGTATTTTGGTTTCCTTTTTATTCTATTCATTTTTTTTTTCTAAATGAGTTGTTGCTTGGAATCTAAATTCAACATTATTAGCCCTGCTAGTTGAGGTCATGAAAAATGACGCAACGTCTGTCCATAATACTTTTTAGCATTGAATGGGGCTCTGGGGCATTCTTAGTTAAGTAAGTTAATTTTTTGTTGAAGTTGAATGCTATAGAAATTTATTTTTTCTTCTAAACATTTTTTACTCGTAAATAAATTCTCGTGCATTTCCTATTTCCATACAATGCCATTAAAACTCCTAAGCACAATAATTTTGCCTTGTGAAATCTTTAACTAAGTACTCTGCACTAACAAAGTCGTTAAACAAATAGAGTCCAGAAAAATTTACAAATTATTTCCTTTTAAGAGTTCACATCCTGTGCGAATAAGTAGGAGGAACAAAAGAAAGAAAAATCGAGTGGAACAAAAAAAAAAATATAAAGAACACTCAAAAAAATAAAAGATCCTTAGAAGCATAGCGACACACATATCTAACAACTTACAACAACACAAAACGGGAGGCGGAAAAGTGGTCATTTTTATAAATGAGTTCACAAATTGCTGGGAAATCATAAGTAATTGCATTGAGTGTGTGAAGTTAGCTCTTAAGCCAACATGATTTATGAAGACACTCACGCAGTCCTTGTTCCTTGTGCAAGGGTCAAAGGAACATATCGGACGCTTACTATACGATGACGAGGACCTACGACGACGACGACGTTAGAGCAACAGCCTTCGTTTAGTTTAGTTTGGTCGTCATTTTCAGAAGGTTTTTTGTCCCTATTTTATTTTTTTTTTTCTGGATCCCAACACATTTCATCGGCCAGCAGACTTTTATTAGCTTTTTTGGGGATGGGTAGTTGAGAAATGGGATGCCATCATCGTCATTCGTTGCTGCTATAAAAAAGGACTGTGAGCACATATTTTTAGTATACGTGATGGAGAATAGCTTTTATTTTGTTTTTGTTTTTAATAGAAAAGTCGGGATTTTTTTTCGTTGTTCTAAGCATGTTTTTTGTTAAGAGGGGGCTTGAGAACACTCCCATTGTGTGTTTCCTTTTTAATTCGTATAATTTTGTATTCTTGTATAGATAGTTACCTACATGCGACAGCTTTACTTTGTTGTGTTGCCTTTTGTTGTGGAGAGTACCTAAATGCAAAATAATGCAACAGTTGTCAAAGCTGAAATGTGAATGTGAATGGCAGCCTTAGAAACTATTATAGAAAACAAAACCACTAAGTATATTTGAAGGTTGCCTTTGGCTACCAAATCCATTCCCACCTTTATAGTTACCTACCTAGCCTCACCTTGTCGATTGAACCTATACCTAGTCATGGAACTTGCTATTGCTATAGTGTTGTTGGTACCTATACTGTGTATTAGAGCCGATTATGATATTTTCTATTAAATGTTGGTAGATACAACAATTACATGGAGATTTGGTTTTGATATTGATAATAGGATTTGTTTGACATTTTAGCCTAACATGTCTTGTCTATGTCGGGAGAGTGTCATTGCCATTGGTCACGCGAGCACAGAAATATATTTTAGTTATTGTCTTTGATATTTTTGGGGTTTGATTTTTGTTTTCTTTTATGATTTTTACAAATACTAATAATTGAATACCTATTTGAGCAGGTGTTTTTGTGTTAGACATTTTTTTGCGATCGATAAAGATTGCTGGTAGTGGTTACTTTCACTGATGACATGTTGAGAAATGAAAATTGTGACGAAATGTTACTGTTCTTCCAAATCACTTTAAAACTTCTTAAAAATTACATAATTGTTTTTAGTTTTATTTTATTATACAATGAACAAAATTAAATTAAAGAGCCAACATTCAGATTAATTATGGAACACAACGTCGTTCAAGCGGATTGTCGTGCGGCGTCAATTGCTGAGTTAATTGGACCGTGTGAGCGAATAATCCGAGATCTTTGTGCAGAATTCTTCTCATAATTAATATTGATTCTTATAATTGTTACGTTCGTTTAAAAAAGTAATACGACGTTAAATTTATTACTTATTTTCTGGAAAAATTGACCTCAAATTTAAAAATAAGCGTGGGTAAGAAGAAATTTATAGACTAAGAAATTGGATATCTGAAGACCCCAACAAGGCTTGCATATTTTCTAAAATTAAAATCCTACACTTTTAGTATTAAAAGAACAACTTTCGTTAACATTAGCCAAAGTATACCACAGTAGACCTTTTCTGATATCCTCAAAAAATAATGTCAACATTGGATATAGACCCATATTGTAGGACGATTTTCTTCTTAGAATATACCCAAGAATCATATCTCAAAATATCCTTGATGAATAAAAAAATAAAATGCACGACTTTGTCGAACGAACTTGCTCCTATGTAATAGACTAGGAATTTGAAAAACGAAAGTTATTAAAGAAAACTGTTCATAAGGATAAAATGAATTTTTTAAATTCTTTTAGAGATAAAAACAGAATGCTATGCAAATACGAATTTATGCAAGAACAAAAATTATAAGTCATTGTAGTGGTTTCTTAAAAAAATAAGCTTTTATGTACAAAATTTTTAAAACATTTTTAAGCAAAAATTTTGGTACGCCAACTTTAAGTTTTTACTGTTGTACGAATAAGAGTTAAATTTCCAAGAAAAATATCAAGCCGTTCTTAAGATATCGAATTTTCCAAAAAAAAAAACAACTTTTTTTTCAAAAATTGAAAAAATATTTTTTTTTCTTAAGTTTTGAAATACAATGTTTTTTAAACTTTTTTTGAGCTTCTTTATAAAAAAAATTCATTAAAATCCGTTATGCCGATAATGAGAAATTCAAAATTCGAAAAAATCGTTCTATGGTAGGTACAGTCAGTAATATCCAGATTTCAATTTTTCTTATTAAATTATAGATCGTAAAAATTAATCAAAAGAAAAAAAATTTTAGCAAAATTCGAGAAAAATACGATTTTCGAAAACTATTTTTTAACATTTGTATGGAAGGTACCGTTAGTTTTAGATATAACTACCAAAAATAAATATTTTGTGGAAAATTTTTTTCAACCATTACCTAGTTTTAACTAAATGAAATTTTTCAATTTTTTTTTTATAAAATTCTGTGGGACAGTTTTTGAAAAAAAAAATATTTATAAAATTTCGAAAAAACCGTATGGTAGGTACCGTTATTTTTGGTCTTAAAAAAAAAAAGAAAATAATGTGTGGCGGGAAAAAATTAAAACCCATATCTACCAAGTTGGAAGAAAATCGGCCGAGCTGTTTAGGCTGTAGTCGAACCGACATACAGACAGAATTTCGAGACCCACTTTTTTGGTCTTCGCTATCATCGTAATGTCAACTTTGATCAAAATTTCGAGTTCGATTTTTTTACGAATGCATAACTTGCCTTATAGTACCTATAAGTGGCAAGTAAAAATGAAATACTGTTTTGTTTCAAAGTAGTCAAAATCCTTTTACCCATTCTAGGTGAAATAAAATTAAAATTTTTCTCAAGGAAATTACATCGAAATGTTCTTGGACAAAATTAAAATGAAAATAAAATGCACAACTGTATCGCAAGAACTTTCTTATAGACTTAGAACTTAGATTTATAACCATCTTTTAGTATTCCCTATCGATTTGGGCTTCATCGAATGTTCGATTATCAAAATGATTAAAATCACAAGTTTTATCTTTTGCATAGCTTGTCAAATAATAGATACTATTTGACAAGCTATGCACGTCATAAGTAAAAATAAGTAAAAACATGTAAGAGTTGTAACTCATTTCTGAACTTCTTTCAACAAATTAGATTTATTTAATAAAATAAAAAAACCTTATAAATGGCATACCAATACCTACAGGATGAACGAAATACGAACTGTCACCGAAAATCAAATATTAGATCTTTACTTGATTTCAGATTCGAAGTTAACACGTTGACACATATTTTACGTCAACGCATTTAGAGACAACAATTTGTCTAGTGACCTCAAGTAATCAACGCATTGACTTTTTATTTTGATTGTTTAATCGCAGACTAATATTTCCAAAAACTCTTATTGGCTCAAGTGAAAACAGAATATAAAATTAAAAAAAAAAATATCAACGAACACATCCCCAAATACTGGAAAAACCTGCCAACATTTAAGTAAAAAATATTTTTCTGCAACTCGATTGAGTGTCATTCTATTCCATACGTTTCAAAACTTTATCTGCACTTTTAAATGCACTATTTTTATCGGATAGGTTATACTTGCTAAAATTGACCAAATTGCTAAGCTTGAAATTCTTAATGTTTCTTCAATGACGTGCATTACAGTTCGGGAATGGAGTGAATTCTTTGTAAACTAATTAAAATTGTTTTGGATCCAGGAGAATTTAATGCTTCAAACACCTAATGCTGTCTCCTAATGTTAAAGTCAGTGGAGGGGGCAGCCCACCCCAGGCGGAGCTTCCAAAACTCTCGTGAAACTGAAAGAGAGCGTTCTGAAACATATGAGTGCGAGACCGCTGGTGGTGGCGGCGCTGCAAACGGGCAGACTTTTGACCACGTATATGTATAAAGGTATAACGTGTGTACAGTAGGTAAAGTAGGTTACCGCCAGCGCCGCCAGCGGTATCGCATATCATATGTTTCGGAACGCTCCCTTTCAGTTTTGCCAGAGTTTCGGAACGTTCCGTTTTAGTTTCGCGAGTTGCGCGACAATAACGGAATGCACCCTTAGGCTAGTCGCGCACTGGCAACTGTGATCGAAATCAAATAGTTTAAGCACCAGTTGAAAGAGTACCGCGCACTGGCAACTCTTTACTCACGCTCACACTCTTTTCTCTCTTGCGCTTATAGAAAACAGCTCAACTATTGCGAAAGCAATCGTTTAGTTTGTGTCAAAACACAAACTTTTTAATTGCTCGAATCGAGTTGCTCTAAGTGCGCGGTGTCGCATATAAGCCCATATGTTTCATTTTAGCAGCCAAACAGTTGCGAAACTAGAAATTGAATGTGCGCGCCTGGCCTTAGATTTGACGGAAACGTTATTCTAGTCTCAGCCAGCTCAATAGTTTTGCTCCCTCCCGCATCCCAGAAAGTCATTTCGATTGTGTTGTTTATCATTTAAATACTGTTGAATCTTCTAAAACTAAACATTCAGTACTTCACTCAACCTTTGAACTAGTTTTTGAAAATGATAAGAGTCAAAGAAAGCGGTGCGGAATACCGCAAGAAAAATGCCAAGAAAGAAGCAGATGCGAAGAAGGGAAGAAGTCTCAAGGTGCATTACTGAAGTTTGAAAGCCACGTTAACGTCTTCGGCGGCATCCAGCAGCAGCGGAAGTGATTCCAATATAAGTATATGATTCCTCCATCTAGAATCGTGCGTGGTCTAGAATTGTCCTCCGGCCAATATTCATGGGAATGCATAACTTATTTTACAGGCAGAAGAAGAAGACGTGCTTGCCGTCGAAGTTAGAAGTCGTTCTGGTCCCAGCACAGAGCAGGGTCAAGACGAAGTCGACTCACCAGAAGTACCTCAAGCATCTAGTCACAAGCCTGCAGAAGAAGTGAACCTCGATGGTGCTAAAGAAGACATAATTGAAATCGAGCCTTCTGCTCCTGCCGAAGCCAAAGATGTGAAGCTCGACAATTTAGGTTGCTGGGCTTCTACTATGACCGACGAAATCAGAGCGCTTCTAATACGTCGCGGATCTGACTCAGTACAGCACATCGATTCCAAATTTTCCGATGTTGTTCGCCGAAAACTAACCAGAGAGGCGTTCTACAAACCATCATCTAACGTGAAAGAGTTTTCCGAACATGGATGGTGTACTCGCCTTTGAAGTAATTCTTGTATTGTTTCTGCTGCAAGCTGTTTGGCAATTCCGGCTCGAACTTCGCATCTGAAGAAGGATTCAACATATTATGGTGGAAGCTAAATGCAAGAATCGGAGGCCATGAGAACAGCTTGGACCATGAGCAAAACTTCTTGAAATGGAAAGAGTTGGCAGTTCGCCTGAACCGTAAAGTAACCAACGATCCGAAACAACAAGAAATTTTCGAAAGTGATGAGAAGAAGTGGAGAGATGTACTGTTCCGGTTGCTGAATATTATCCAGTATCCAGTTCTTAGCCACGCAGAATCTGGCCTTCAGAGGACATCGAGAAGACATTCGAGGAGATGATAGTGGCAATCGCGAAAACTTTCTTGATTTAGTGCACCTCCTAGCTAAATATGACCCTCTTCTAATGGAACACCTGACAAAGATAAAGCTGGGAGCAAGAGTCCCAGTTTCGTATCTATCTACAGAAACCCAGAATGAATTGATTAACTTACTGGGACAAGTTCGATCCACCATCATCCGTCGCATTCAAGAAGCTAAATATTAATGCGTAATATTCGACAATACCCCAGACATCTCTCACAAAGATTAAATGAAATGACAATGATGAAATGACGACTCGATTCCAGCAAGTTCAAGAAATAGCGGAAAAGTTCGGCTTTTTGACGCAAGCGAAAATTTTGGGCAGCAAGTACGAAAGTGATCTTTCCCATGTATTAGAAGACATCGACAAGGACGAGTTTCAGATGGAGCGAAAGCGTCTACAGCAGTTTGTTGCCAGTTCTGAATCAGAGGAAGATAAAAGGGGCAAAGGTCCTCCAGTTCATTCAAAAACTGAATCTGGGATTTTCGGTTCCAAAAATAGACATCTTGATTCGTATATATTTGACTTTGGCAATTAGTGTCGCTAGTTGTGAGAGAAGTTTTTCGAAGTTGAAGCTAATCAAAAATTATCTTAGATCCACTATGAGCTCCACTAGACTATCAAACTTGGCTATATTGTCTATTTGGCTGCAAATATTGATTTTGACAAACTGACTTCGCTGCTCGTAAGGTCCGTAGAATCCATTTGTGAAACCGCTGATGCTATTTTACCTTCAACAAAAGATTCCTCATGGCCTGTGAAATGATGTCTCGAAATTTAATTTTAATAAAGTATTGAATGCGGCGACAAAATGGGTCTCCCGCTTCGGGCGCCGAGATGGCACGCTACGCCACTGGTTAAAGAACTTTTCCTATGTCGCTATTTACGAGCGGCACTTGCATAGAAAAAACTGAAAAGCTATTCTCAGTGTGTGTATCGCAAATCAACTTTTATGGAGTGAGCACATACAAGACGTTGCTAAAAACTCTGCGAAGTGCTTCGGTTTCCTTAGACGTTGCAAGAAATCTATAGAGTCTTCGTTCGTCCAAAGTTTGAGCACAATTCTCATATATGGGCAGGTGCTCCTACATCACACTTAAGTTTTCTGGATAAAATTCAAAAGAGGTAGAATTTAATGTAGAAGTATGATTGAGATCTTTATAGCATGAGTACCGACATACGTAACGTTTCATGTCTATCATTATTCTATCGTTATTTTTACAAACAGTGTTCTACTGAAATAACCAGATGCATTCATCCCCCAAAACAATTCAACCGAAAACCCTTGAACCCAATTTCGGACGTACTGTCAAGTACAGAGATCTATCCTTTAGCCATGCCACACAAAGGTGGAATGCTTGCCAGACTGTTTTTCCCTCTACTTTCAATATTGATAACCCTAAAACTAATGTGCATCGGTACCTCCTATTAAATTCTTCGCTTTTCCTGTGTTAAAAAAAAAAAAAAACAAATTGACACAATTTTAAGTGACTACAGGATTTGGTGAAAAACTTGGCCCTCAGAATATCAGTTGCTCGAACCTTCATTTTGAACCTTGTTCACAAAAACTCAGAGTATCAGTTCATCTTACATTAATGAACTGAGATTACTGACTGCTCATTTCTTTTGTGGAAATAAGTTATTCATCAAGAGCTTGTTCCACAGTAGAATGTCGTAAAAAGGTATCTCACAAAAGTGCCATCACCAAAACAATCAATATTACTTGTCAGCCCCGTTGATACCTACCTACCACTTAAAACCCAAACAAAAATCATATAAATCTCATCTGCAACAGCTCCAAGCAACAACACCACACCAATTAATCCTTCACTTCAACTACTGGTTGCTATAGCTAGCTAGTCAGCACTTTGGCAATAAATAAAAGAAAAAAATTTAAACAATGAACAAAAATGGCCGTTGCTGCGTTGATGCCATGGTGGAAAGTTACACCGGATGCACCCCAACGGGATTACAACACGAGATTCAATTTGTACGCAAAACTATGGCGCGGAGTCAAAAGTCGACGAGTGTTTAATTTATTCTTTATGAGAGATGCATTGGCCTGTGAAACGCATCAACTCTTGCGAAAATCACAGTAGACTGGACTTCGGGGCTTTGAAACATGGACAATAAAGGAGGGCCGCTGCCGGAAGGGTGTACACTGTACATAACGCTATTCAGCGCAGGAGTTGTTGTTCCTTCTATTTTTTGTATTGTTAATGGGTGCAGCCTTTAAATGCATGAAACAAACAATAATAAATCAGGGAGTAAAGGGCGGGAAAAAGTATTAAAACACAAAACAAGTCGACGCTCATTTTTATTCGCTTACTCGCAGTTTAACCGCATAAGCCATATCTGTGTAGCGAAGTTGTTGCTAAGGACAAAGGGAAGCGTCTGATATTGTTCTCCTGGCAAAGCGTTCATCCCTCCCCCTCCCTGTCCACTTACTCCAAGTCATCAAAGAATATAGCCAGTAATTGCCTCTCCAGTAACTGATGCAAAAACTGGCTTGTACAAGGTACCTACGCACAAATTCACATATACATACGGCGTGCCGGGGTAGTTAGGGGACAGAAGGGAGGCAAGTCTATACACGGCGAATATGGAAAACAATAAATGAAAATAATTAAAAACGATGGATCGAATACTTAAGCTTTGGACGGACAAAGTTAGGAAAGTTTTCTCCGGCCAATTCAACGACGACGATGACGCTAAGTGGCTTCTCCAGTACCGTCGATTTTTTTTTTATTAATATTTCGTAGTCTCAATATACTTAGAAGAGAGAGAGAGCAAAAAGCAAAAGAGCAAAAAACACTTCAAAAGTTAATAAATATTCCCGAACAAGTTTGGGAATGTGGGGAGGGTGGTTTTAATGGGTAGGGTAGGATGGTTTCATACATCGATTTTAAACAAAAAGTACTTAAAACTCACCCCGCCTCAGTCCTGACTACCAAAAGCGGAATCAAATTAAACGGTCAATTACAAGTGTAAGCTGCCAATTATGCAAGAGATTTTCCACTTCCAAGGTAAAGTCAAAAGACTTCTAAGAAGCTTCTTTGACAGGGAGTTTGAAATACATGAAAAGTTTGCTATTCGCGATGTCTAATGGGTCGTACACGAAGCTATAGTCTTTGATGGCCTTTTTTAGGCAGGCACTATTAGGTGTAGGTTGTTATTGGGAAAAAGCAAGCATCAGGTATCTTCATGTATTTTCAACAACAACTGAGCTAAGTACAGTACGTACACAAACTTTTAAATTACGCGTCAGTTTTTAAGAAGGTGCAGGGTGAATTTGGTTTGTACCTTCTTCTTGGACGTAATTGGCCAAAAGATACCTTTTCACAGATATCAGAGTATGCTTTTCTAAGGTTTTTGAGGCCCTAAATTTTTATTGGTTTCAATATACGGATAAAAGGATTCGAATGGAATGATTTTAGATCTCTTAAGTCCATATGCCTTTGTCTGTCAAGTTCAACTCTCATTTTCTCATGAATAACATGGAGTTCCTATAGTACCTTAACTGGAGATAGAGCTTTAATTCCTGTAGACGGAAAACGGGGGCAATAAAAGAGAGAGGGAAAAGGTACTTTTCCGTTCATCCAATCGGAAGCGGAAGAATTCCCTAGACGGATTAAAAGGTAGAATCTTCTATTCCAGATCTGCATAACAACTTGGTGACACCTCATATGGGTTACTACGAAATACTCGGTGCTTCGGCCTAGGAGCAGTTTATGCGACCCTCAGTCCTTGGACTTATACTGAGGAACTCAGCCTCCATGTTCCCTGCCAAGGAAACATATTCAGTTGTGAAGTGAATCATAGCTCAGATACGGAAGGATTAATTGTTGACGAACCATGCAAACGAAATAAAGACAGAGAGCTTCGCATTTGATGGGCTAGATTTGTCGTTGGAGTAAGACTTACGAGTAAGCAAAAAGTCATTGGCTCAATCTAAGAGAACAAGTGCTTCATGACAATTCGGTGAGTTCGCCAACATAAGCCTTCATTTTATGAAAATTTGTACACTAAAAACATGTTCTACGATCATCTTGGGAAGAAATATGAGCAGTGTCCTAGTTATGACATTAAAACTGTCTTAAGAGATATGGACAATAAGCTAGGAAGAGAAAACTTTTACGGTCAAAAAATATAGTCCGACCACTTTAAATAAGATACTTAGGTTGATAGTCTTTATTAGGGGGTTAAAACATTGTAGCAGTTCTCAAATCAGAACATTCACAAAGTAACATGACAATCTCCTGACTAATCAACCGTTAAACACATTGAACACATTGCGATTGACGCACTCCAGTATCAAGGATATCCGAACGTTCCGAAGAGCCAACATTGCATCGGAACACTACCTTGTTGTCACGAGAGTACCGTTGTGGATGTATCGACAAAATGCAAAGCAACGAAATACTGTGAGGAAGAGATTCACAGTTTCCTTTTCAATTAAGTATGTACCTTAAAACCTAAATCTTTTCGCGTATTTATTAAGTTTTGAGAAACAGTTGTACCATTTCCAAAAAGGCTCTATAAAGTCGAGCTATATAGATCAGACCAAAAATATAAATGTTAAAAAAGAGCCAAGTTCTTCTATACAAAAACCTTCGTGTAACAAGTCAGCCGTGAAAAGTACTGAGATCTAAAAGTACGCCAAGTTCGAACTTCATGAAGACTTAATACCGGATATTTAAAGTAGAATAATATTGAAACAGCTACAATGTACATAATAGAGAAATTTTATTATTTAATGATCACTGACTAAAATTTGATGGGTTCAATGGTCAAGTTTTCAAAACCAGAGGCACTGAACAGAGAGTTAGTAAACTCTACAAGCGTTTGTATTTTTTGTTTAAATCAAGCATCCTTGTTAAAATTTAGCAGAGACAATTATTATAGGAAGACAGAAAATGGGTTAGCTATCATTGCTGAAGGATAATTCATATCTGGTTAGAATATTATGCAAATTTTTGTATTTTAATATTAATGGTTGGTCTTTTCTTCGAAAAGTGGAGGCTTAAGAAAGAACTACTCTCTCTTTTGTCTTCACGTTTCTCGCCAGAAAAACACCCCAAAAGTTGCCCCCCTTGGCAAGCTATTGGGTTCGGTTCTCAGCCGCTGCTTCTTGTGAGGAATAGACAAATCCTCTAAGAGTATCTTTTGTCATAAAAAGTGCAGTTCATTAGCCGTTCGGAATCGGCAGAAAATTGTAGGTAACACGCACAGAGGAATGGTTGAGAGTTGTAAGTCACTAGGTCCTAGTTCTCTTCGAGCTGTTGCAGCACAAAATTTAATTTAATTAAATATTAAAAAAAAAAATATGAAATTAAAAAGGCATCTGTTTCATATTCAGATTAAATGCAAATTTTTTTTTTAAATCAAAAAATAATATTTTTTTTTTTTAATTTAAGGAATTTTCTGTAGTCAAATTTTAATTCAAATTCTTGATGCCGATAATGAGAGACCAGAATAATAAAAAAATGTTATACGGTTGGTACTGTTAGTTATGCCTTAATGTCTTTGACTTTCTTGTTGAATTATAGATCGTTAAAATTATGCAAAATAGGAAAAATAAAATGCACGACTGGGTCGCACGAACTTGCTCCTATGTAATAGACTAGGAATTTTAAAAACGGATGTTATTAAAGAAAACTGGATAAAATGAATTTTTTAAATTCTTTTAGTAGTAAGAGACAAAAACAGAATGCCATGCAAATATGAATTTATGCAAGAACAAATAATATAAGTCGTTGTAGTGGTTCCTTAAAAAAATTCGCTTTTATGTACAAAATTTTTAAAACATTTTTAAGAAAAATTTTTGGTACGCCAACCTTAAGTTTGTATTATTGCACGAATAAGAGTCTAATTTCCAAAAAAAAAAAACTAAACCCTTCTTGAGATATCGAATTTTTCAAAAAAAAAATGACTTTTTTACTAAAAATTGAAAAAATATTTTTTTTTTAAGTTTTGAAATGCAATGTATTTTAAACTTTATAGGAGCTTCTTTATAAAAAATTTCATTAAAATCCGTTATGCCAATAATGAGAAATTCAAAATTCGAAAAAATCGTTCTATGAAGTACAGTCAGTAATATCTAGATTTCAAATTTTTTTTATTAAATTATAGATCGTAAAAATTAATGAAAAGAAAAAAACAATAGCAAAATTCACTTAACCGTTTTCGAGAGAAATACGATTTTCGAAAACCATGTTTTAAAATTTGTATGGAAGGTACCGTTAGTTTTAGATAAAACTTTTTTGAAAAATTCTGTTGGCCAGTTTTTGAAAAATCGTATGGCAGGTACCGTTATTTTTGGTCATAAAAAAAAATAAAAAAATGTGTGGGGGGAAAAAATTAAAACCCATATCTTACAAGTTTGAAGAAAATCGGCCAAGCCGTTTAGGCTGTAGTCGAACCGACAGACAGACAGACAGAATTGCGAGACCCACTTTTATGGTCTTCCCTATCATCGTAATGTCAACTTTGATCAAAATCTCCAGTTCGATTTTTTTTTCCGAATGCATAACTTGCCTTATAGTACCTATAAGTCGCAAATAAATACATATATAAAAATTTAAAGTGTAAAAATATGATAAAAATTATATTTGTAATAATCAGTTGAACTATTTTTGTGAAAATCAACAAAAAAGTTTCTATGTGGGGTAGATTTTTCTTCCACTAGCTAGCTCTAAAGTCTAAAGCAATGAATTTTTTTTTACTTTTTAAAAAAATCAGTGAGCAATTTTTGATAAAAAAAGTATTATCTGAAATTTTGAAAAAAAATCTATGCGTGGTGCACTTATTTGGGTTCTAAAACGATATAAAAAAAAACGTGCGGGGGAAAATCCTGTCTACTTTACCTGGTCACTATTCTTCTTCGATAGTGACAAAGATTCCATGTACTGATATGATTACAGACATTATTCTCAAAGGAATGAAAACTTTTATCCCTAACAGGAAGAAAGCACTTAGTTCTAAAGTGAATTCTTGGTACGAATATGTTTGCAAAGAGGATATCAGGTTGAGTCAGCTATACTTCCAAAGCTACAAAACAAACCCCACTTAGGAAAAGCGGACAAAGTACGGACAAGCGAGGAATACCTGAACTGTTCATGTTCGCAGAAAAAAGTTCTCACATGACCAAAATATACGTCAAAAAATACTACAATGTCCAAAAGGGAATACAAATTTTGGTCTTTTGTAAAAAATGTTAAAAACTCTTCCAAGTCATAGGTTTCAACACTCGTTCAGAATAACACTTCCTTTGGTCAGCTCAATTAGTTCTGAAGAGGTATTCTTCTACGCTGGAAAAACGTAACGTAAGCTTCCAATCTGTCATACTCTTTGGGTATCTTTCCGAGTAGATA
This sequence comes from Philhelius festivus, assembly GCA_963931855.1. Classification (NCBI taxonomy): domain Eukaryota; kingdom Metazoa; phylum Arthropoda; class Insecta; order Diptera; family Syrphidae; genus Philhelius; species Philhelius festivus. The sequence continues at coordinate 175,369,371 of OZ007556.1, forward strand.
GAAAACAGCATTTGTCCAGCCGGTCCTAAAAAAAAAGGCGATCCTTCCTCCCACTCCAATTATCAACCAATTGCACTAATGTCCCTTCTTTCCAAGGTCATGGAAACGTTGATCAACAATCAGCTTAAAAAATTATCTCGAAGAACGAAAGCTCTTAAATGAGTGACAGTACGGTTTCGTAGCAACCGTTTCACTGGTGATCTGAAGGCATATCTCACCGTAAAGTGGAATCAATCCTTACACCATTTCGGAGAAAGTAAGATTATTGAGCTTGATATTTCTAAGGCATTTGATAGAGTTTGGCAAAAGGCTCTCTTATCGAAAATGCATGCGAAACCCTAATTCTTTGGATTAGAAATTACCTTCTAGATCGTTCAATATATGTTGTATTGGACGGTTTCAAGTCTGATGTTCACAAAATAAATGCTGGTGTTCCCCAGGGCTTCGTTTTGTCTCCGACAATCTTCCTTATCTTCATCAATGGTCTTGTGTCTGAAACTTCTTATCCATTTCATTGTTTCGCTGACGACAGCACTTTTAGCTTTTCATAAGTATTTGTTTCCAGACTCACAACACTGTTTTTCAGTTGTGGGACTGGAGCGGAAGCGTATGCTTAGCTCATTAGATTCCGATCGCAATAGCATAATACAATGGAGTACTAACAATCGCGTGGAATTTAATGCATCGAAAGCACAAAGCTGTCTTCTGTCGGCCAAGCGACATTTTTATAAAAGAAACTAAAAAGCTTTCCATAGTCGCTATATGTGTTAATGACCACTTCTTATGGAATGATCATATATTCGACGTAGCTAAAAACGCAGCGAAATGCTTAGGAATTCTTACAAGATGCAAGAAATTATTTTCCCCTTCTGATCTGGCTCCGATCTATAAGGCATACATCCACCCCAAAACTTGAGTATAACTCTCATATCTAGGCTGGTGCCCCAGTTACTCATTTGAAGCTATTGGATAGAATTCTCTTCATTGTCTCCTGTCTTTTGTTTTTCATTGCTTAATCGCAATGTTGAAATGAAATAGCCAGGAAGGTATGCCTTCCCTCAAACATTTCCGCCGTAATACTTGTCTAGATGTAAACGCTCATCAATTTACCATTGAGCCTAACTTCGGACGTACTGTCAAATATAGAGGTTCTTTCTTTATCCGCACCACTAGAATATGGAATACAAAATATAGTGGAATAATAAAAACAAAAGATATCATAATATTCTCAAAATAAGTAAAAATCGAGTTTCCTTTATGTTCCTTCTTCGTCGAAAATCTGAACGAAAAGCTGTTTTGTTACCACTTGGCTACAAAATTTGATTCAAATCGGTTGAGTTTTTGAAAAATATTGAAACAAAAAAAAAACAAAAAATTTCTATGACACATATCCATTCCAGATGAATCAACACAAAATTCGAGTTTCTGCTTTAGAAAATCCCGTACAAATTTGAAACAAAACAGGTGACCCGTTTAGACTTCGATGTTACACTGGACATATAGACGGACAGAAGTCAAACTGACGAATTGTATGACGGAAACAATTTGTGTGTATTTTTCCACAAATATAATTTAAGGTTTGTTTCATAAGTCGATGTTTTCGCAGAACAAAAATTACCCTCCATTCTAAAAGTGAGAATCAACAAGAACGAACATTTTGTCTATCAACGAATGGCACGTTCGATTTCTTTTGAAATTCAGTCTACCTTTGAAGAGGAAATTACAATACGAAAATGATGGGAAATTTTCAAATACAAGGGTAAATCTTTTCATATTATCAATTCTTACTCGTAACACAAGAATAATAATTAAATTGAAATATCCATTTTGTCAGTTAAAACCTTCAAGACAAAATACAAAAAAACTATCAATTTTTTTTTTAATTTACCAGCTGGATTACCCAGGTGAGATTAAATTCAAAAACACATCTCACAAAAGGATCTTCCTCTGAAACATATTTCATGCTGAAAATTCCAATTTTCCTCTAATCCACTTTGCCTGGAAACGGTTCTGTCTTTTCTTTTACTTTCTACTTTCCAACCGACCTCCTCTCATTTATCGTACTGAAAATATTTTATACAAAATAAAATACAATTTGCAACTATAATAATCCCATTAAACTGGGGAAACATTTCATTTCGTACTCAAATCCATACAAATGACGTTTTAAAAGCACTCCACTCTGTTCAACGATGATGATGGTGATGGCGACAAAAAGGACGTTGAGTCGTTGTCCTCGTTCGTCGTTCACCGATGAGGCCGAGTCAGGCTATCCTTTCAGAGCTGTGTGTAGTTGTGTGCAAGTTCACGAGCATCGTGAGGATGGCGATGACGACGAACAAGTATCTACTTCAAGCTCCAACTCTCCATTTGGGAGCTCTGTTCCGAGGCCGAGAGTATAAATGTTAGAAAATTAATAAAAATGGCATCCTTTACGGAATGTCCGAAAATATTGCCCTCTCCATTTATAAAGTGGATCCAACTCCACTTGGTTCCGAATATGGAACCACACACCATCCAACACTGTAAGCAAGGGAGGATGGGGATGAGGAATCTCTCAACATAATGGCTTCGGACCATTTATTCAATCCAAATGTGAACATTTTCGGGGTCAGGGCACAGCTTCGCTACTACCACTACTTCTACCATGCTATGGCTGCCGACAATCCACGCGATGGAACGAATGCATGGCATTTATAAACCAATCTCCATCTTGATATTTATTACACAGGAGACAGGACGAGGACGAGAAGGCGAATGAGGAGGGCGATTCCAGGAGAAACAAATCATTTGCTACTATTTCCGTTGTTGGCACACACATGCGATTCAACTGAGTCTGACTGAGTGTGCATCAGAACCGCGCTTATACCCTTGCTGCAGCCAGCGCTATAGAGCATCCCTGGCCTGATGGGTATCATCGCTTTATACTCTATAAAGCTCACTACCGCCATAATGTGATTTCACATTATTTCAACTTTTCAAGAGCGAAGAAGAGATGGTTAATGTCCGACGTCCAGACATATGGCCCTAGCACATGCTTTCCCCAATGACGACATCGTCGTCGATGGTAATATTTAAGAATCTTCTTCCAGAATTCACTGAATTCAATTTAAGCCAGAACTGAAGGACTTCCCGCAGCGAGGTTGGCCCACATGCTACAAAATACGGGTATTTATGAGTGCAATGTTTATTCCAAAAAGCGACTGGTGGAAGATTTGAAAGGCCACATCGGTGCTGGAATATTTCATTTCTTGAATTTTGGGATCCAAAATGGGACAAATTCGACTTAAAACAGAATTATAGATTTCATGCATTTTTAAAATTATGAAAATAGACAAGGTTTCGAAAAAGTCCTAGCTTGATGTCTGAAGACAATGAACCTAGTGGGTCTCTTAGGAAAATTCTTTGTCTAAAACCATCGGCTGATTGCAAAATGTATTTGGCTTGTCATCTAATTTATTTTTGAGGGTTTTCAAGGTCACTATAACATGTGGACGGCATTTGCTTTAATTTTTAGATCTTTTTTCGATGGTGTGATCGAAGCTTTAATTTAAATGGCAGGTTTGACATAATTAAAGACAATTCCAATTTCCGTTTTTCGACAGCTAAAAGAAGAAAAAGCGAATTTTGTTTGTTCCCGTCAGTTCACCCGGTGCCGCTAGCGCAGCGGGTTGTTTAAGGGTCAATTGAGTGATCCCTTACACAATTGCCTTTATGGTATTGATTAAAATTAGAGAACCTTACGTGCACTTGTACGTTCGTTACTAAGGAAGTTTGAAAAATACTTGTCAGAAGAAACGATTGGGGTTGTACGAAGGATTGGACAATTAATGGTTCAAATATTTCAGTAGATCTTTAGCTTCACATCGCGAAAAACCAAATATGGTCAAAAATGAACCAGGCCAGTTGTTAGATATATTAATGCAAAAACGATGTTCTTACCGGAGACTGTCTAATAGGCAAGCCGATGATTTTGATCAGCATGTGCTGATCTATCTCTATATAGGTTACATCTGTGAGACTTTTCCTTCTAGTGATAGACATTAGCAGTTTTGCAAGCTTCATAAGAAGCTCCAAGGGATTCACGATTAAGAAGGAACCTTCCTAGATTCATGTGGAAACACAACAGACAGTTAGCCGGCTGATGGAAGCTATTTCCCTTCAACCTACTTAACCGAAGACTCGCATTAAATTGATTAGGTACACGAAAAGTTTAACCAAAAATGTCGAAGGATTCGGATTTTTGTCTTCAAAGTTCTTGCAATCCTTGGGTTGCTATCATTTGAAACAATTGAAGAAAACAGCAATTGATTTAGAAATAAATTATGAAAAAGTGGAGGTAAATTTGTTGATGAGATATTCGATTTCCATTAAGCAATATTGCCATTTATTCTTAATCATATTAAAATTGAAACAATTGATTGATTATAGCTCAAACCTTTGCACCAACGAATTTCAGATTGATCATCATTTGATCGACTTCAGAGCCTAATAGGATTTATCGTAAGAAGCTTCTCTATGAGTCGATCTGCAAATTAGAGATAGAAGGAAAAGTGATTCAGCTGTGTTGAATTATTCTTGAAATATGATAGTACAATGTGCTAGAAAGGAAGTAGCTCTTCCGACAAATATGTATGGAGTCTTCTCAAGAAGTTGGATTGCAGTATCATGTGAATTTTTCAATCTAGGCCAAGAGCAGATTGTGAGAAGAGCAGTTAATATATATACGAAAGCCACTTTCTTCAACAGAACTATTTAATTACTTGGAGTACCACACCCCAACATTGTCAAATCCCAATTTGTCGAAAAAAAATCTTCACAGCGTTTGTAGGAGAACAGGCAAATTTGTTGGTTTCTAAGTAAATGAGACAGATAAACAAATATATGTGCATTGGCTAGAACAAAATGTCACTCTTAATAGCAACCAAATGGAAGTACTCGTAGTAAAGAAGTTCATCAATTTTGAACCTAACATTAATTCGACCAATGAAACGTTCGTGGAGATCTGACGACTAATGTTTTTTACGTTTTGGTGAAGTTCGAAACAAAAAATTCTTACTCGAAAGACACAGTTTACCCCTATTCTAACAGTCTTGTTCTATGGCGCCGAGCATTTGACGATAAGTGGAAGGGAAGGGATCTATCAAAGAAAAACTGTTTGACGTGTGTTTTGTCATGTTTGGAAGATTGTCCTTCTATAAGGATAAGATACAATCGCAGACAAAGACGAAGTTTTCTCAACCACATTTAGCCATAAAAGACATGAACAACAACGCGCTTAGGTCAGCAGGATTTTTGGGTCCCAGTTCCGAGGTGAAAAGCAAAATAGAAACTCTATTATAACAAAATCAAGCCATCTTGGATGTAAGTTCGCTTAGTGTGGATGACTATAAACCGTGTAATAGGCATCAAGAGAAACATTCTGGGTCTAATATAAAGACTCTTCGTAGGTCATTACGAAGGTATTTATAATATTCAAGACTACACTATTTAGTTTAAAAGAATCGTACCCGAAAAAAAGTGTGCCGTTTTTAATTTGAAAAAGTTAAAAATTACTAACCCATTTTTGAGATATCGAATTTTCAAGAAAAAAAATTACAAAAAAAAAACCCAAAATATTTTTTCTATGTTTTAATATGCGATGTTTTTACATTTTTCTAATGTTTTTGTACAATATCAATATATCAGATAATCAAAATTAAATTAAATGCACGACTGGGTCGCACGAACTTGCTCTTATGTAAAGGACTAAGAATTTCAAAAATTAATGTTATTAGAGAAAAACTGTTCATAAGCATAAAATTAATTTTTTAAATGACTAAAACAACTCCTTTAGTAGTTGGAGCTAAAAACAGGATGCCATGTGATTCAAGCAATTATTAATTTATACAAGAACAAAAATTATTATAAGTCGTTAAAAAAATAAGCTTTTATATACAAAATTCTCAAAGCATTTTTAAGAAAAAAATTTGGTACACCAAATTAAGGGTTGTAGGTATTATTGTATTTTATCAAAATTCTCGGAGCCGTTTTCTAGTATTTTGTTTGAAAACCATTTTTTAACATTTGTACCTTTATTTTTAGGTAAAACCAATTTTTTTTTCAAATCTTGTTTTATCAAGTTTGAAAAAAAAAATCGAGCATGGGGTTTTCGAAATATTGAGTTTCCAAAAAAAATTCAAATATATTCAATAATATTCAAACTTTGGTTTGGTAAAATCGGTTGTACTGTTTTCAAGAAAATCAAAAACAAAAAAATGGTTCCGAAGGGCCTACCAAAAATAACTGTATAAATGTTTTAATTTAATTTTATAATTTTTTGTTAAATTCTGTGGGACAGTTTTTGAGGAAAAAATACTTATAAAATTACGAAAATATTCGTATGACAGGTATCGTTATTTATGGTCTAAAAAAAAAAAAAAAACTTGTGGGAAGGAAAAATTCAAAACTATATCTACCAACTTTAACGAGAATTGGACGGGCCGTTTAGGCTGTAATCGAACAGACAGACAAACAGCATTGCGAGACCCATTTTTTTCGTCTTCGCTATCACCGTAATGTCAACTTTGATCACAATTTCGAGTTCGATTTTTTTACGAATGTATAACTTGCCTTAAAGTGCCTATACGTCGCAAGTAAAAAATGGCTCTATGATAGGTACTTTACTTTTCTAATAATTGATCGATAGGAGGAGAAGGGGGGAAAGGCTTAGTAAATTCTATTTCCCATATTCTATGGAAGGATCCAGAACAGTAGGAGACATGGAACAGCTTACGCAAATGTTTTGCCAGCGATGAAAAATACATCTTCAGAAGAAGTTTTACGACCAGGGCCAACGGATTTGCTTATATCAAGATCTCGAAGAGCTCTTGCAACGAGTGCGGAAATATACCTGCTCCATTGTATAACTCACGGCTTTATCTTAAATTTTGACAATATTTCTAATATTTAATCAATACTTGATGGTAGGAGTATAAATTTCTAAGAAGTTATTAGAGATTCTATCGAAAACTCTGGTGAACTCTTGCGATTGAAGCTGTCTGACTTTAAGTTTACTGACAGTATTTCTTAGATTAGGTTTTGTCGAGATATACGTAACAGAGTCTTCATTACAACGAGGTAATGTCCTGAGTGAATGTTGGCCCCTAGAAACATTAAAACTTCCTTGCTACTTGAGGTGAGCCTTATGTTAATGTGATCAGTCTAGTTGACGGTTGATGGTATTGAAGATCTCTGCGTCTACTTCTGAATGTTGAAATGTGGAAACTGCGTACTTGCGTATTAGTTGCCAGAATACTCGTACAAGACAATTTGAAATTGAGTGCATTGTGCATTGAGAACATTGTTCATATTTCTCGTCTAGGAGTTTATAAGGCATGTCTTTAGTGGAACTATATTTTTCCTTTATTCGGACATGCATACATATGAAGCTTGTGTTGGCAAATTAAGGCTCGATGCAATTCGCAGTAAGGCGTAATTCAAAAATAGTTAAAACGCAAGACTTTTGGTTCGAATACTTCTCCCTCGACAAATCCTCGGTAACAGCTCTTATCTTATTTCGGCCTCGCCTATCTCAAACAATTTTCTGGATGGTGCTAATATCTCAGTCCAGTACTCATTTTCGTTTTCTTGAGTGCACTGGGGCGTATACGTTCTTTTATCTCACGATTTAGTTTTATATATGTACTTTCAATTTGAGTTATGTTGACCTTGGGAGGACTAAAATCCACATTTACTTTCCTCAGATGCATTGAAACTTGGTAAAAGTTGTGTTTTAAATCCGGAAATTTTGCTTGCCTTACACGTTCATCTAAAATTGGCCTTTTCTCTGAAGATTATTTTTGTTTGATAAAATCGGAGTCGGGTTCTAACTACTCTAAAACCCAGTCATTGCTTATAAGGATTTTTTGTCGATTGATAGAACTTTTTTATATGTGATTTTTTATTAGTATTGAAAAGAGAAAAATTATCAAGACATAAAACAAAATGGCGGTCAAGATAAGCTGTTACTATTAGAAAACCTTGAAGTTTTCCTATGATTTTTTCAAATGAGCCAAATATGGCCTGGCTTTAAGATTTCATGTGTCCAGCTTAGCTGCAACTGGTTCCCAGTGGAATTGGGTTTGATTTTTCTGTATAGAATTGTAATACATTCAGTCACATTTCAATTTTAAAAAATTAATAGAAGTTATTAGTGTGATTATTCAGTAGTTTCGTTCATCAACATAAAAATTAATTTTTCTACTTTAAATAAAAGTTATTCGAAATAACCATTCTGGTTTTTAATAAATAATAAAAATTGAAATAACACTTTCGGAAAAGATATTTTAAATTTTCTATGGTGGGTAACGATATTTTTTGGATAAAATTACAATTTTTCTTCTTCATGTAGATAGTATTAAAAGACTGTTAATAGTCTAGTTTGAAACACAATAAAAATACAAACAAAACAAGTTTTGAAAATTTGATAAGGAAGTACTATTGAAACAGGAGCCTTAGCATAAAACAATGTCCCAGGGAATAACCGGTTAAGTAAGTACATAAATGACTTGTTTGTTATAGAAAAAACGGCATAACACTCCGTTCAACGGAAGCCTTTATTCCAGTCAATAATTTCTTCGATTTGTTAAAATGTCAGCCTTCTAGAAGATGACATTCGAAATTAATACGAAAATTCAACTGGCCATTGTATAATTTTCAAATTCTAAGTCTTCTCTACAACTAATAGGAAGGAATTTCTTACGAAAATGCTCTCTTCTACCAAATTACTCCGAACAAATAAGCTGTCTACCCATATCTACGATGTAAGGCATCAAAAAAGTTGTGAAAGCCCATTTCCAATTTCTTCCGAAACATGCAGTTGGGTAAAGACAACCTTAAGCATGTTAAACATAGTTTGAGAGAGAGGAATATAGTATCAAATGAATACATATATCAACGACTGTTGGTTTTGGAACCTCTAAATATATGAACCTTAAATGAGAGGTACAAATATGATCAGCTAGAGCATTTCTCATTCGTAAAGTCCGGTTAAAGAAGGAATCAGCTCAAACTGATTAGAATTTCCAAGGAAGCCCGAGTATTTCACTGGCACTTGCTTAGGAGCACAATACATTTCTTAGATAAGAAGGGTTGAGATTATTGTAGATGGCAAGCGAACCATTTTTTATGCCGCACTGTTTTCGAGAAAAAAAAATGTTGGGACAATCCCAGTTAACTATATCTTAACCCAATAGTCGAAAGAGATTCTGGCCACAGCCGATTATACATCAACGATATTCCCATAAGTAAAAAAACAACTGTATGATTATGTAGTATTTCTGAGTCAAACTTATAAACTTTCTCATTAAAGCCTAATTACATTGGCTCAACTAACTAAATACATGGGCACAATGAACTTACAACATTGGCTCATTGAACCAAGCACATTGGCTCAATGAACTAACTACATTGGCCTAACGAATTTCGAGACAATGTCAAGAATCACTACATTTTCATCGACTTCTAGGCCGCATACGACAGTTTTTTGTTAACTTGGGTTCAAAACTCCACACGTGTAAGTATTCGGTTACAAAGGAATCCGGTTGCAATATAGCTATCATAGCTATTATAACCTATTTAAAGAGCTATCCGCTTATCTGGTGTGCACTTTAGGAGAGAAAACACTGTACAGACAATCTTCCCGGTCTAAATGCCTCTAGTACTAGTACTTAAATAATATCTCCATCCATATAACGTTACATACATACGTTTTTTTTTAAACGCAAACTTTTCAGTTCCGATTAGATTTTCAAAATATTTTTAAAACATTAAATTTAATATTTATCTAAAGGCAATGATTATTATGTACACATTTACTTTTTAAGCTTGCCAGCTTGCAACCATATTGCCGGCACTTGTATTTAATGGCAACCCTCGGGCTATAGCCTGGAGTATTACTCGTACTTTAAACTAAACCTCTTTCATATATAATTATACACTAAAACTCGAACTAGAGGAGAAGGGGCGTGCAGGGGTATTTTAAGCTCAAAATACGGTACCATTCAAATAACAATTACGCATTATGACGCACTAATCATCGCTGAACGCTCGGATAAAAACATTAAAGAGGCCTTTCGCTGCTTCTGTCGTCCCACAAATGCGATAAATTTGTTGCGCTCTCCCGGCCGGAGGCGCGTCCGACATGTAGCGATAGTGTAGCTCTGATGCTCTGCGCTTGCAGTTGCGGAGCCATTTTGAGACCTTCATGAGTGTTATTACAAACATATATAAATATCCGCATCCACAGTGGACACCATGGACCTGAAATACTTCAGCATCTGGATGGCATGGGCTTCGAGTCGACTCTCGAGTGGCATGCGATGCCGACGATGTGTTCCCGATTAGCGTGCGATATGAGCCATTGCGGGTTTAGGGTGGGTGGAGGTCAGATGGGTCAGTTGGAGCACCAAGTGGTGCCTATGTTTTCGGATCGGTGTCGGTGGTGATGGTGGTTGTGAGCCAGTGTCATCGTATCAAACGGGACTAGGAATATAATCTTAATTTGAAACCGTATATACGAGGCCATGGCCGGCTGTCGCATTTGTCTAGCGTATTTGGAAGGTTAAAATAGCTTATCGGATTGTGTATAGCGATGGCGATGATTTACGAATGCAAATGATGGGCTGCTGCACGGACATGGGCACATTGCACCACCATTACCATATCTCCTAGGACGATGGCACACATGCAATATTATTATGATTTGGTGAAAGTTATCAGGGCTGATTTGATTTTACCTGATATTAAATTTTAAATGAATTTTTTTCCATTCGTTGCGCTAGATTAGACACACAGGGTTTTTCCTAATACATATATGAAATTAAAATGAAATTTATTGAGTTTTCCAATTAAATCTATCTTAAATTTTTAAGGACCTTTTAAAATATACAAAAATACAAGATAAATACGGAATGGCTTAACATAATGGAATAATAATTAAATATATCATTTTTAGTCTGTATGTTAGATATAGAATAAATCAGAAGATCGCAAAAGGTAGAACCGAAAATGGTTCTTTAATAACCTTATAACTTCTATTGCAAGATCTACGTACTTGCTTCTTTTTTTCGTTCAAAAATGTCTATCATCTAATACTAGTATAACTAGCATTTTCAACATTTCATAACCAGAAAGCTCAATTAATTTTAAGATCAATATTTTTTACTTGCGACTACTATAAGGCAAGTCATGCATTCGGAAAAAAAATCGAACTCGAAATTGTGATCAAAGTTGACATTACGGTGATAGCGAAGACCAAAAAATTGGGTCTCACATTTCTGTCTGTCGGTTCGACTACAGCCTAAACGGCTCGGCCGATTTTTTTCAAACTTGGTAGATATGGGTTTTCATTTTTTCCCCCCACACGTTTTTTTCTTCTTTTTTTTTAAGACCAAAAATAACGGTACCTACCATACGGTTTTTTTCGAAATTTTATAAATATTTTTTTTTCTCAAAATCTCTCCCACAGAATTTAAAAATAAAATTTTAAAAATTTCATCATATAATAAAAAGGCGAACATGTTTTTTGTGGTAAACTTTTCGCGGCCCACAAAAACTGAAAGGCCATAAATAACATATTAAACGAAAGCATTTTTTTGCATAAATGTGCAGAATGCCAAAATTATTTAAATATACTACAGAGAAATTGTTTAAAACAATAAATAAAAATTGCAAAAAAATGCCCGGAAAACAAAAACAATTAGAAAAGTCAAATCGACTAGCGACATCTATTGCTGAATAGAGCATACATTTACACTATACAGTCATATAGTTTAAGTTTAGTAAAAGTTAGAACCATTTTAACTTTTGCTTTTGTTGTTGTTTGGAAAAATACAGCACATTTTATTCACTCTTCACTCTTTGAAGTTGAATGTGGGTGCTTCATTTCGGCCAAAACTTCTTTTCAAAAAACGTACTGCTTGGGCTACACAGCACTCACTTTGGAAATAAGTTTTCAATATTTCCTAACGTTATTCAATCAAAAAGCGACTCATTTCGTTTGGCGGAGGTATGCTACTGACTTTCTGTCAAGATTTCGAGCGGGAAACAGCTGTAAAATGGCCCAATTCAATTCAATATGTGAAAATTATGTAATCAAAGACTATTTAACCGGTTTCTCTTAAATTTTCACTTACAAATTCAGTTTTACAATAATTGATTACAAGTCGTGTGTGATCTGGGCTTAAGACCATTGCTAGGTCAGATTAACAGAATAAATTCTAAGAAAAAACAGACCTTTCCATGGATGTGCCAAACTCAAAAAATTTATTTTTTTATTAATTTTGGGAAAAATCATGGACTTACCACTTGTCTTTAAAAATCATTATTTTTTCGAAGTTCACCAATGTCACCGAGATATACATCAAACAAAAGGTCTATTCAATACCTACACACACATGCAAGCTAAATCGTCCTGCGTGGTCTGGTTATCGAAATATGGCCATCCAAATTGATTTCACTGATTCCACAGATTTTTGAGCTTTAACTAAGTTAGTAGATAAGTTTTAAAGTATTAACTACATCTACCGAACAATTTCTGTGCTAGTGTTTTCAAAAAGTGAAAAAGTGAAATTTAGAACCATTTCAACTTTTAATTTTTGTGTGTTTTCGAGATGGAAGAACGTCACTGCAACGACGTGGGTTCGAGTCCCAATAGAATGATAAACATTTTTTTTATTGCCGCGATATGAAAAAATGATGAGAGTGAAAGTTTAAGATGTAACACAAAATTCACAGGTTGACGTCACTCCGGCGACGTGGGTGAAAATGAAAAAATTATGAGAGTGAAAGTTTAAGATGTAACACAAAATTCACAGGTTGACGTCACTCCGGCGACGTGGGTTCGATTCCAATATTATGGCCATAACAACAGCTGAAGGACAATGACATGAAAGAATCGAAACAAAAATTGTTAATGTCTCAAAAATTTTTAAGTATATGTTTGAAAGTTTGTTTACCATTAACTGTTTTCCTTTGGACTCCAGGATTGAGTCCTTAGTAGGTACTTCTCATTGCATTCAACAATTTAAAAAAATCATGAATTCTCTGTCTTTTATTGAATTTTTAATGAATTTAATAAATAAATAGGCACTCGGCTAGTTTAGTTAAAACTAGGTAACAAATTTTCCACAAAATTATTACTTTTGGTAGCCCCCCGGGTCCATTTTTATTGTTTTTGATTTTCTCGAAAACGGTGCAGCCGATTTAAACCATTTTTGTATGCTAAAGATCCTCCAAAGTTTAAATATTATTACATATTCAAATTTTAAACTTTTTATTTTTTGGATTTTAAAAAAAAATTCAAAAATTTTTTTTGGAAACTCAATATTTCGAAAACCCCATGGTCAATTTTTTTCAAACTTACCAAATAAAAGTTTCCTAACATAATCTACAAGATTTGAGAAAAAAAAATAGTTTTATCTAAAACTAACGGTACTTTCCATACAAATGTTAAAAAATGATTTTCGAAAATCGTATTTTTCTCGAAAACCGGTTCCGAGAATTTTGCTAAATTTTTTTTTCTTTTGATTAATTTTTACGATCTATAATTTAGTAAAAAAAAATTGAAATTTAGATATTACTGACTGTACCTACCATAGAACGATTTTTTCGAATTTTGAACTTCTCATTATCGGCATAACGGATTTTAGTGAAATTTCTTATAAAGAAGCTCCTAAAAAGTTTGAAAAACAATGAATTTCAAAACTTAAAAAAAAAATATTTTTTTCAATTTTTAGAAAAAAAAAGTGTTTTTTTTTGGAAAATTCGATATCTCAAGGACGGCTTAGTATTTTTCTTGGAAATTTGACTCTTATTTGTACAATAATAAAAACTTAAAGTTGGCGTACCAAAATTTTTTCTTAAAAATGTTTTAAAAATTTTTTACATAAAAGCTTATTTTTTTAAGGAACCACTACAATGAATTATAATTTTTGTTCTTGCATAAATTCATATTTGCATAGCGTTCTGTTTTAATCTCTTACTACTAAAAGAATTTAAAAAATTCATTTTATCCCTATGAACCGTTTTCTTTAATAACTTTCGTTTTTAAAATTCCTAGTCTATTACAAAGGAGCAAGTTCGTGCGACCCAGTCGTGCATTTTATTTAATTTTCAAAGAGGTCGATAATTTGTCCCTTGTTTATATACAAAAATTGCAAGTAGTTATTTGAAATCCATTTCAAAAACGCTCCACCCCAAGAATATTTAAGCATGAGAACAGTTAAGGAACAGAGGTTTCTAAAGATGTTTTCTATTAAAGATTCACATTCTTTTTTCCTAGAAGTTGATATAAAACTCTAAAAAATTGTTCAAAATTTTTTGGACCTCGGCCAAAGAAGAACAAATTAGAGAAAAATCACCAACATTAAATAATGCGCGGTCAGACTTCATGCATAACTTATATGCTCTGTCGATTTTTCCATTGAATCCAAAAAAGGAATTCGACCATATTTCTTATAGAGATTGTAGAGAAAAAGATAATAATTACTACGCCTGCATAATATAATTCCCACATATTCATTTTCAGCAGCATGCGGATACTATATTAACTTAATGCCTCCGAGTTTTTTCTGTTGCTGCTGCTGCTATTGCTGTTGTTAGGATTGCAGGAGAGCATAAATTGAATGGAATCATTCCGCATTGGCGAACCATGTGTAGGTGGCTTTGGCTTGGCTTGGTGCTTTGGGAGTAAATTGCCTTTATTTCCAAAATACCATCGGTATGACGCACCAAGTACTACACTAGAGGCATTTGTATCCCTTTTCCTTCGTTTGATCCTTTAACAATATTATTTGCCATCATGCACCATATTTTTATGATTTTTTTCCATTTATTTGGAAAATGGAAAAAAAAAATATACACTTACCTATACGAGTATATGTAGGTTAGGTAGCTATACTCGTATATATGTAGGCAGTAGGCACTCATTTACAAATGCTCATTTCCCAGCAGCTAGCGCAAGGACGACAATAAACTCCGAAACGTAACAACTAAAATGTAATAAAGGCGCACAAAATTCCGCCAGCAAAATGCTGCAAATCTTCTCATTCCCTGACTTCAGTTCCTCCAGACCATCACATCGCTACCTGCCTTCAAAAGGAGGTAAGAGGCAAATCAGGAGGCATATTATCATTTTTCTTATTAAGCATTCTAAATAGGATTGCAAAAAAGCATACGGATCCGGGTTTGGCTCCATTTGCAAACTCCTAGCGAGCGCGCCCTACCCCATCTCATTACCTGTTAACGATGAACGGTTGTGGAGTAAGAGAGAGCGAGAGTGGCGTTTGGGAAGAAGTGGAGTACCTTCGTCGTCGGCAACAGCGTTTGGTCTTTGAGCTCTCCTCTTTATAGTTACCTACTCGTACTTCGTCTACTACATTTTGCACGCCAGCTGCTCATCAATTCTGATTGTTAATCTATTTATGTTGGAGCCCCAATTTTATTCATGGCTTTTTCGGTCGTTTTATTCGTTGCTTTGTTGATTCGTCCTGGATAATGCCATGATATGAATTTCCATCGAACAGACAAGTTGAATTTTCGGAATCAAAATGGAAGATATAATATGCATGATGTAGGTTAGGTGCGGGTATAGAGTCGGAGAGGGTATAGTGGAATGTTATGCGGGGAGGACTATTGCGCGCTGCTCTCAATCTTGGTACGACCAGGTACGAGAATCCTTTTGCCATGAACATTTTTTATATGGCATTCCATGTTCCAATTGTTATAAATGTTGTGCAGGCCTAGTTAAGTTTTTATCTTTTTTTTTTGTCGCCTTATTATATTTTACCTAGGGGCTCGTGCCGGATTTACAAAAACAAAATCTATTTGGTTGTATTTTTGGACATGAGTTTTTGGAGTACTCCCAGTCAAATAGATTGTAGTGTAATGATCAGATGTGAGTCTTAAAATTTACTTTAAAAAAAATGAGTCTCATTGCATTAACGTTAATTCTATAGTTCTTTCATTTTTATAACTTTCGAAAAAATTCAAAATTTCCCAAAGATGTATGTGAATTTTTATTGAAGACATTTATTTATACAAAAAAAAAGCGGAAAACTGTGAATTTAGGTTCCCGTAACTTAAAGCAGTTTCGACATTTTTAAGCGATCAGACCTATTATTACTAATTTTAATGTCAACTTGGCACTCTTGGCAGGTTGTATAAGCATATCACGATGTCAAGGTATCTACCTTCTTACGAAAATATTTATTTATTCTGTAACTAGAACTAATCTTATTTATTGCATTTGTGAAGCAGGAAGGCTCTGGAAAAAATGATAAAATGATATTATTTTCATCAAACTCGGTAACTTAAATCTTTGGTGATTCCCTAAATCAGAATTTGAAATTTTGTTTAGCTTTAACAGAATTTAACAGGATACCTGCCACAAAGCCGTTATGAAAAATCTTATTTTTCTCGAAAAAGATTCGGATTAAACAACTTTCGGAAGAAATAAAGTAATTCTCGCCAATCACGAAGAAACAAAAAGGTAAAACTAGCTGTTTATGCGTTCCGTAATATAGCGAGACAAAATGCAGACGATATGATTGAATAATTTACTCAATTTAAACAATACTTAGCCTTTTTTATTTGCCAAAAATATCTCCTATCTAGAATCCAATTTTCATCTCCTATTTTCTTTCACGAGCGTCCAGAGCGACCACAATGCTCCACCAAATTTCCTCAAAATTCTGCTAATAATTTTTCACTCGCAAAATAAATTTGTTCATTTTACTTGCGCCCGATTTCTTCCTTCCGATTTCCAAAATTGTCTTTTACTTTAATCGTGATTTTTCAAGAACCTCTTGTTAATTGTTTAGACAATCAAGAAGAGTCCATCCAGTCTTTCACAAAATGGATTTTCTCGTTTTCTAACAGCAGTGCTCTCTCTCAAAAAATTGAAAGAAACAACATATGTAAAAGAATATCGGAAAAGGAAGAACAATGGATTGGAAACCGCTCTTTTTTACAAAAATTATTATGAGCGACGGAGCACATTTCGACTTGGCTGGCTTTGTTAATGAACAGATTAGCTGCTACTGGGGCACTATAAGCCCTCGATTGATACACCAAAGACCACTTCACCGACGTAGAGTAACTGTACGTTGCACCATTTGGGCCGGCATGCAGCGTCATTGTGACATATTTTTTTGAGGATGTCATAGGCAATGATCTAACAGTTACTGGTGATCGCTATATCTGTGGCCGCAAACCATAACCGCCTAACTCGAGTTATGACGAAATTGAGTTTTTATCATAATCGTGCTGAGAATATAAAAATCTGTCCCCACTCAATTTTTTACGTCTGTATCTTTTTTTAAACAAAAGTTATAAACAAAAAACCTAACAACCTAACTCGCTTTTCAAAAATTATAATTAGCCATAACAACTTAACTCAATAAAAATACAACGGCGGTTTCATAACTTAAGTTAAGTTTTTATTATTCTGCATTTAAAAAAAAAAATAATCGGGAATAACAACATAAGTCAAGTTAATCAATTTAAAATCTGCCGAGAATTAAAAATGCTTATTTTTCATTTTTCTTATATCAACATAGGCTCTTATTCCCTGATGTAGAACAAATATTTACTTTTCTTTACTTGAGTTAGGTTGTTATGGAAAACCACAATTCTATTTTTTGACCAACTTAACTGAACTTAAGTTCTTTTGGCTAACCAGACTATGATTGCATGAAAATCTTAAATCGAGTTAGGCCGTTATTCCGTGTTTCAATTTAAAAAATCACAAATCTAAGTTGACTTATGTTCTTTTGCCTTAATGAGTTTACTGTAAAAATGAGTCATAAGTGAAGATAGGTCCTAACGAACAGTTGCATCTGTAGTGTAAGTACTGTTTAAAATTGAAAGGTTTAATTAAAGAAGTGCGTAAGATATCGATTAGAGCTGTGCAAATAATGGAATTAGCAAGGATGCTTACAATTTACAAAATAATTATTATCTATTATCATTCTGATTACACGATATAGTTATGTGATGTATTTAGGAGCTGTGATATCATTGGGGCAGTGCCCTACGAACAAAATTTGTTTAGGTATTAGGTACGAGTACTCAATAAGAGAAAGTACTCATTACAACAAGAAGCGTGGTTTCAGTGCTTTTCTATCTCCCCTTAAAAAAATTCCTATGTAAATTGGTGATCGAAATTAGAAAAACGGTTTATAAAAATATTTGTTTTTCATTTGTTCTTAAATAAATTTGGGGTGTCAAATTAAAACAAAATTCAAAAAGAAATATCAAAATAAGAAGTCGTAAGAATTGATCTTCCATTGAGCATTTTTTTTTTTCACTACGCTTGTGCAAACCTCAAAAACATTATTGTCTATTATTTTTTTTTGCAGGACAATGTAATAATAGAGATCAGCTTGTGCGTGAATAAAATGGAATGAAATTAAAGAATTCCTGTTGCCAATCCCTGTTTTCATGATTTGAGAGTGTACTTTTAGAAATATATTTTTGCTTTAAATCAAAATATAATATTATGACTTTTGTTACAATTAAACCAAACAAAATTGTTTCCATATTTTGAACCGAGTATAACGAAATACAGTCATTAAAGAATAGCCAAACTCTTATTTTTAAGTCATCAGTTATAGCAACAAAACTTTCAATATTTAATAGAATTCTAAGGTTTATGTTAAGATATGCAAACAATGTTTTGTTGTTCAGGTGAAATACATAATAAATGTACATGAAACTGAGAACGTTGAAAATGATCCCGAATTTGATGGTATTTTTTTAATAAACCAGAATAGATACTTACACTTATTTAATAAGTCTAGTAATTCAATTTCTGAGAGCTCAACTAGAAGAAACATTTGCAAGACCTAAATGCAAAGCTAAGGAAAAGCTATATATTAAACTTTCAATCAGCAGAAAGACTAATAAGGTTAAGGCTTGCAAGCCTCTTTATATTTGTAGAAGTAAATACACCGAGAGCATTAAATTTTAAAAACTTGAACTGTAGTTCAACAGCTACTGGTCATTAGAAAGCTATTACCAAAAAATTTAATATATTGGTTCCCTCCAACACATTGAGGATATAAAATTGGACACCTTGGTGTACGCAGTTAACTGGAAGCCAAAACGCGACCGTAGTATAAAAAATACGAAAATATTTTTAATGTTTTTTGTAAAAAAAATATTTTCTTCAGTTCTTTGATGAAACTGAGAGCTTCTTTAAATCCGTCATCAAAACAAAAAACTTCACTGTCGTTAGTGTCGTTCGATTCCATTTAAGGATATCAGAGAAAAACGTGCTCCTAAAAATAAAACGACATATTTCGAGGTTTACTGCACATGAAAGCCACTTTATTTGAAAAGACTCGTGTACAAAATATTTAAACGCCAGCTTTAATCTTACATCAATACACGGCCATTATAAATCATAATCTTTGAATCTGGCAAGCTTATCAAAATACTTAAATATGTTTGGATTTATCGGCCAAGAGTTTAATGCCCCAAAAGTAGACAAGTGTTCTTTTGCTTCGAAGAGAAAGGTTACCGAATCCGAGAATGAAAAGTTCGCATTGCAAGTGAAGCCCAAAAACAAAGACATACTCCAGTGAAGCAAAACGCAACGAAAAAAAGAAGCAATAAAAACCAAACACTTTTAAATTAAAGCTTTTACCTTCATCGATCCTTGAACCAGGGCTTACAGATGTGATTGCGCCCATCACAAGCTCAATTAGCTTAGTGAGAAAGAAAACGAAGGTCCAAATTGATTTTTATTTCGTCAATAAGACTGATTTAATTGACACAACGAGACACAATGAGAACAACGACAATGATTTTTCTGATTTTGCCAAATTTTATAGATCTTAAGTTTCTTGGAAACGAATAGATGAAGATGGTAACAAAATAACTTGGAACTCTATTCGGTAGCTACGTTACTATAAAAACTGCATCAAATGCCCTACACAAATTTCTTGCACAAAGATTAGGTTTCTAAAATTATAAAAAGTAAAAAAAGACGAGAGCTTCTTTAAATCTAAACAACTTTTTTCCCGAAAGAAAAGAAGATTTCATGGACAACATCAAGTCTTGATTTTCAGTCTTTCTATGACAATCTTCCATCCAATATGGACGAGCCAAATACTTATCCTCATTTAACAGGCCCTGACAACTCAGAAGATACTTAAATATCAATTTTGCTCAAAATTTAATCAATAATGTACAATACATAATTTAAACTTATGCATATTAAAAACTTGAATAGATAAAATATTCTTATTACAAAATGTTCCTTTACTTGTATGATACTTTCACGACCAAAAGAAAACAAACATGGAAAATTAACTTAAGTTAAGAAATACCCTGGTTTATTGGTAAGGAAAAAGAACTTAAGTCAACATATGGAATTTTTTCCCACAATCTCACACATGGAATAACGACCTAAGTCGACAAAAGAAATTTTAATCATTCTTTCTTAATATGCCATTACAACCTAACTCGACCTAAGCTTTTTATTTTTTTAAAGTTCAATAAGCCATAACAGCTTAAGTGTTTTTTTCATTAATTACTCACTAAATATAAGACATACATTTTATTACTTCTAGTATATGAAAAATGTGTATTCTTTCTTCATTTCTGCATTTAAGAAATTTAAAAATTTAAATTCCTGATTCATAGAGAGATTATGAAACTTAAAACTGCTCTCCTGAAAAATATGAAAAATCGACTTAAGCGGTTATGCCTTGTGACCACTGATATATGCTCCAACAAGACGGTACCGCTTCACACCCGGCTCGTGCTACAATAGGAATTTTACGGGACATTTTTCTCGGCCAAATAATTCAAAAGGTGGTATTATCTGGCCCCTACGATCCCCTGATTTGACACCTCCCTTACTTCCTTATGGGGGTACTTGAAGGAAAAGGCATAGTACGCATTTGCATAATGGTTAGTGCGTGGGTTGTCATGCAGTAGGTCTTGGGTTCAATTCTCAGCTGCTGGAAATAAAGTTTTTCAGGGGCTTACTACCTCTTGCGAGGAATTGAAAAATCCTTAAACAGTATATCTTGTCAATTGTCATGCGTTATCCGTTCTGAATCGGCAGAAAATTGTAGGTCCCTCTATCTCTCCAAGCACGCACACATAAATAGTTGAGAGTCATTAGGTTTAGGCTCTCTTGAGCCGTCATGGCCTCTAATTTTAATTTTTGAACGTCAAGGTGTACATCAACAAATCAACAATAAGCTCGATTCTTCAGGCAACAAAATTGCTGAAACTTTAACAGAAGTCTGTGAAATTACAAGTCAAAATGTTCTCTCAAGCCTTTTCGCCAAGACAAGAGGCGCCCACTTGAACAACCTCATATTTCATACATAATTTTAAAGACCAATCAATAAATTATAAATTATAAAATTGTATTTCATTTAAAAGTTATTGAAAAAGAGCAACGACCTGGAACATAAAACGCACCCTGTATATGTTGACAGTTCGCGGTATCTGTCAAACCCGTCGAGGATTACACAATTTAGCAGCACGCTCAAATGAAAAAACGCCTACCAGCTCAATTTGTCACAACCTGCAAGGCATTATACGAGTACCAGCTGGCCAACAACCGAGCATTCATGGGATCAAATTCATGTTGACTATATGCCGGTCCTTTCGAAAAGTGTATGGGGCTCATCATCATCGACTCATTCTCGAAGTTCTCGTTTGTTTTTCGTATGCAGTCAACAACTTCGAAAGCGACCATTAAAGCTCTTCGTCCTGGACATTGCACTGGGGTGGTTACTAAAAACCATAGTGTCAGATAATGACACTCAATTTTCCTCAGCAGAGTTCAAAAATGTTTGACAAAAGATCGCCACACGCATCTTCTTTCTGCACCTTTCAACCCTGAATTAAACGGTGGAGCAGAAGTTATGGTGGGAACGTTCACGACAACACGCACCATGATCTTATGAACGACAGCACGCACTGAAGATGTCTTGCAAATTTTCTTAAACACCTACATACCTTGCAACTCTAGATGAAGATGGGAAGTCACCTGCTGAAAAGCTCCACGGTTGAAGTCACAGCACGGTTTTATCAGCCCTTTGTCTAGATGCGAACAGAAAGGAGAAAGTTAGTTACCTGTCAAAATTCTCGATAGGAAAAACAGTGCTCGTTCGTCAGTATTTAAAAAAAACAAAGTGGGTAAATGGACTCGTAAGCAAACCGTTGGGAAACAAAATGTATAAAGTACAGAGAGATTATGGTACTTGGCGTCGCATCGTAACCAAAACCAGATGCATTCCAGATCAATTTCGAATCTCAAAGATAATGAACCAAATATTGAGCCCCAGCAACAAGTTTCAACTCAATAAAGATTCAGGCGCTCACATTGTTTTGAGAAATAGAAGAATCATGTTTGGATCTGAATAAGTGTGAGGGAACTGTTGAGTTTGACAGTTCTACGAAATAGTCTTTAACTTGACAGTTACTAAAACGAGGAATTTATGTCAAGTGAATTTCCGGTCACACCCTTAAAGGTAAACTGACTTCTCAACAAGCCTACAACTTGTCCAGTTTTATTCTACCTCAACCTAACTTAAATTACATACATATATTTTGTAATAAAGAGTGGTTAAATTTTAAGGGCCGATGTTGAATGTGAACCACACCTAAACGTCAAGTTTGTCATTTCTCAATTTCAGACTAACTCAATTTGAACCATGGCATGGAAAGATACACAATAGAGCAACGCCCTAAAGTTATTCAGGCTTATTATGAAAATGGGCGTTCAAATCAAAATGCATATCGGGCACTTCGTGATTTTGTCGGTCAATTTAATCTTCCAAATGTGCGTACAATCAAAAAAATCGTGCTAGTGTGGCTGAAGAGCCGTCCACCTCAACTCGTCGTCGTGCCCAATAATTGCACCTCTCACGCTCGTCGTTGATGAACATTATGCATAAAGACTTGCATTTACACGCTTACAAGGTTCAATTGACTCAAGAACTAAAGCTTCTTGACCAATTCAAGCGTCATCAATGGTCCGAATGATGGCAAGAAATGGCAACAGTGGATGATCAATTTTCGAAGAAAATCATTTTCAGTGATGAGGCCCATTTTAACCTCAGTGGATTCGTCAATAAGCAGAATTGCCGCATTTGGGCGAATGATAATTCAAGAGTGATTGTCGAAAAACAAATGCACCCACAAAGAGTGACTGCTTGGTGCGGTTTATGGGCTGGCGGCATCATCGGGCCGTATTTTTTCCAAAATGAGGCCGGTCAGGCAGTTACTGTGAATTGTGTTCGCTATCGTGAGAACTTTTTATGGCCCGAATTGGAAGATATGGATTACGAGTATACGAGCATGTGGTTTCAACAGGACGGTGCCACTTGCCACACAGCTAAAAAACAATGACTCTTTTGCGCGAAAAATTCAATGGCCGTATTATCTCACGTGGTGGGCGATGTTAATATTGGCCGCCAAGATCATGTGATTTGACACCGTTGGATTTCTTTCTTTGGGTTTATTTGAAAGAAAAGTGTACGTCGATAAGCCAGCCACAATTCAAGAGCTAAAGGATGAGATAATTCGGCACAATTATGCCTCAGCGTCATCGAAAACTTGGACCATCGGATGAAGGTGTGCCGTCGAGGTCGCCGTGGCCATTTGGCAGATATTTTGTTCCATACATAATTGAACCATACCAATATTATCATAATAAAAAGAAATGACAATAATTTCGTAAATAATTTGTGTCTTATTCAAAATCAACATCGGCCCTTAAAATCTAACCACCCTTTACTTGCTTACAAAAGTTAATAATATATAATTGAATTAATAAATCTTATATCAATTTATAATTCAACTATTTTCTATCGGAGAATTTTCGAAGAAATTTAACGCACAACTGTCAAAAATTCTTTGCTGAATGTACTTAATCGCAATGCGTTGATGAGCGTCACATTTTATCGGAAGATTTTCCGATATGTCAATGGGACAGGGTACCTCGGTAGAAAATACTCCGATTTCGAACGAATCGGAAAATAATTTTCTCCGAACGGATACCTCGATAGGGCTGTATATATGGATGTGGTCGTTCTAGACGAACGGCGAGCATGGTCGATTAGTCACTCGCGAAGGTGACGGGAATTGACCAACATGATCGAGCCAATTGTCCGCGTTAGACTTTTTCTTGTGGAGGTTCTTGAAGTCAAAGGTCAATAATCAGCACTCAGCCGATGGTCTCAAAGTCAAGTCAGGCCCTGGTTTTCTTGAAGTTTTGCACTTCAAATTTATTTTTATAGGTTTAGTATCAATGTTTTAGTTTCGGCTAGAATCAGGAGCTCTTTTCCAATCGTATTTTGATCTTTATTCCTACTGTCTAGGTGCTAGGTTTCGACAAAAGCTTACACGCACTTTTTTTGTTTCGCGCTGTGTTAACTGTACTTGTTATGGGATCGACCAGTTTTGTTAGAGGTGACATGAGGCAGTTCAAATAATATTTGTAATTAAATTGTCAAATTCTTCTGGCTTCTTCAGACTTTTTTTTTAACTACTGGGTGAACGAGAAGACGTGCTTTCTTAAATACATTACAAAGGTATGTTTATTGATTCCGTATACAGCAGGGAACAGTAGACTCTAGTGCGAGTAGTTCTTCTGTTCCTCAACGTCAAAAAGAAACATTTCTGATACTCGTACATTGATTTTAACTGCGCTGAAGCACCTACTTTCCCAGTACCTTAAGCTGACAACTTAAGGGCTATCTACGAAACACACCTGGTTGTTGTTCCGTTTCAGATTTAATCAATTTACCCAAATACAGATGTTAAAGAAACGAGTAAAAATGTGGATATCGCCGCATTAGCCCATTTGGAAGCTATTTTTAACATTTTATCAATGTCTTATTGAACACATGTGAGTGGGCGGTTCTCGCATGCCTAAGCTATTTATAAATTACACCCTAAAACATAATGTGATCACCTCCAAGAAACACAACTTTCCATGTAGCCAACCCATCAGGATAAAGCCATACCTATTCCATATTCATCTGTCGGAATCTCTGATGGACTAAAAAAGAACCATGCAAGCAACGCGGTGTTAGCGTTTCCTGTTACCAAACTTAAGTAAATCCTATCAAATTCCCAGTCCTTGACTACTTTTGTATATGGAATCACAATCTTTCAATGATATTGATATCGATTGGCTAAAAGAGAGACAGAGCGAGTGAGAGAGAGTCCTGTTTCTGTTGTACGACTTCCATTTGGGCCCCAAGAAAAACTTACCAAAAAGATTCCTTTTAAGTTCCGACAAACAACAATAATACGTAGAAAGGGGATAAGAGGGAATATAAAAAAAAAAAACTTTTTAAGATGATACCCTTGAGAGCAGGTATCCCTCTTGGAAAAAGTCGTCGTCGTCCGCACCACCTGCAACAGGTACTAGCTTTTCGATTCAATTTTTCGGGGATGATTTGTGTGGGTGTGTATGTTTGTGTGCGGCTGGTGTATTTGGGATACTCTAGGACTAAAATGAGAACAGGAGTGTTTTTTTTTTCTGTCCACATAGAGAAGTATAATACCACCATCAACAGGTGAATAATAGATTCGCCAAGGATTTCCAATTTCATCGCGCGTCTCCTCTCCCAAGAACGAACGAAACGAGGACGAAACGTCTACGACGAAAAGTCGTCCTCTGTGGTGGTAATCATTGTGCACCAGTTTTCATATTTTTATTTTTTGGGAATATTCTCCTGACTGACACTGGTGTCTGAGAGTAGATTTCCCTTGTACGTTTGTGTGTGGCAATCATAAAATATAAACGACGAATAAGAAAAAAAAATTACCAGAATATTTAAATTTAATCTTATTTGGTTTTATGATTTCTTCTTCTAAGGCACTTTTCGACTTAGAAAAGGAAAGAAACATACCAACCTTCCATGGCTGTCTCTCTATTCTTAAAGGAACACGGAAACAGGTGGCAGGACTATATAAAAAAAACAGCCCAGACCTGGGAATATCTCAGATTAAGGGGAGCATAAATGGGAAATTTGATTTTTGTTGATCCTGTAGGTAGAGGAAAAGGAGTGGGAAGAAATGTGTAAGTCCTTAAATGAAAATGGAGGAAGATTTTCTTAAAGAAAATTTAATTATACATCCAAGGCGGTGCCGAAATGGGTTTCTTGGTTTCGGAAACGTGCCTCAATTGAAATGAAGGAGAATAAATTCGTTGGGTTTATTTTAATTTTTTTCTTTTGTTGTTCCCATAATGTTTAGCTTCTTTTTGTTGATAAGGAAGACCTGTTACGCAGTTTATGTACTTGGGTAAGTTAGTTAAGTTTTATGCGGAAGAAGGTAGGTAAGATATAGTGCAATTAAAGTTTAAATTAATTTGACAAAAAGAGAGACGAGGGTTGGTTTCTATTTGGTCTTGATTTTTCCACAGGCTAAAGGTAAGGGTTGGAAAAATTGTGAGTGTTTTCTTTGATGTAGTATACCAGGAAGACTGATTGGTATTTTAAACGAAGTTTAATTTAATATTCGAGATTAAATGTTCAATTATGAAGATAAGATATCGAAAAAGAAAGGTGCCTCAGGAAACTAATTTCTGACTGACATTTGATGCAGCAGTTTAACCGAATAAATATGAGAAAACTTATCAAAGAAATGAAGACAAATCTAGTGTAAATTGGGTTATCGTAGTCATTCTTTGAAAGAGTTTTTGAATAGGGATTTCCGAAATTTGACAGGTCATTGTAGTCATATTGTTGAAGCTGCATCTGTCAAATGAGATGTCAATAATTAAGGCTGTCTTTCTAAATTAACAGGGAGAGTTACAGCATTCAACAACAGTGGGTCTTTGGTTTGAGCAATATTTCGAGCGCTTCGCTTATTTAAAAGTTTCGGAAACGTAGTTGAAAAGTTCGAGTCAACTAGTTCTGTGTACAATCCACCAACACCGTTTTTATAAACAAAACGCAAGATCTGCTGAAAGTAATGGTGTTGCTGTTGCATGAGAGAAATCAAGGGAGTCAATTCCCCACCACACAAAAGAACAATGTCTTTCGCAGACCAAAACTTGGCGAATTTGGCCTACACCCGTACAAACTGGAACTGACCCAGAAGCTCAAAGTTAACAACCATAGAAATCGACCGCGACTTATGATCGCTAACTGGATTCTCGAGCCAGAGAAAGTCAGTGTTCGTTGTGGATTTTGGGTTGGAGGCATCATATTTTGAGAATGACATTGCCCATCACCGTCAACTTCGAGCGATTTCGGTCGATAGTAACCAATTTATTTTGACCCGAATTGAATGATATGGACACCGGCGACAAGTGGTTTGAACAGGACGGTACTACGAGAAACACAGCCGGTGCCACAATGGACATTTTACAGGAGCGATTTCCGAACATGGTTATCTTACTCGACGGGTGGCGACGATTTACATATATTGTCCACCGAGATCATGCGATTTGACCCCGTTAGATATCTTCTTGTAAAATTTTGTTAAGTTAAACGTCTATGCCAATAAATCACAAACCACCACACTTCCCTTAAAGCCAATGTGATCAATGCCATTGGTGAAATTCGGCCTGATTTATCAACCAGAGTTAGTTGGACGTTTTGGATGCGCGCAACTCAGCAAAGCTGCGGTAGATACCTATTTGAATCATGTTATATTTCATACATAATGGCATATATAATATAGGCCTTTTGTACAAAAATAAAATTTAAATAACATCTAACTCACAGTTTGTTTAATTCAAATTTAAAGATAAAAAGTGCTTAATGGAAAACCTTTTATTAAATAATAATTTATGGATTGACAGACGGGTCATGAGTTATATTTTGACGTTTAAAAGTAACTCGTTCCGAATATCCTTAATTTCCTTTTTCTGTAGCAATCAATAAAATCTCGGACATTTGAATTTTTAAGAGTGTTATTATTTAATTGACATTTAAAATTGACAGTTAATGACTTGACAGGTTGAAAGATATTTATGTTTTGACGTTTAAAATGTCCAACTCTCTTGAACTAATGGAGACTTTGAGTGGCTCAATCGTAATGATGATATATGTAGAAGTCTGTTCCAATTTTCAGCGGGATGCGAATTTGCTCGAAATAGAATGTCTATTTTGACTGGACTAAGATATAGAAGAACACCTTCATGAGAATTTAATATATTTCCTCAGATTAAAGGCTGTCTAAAATTGTTCTAGGCGATTTAACAAAAAATTTTGTAATGTAATTTGATGAGCATAATTCTACTCAGAATTAAGGTAAGAATATCCTTGTTAACGAAAAAAGTTTAATTTGTGTTCCTGACGTGCTTTTCATGGTTAGTTTTTTTACGGACAAAATATAAGTTCCAACCAAATATTTATTTCCTCAAAAACTGATCCATAGCTTTAAGAAATAACTCTCCGAGTTGCTAACGGTACTTTCCATATAGGAGTTTTTTGAATTTTTTTTTTTGAATTTTTCTTACCAGGAGTGAAATTTTTCGTATAATGAAAAACCCTGGGAGCATTATTATTGAAGAACAGTTCAATTTATTAAATAAGGAAATTATTAACATGTCAAAGAACCAAATTGTCGGTTTGAAAAAAAAATCAATAAATTTTCTGAAACTTCTATTAAAACTCGGTGGCTCAAGGCTTTTAGGATCTATAAGCTGCTTATCACCTCTATTGTATTTTTAAGATCGACTGATAAGCAAGGAAGCGTGGTCACCTGGAAGGGAGTTTTGAAATTTCTTCTGAGAGAATAAAAAGGGTCAAAAAGCAAGACTTAAAAGATTTTTTATACTAGGGAATGTCTGCATTTACTACTTACTTACTTACTTACTTACTTACTTAACCGGCTTCCGATCCATGGAGGGTCTCTGCCTGAGTTATTGCGGTCTTCCATCGGTTGCGATCCCTCGCGAGCTCCCTCCAGTCGTCGGGACCAAGCGCTCTTGCGTCTATAACCGCCTGGTCCCTGTAGCGGAGGTTCGGTCTTCCTCGTTGTTGTTTGGCTGTTTTATAGAACCGGCGGGTGTTTGTGGCGGTGCTAGACTCCTCGAGATACCTGAGCTGAGAAGCTGCGGCTGCTCTTTTCTTTCTGCGCAGGGTTTTTTTCTCCTTCCTTCTCTTTTCACGGTACTCCTCTTTTGCTGCTCTTGTTTTCCGTTGCAGCATTTGCATTCGTGCATTTTCCGTCTCCTGCTTCAATACCGCGCATTCATTATCATACCACGGGTTCTTTTTCCTAGGTGGTTGATAGTCTATGGTGGACTCGGCTACCTCCCTAATGATGTCGCGGTACTGGTTCCACTGGTGGTTGACGCTTGTGGCTGGGGGTACGGCAGAGAGTTTCCCGGTCAATTGCTCACTGTAGTCTCTGGCTTTCTCAGGTGTGCTAAGGCATGCAGTATTGAATTTCCTCCTTTGGGCGGTCCTCATTTTCTTTTCGTTGGACAGCCGGGCTCTGAACTTTGTCACAACAAGAAAGTGGTCAGAGTCCACGTTTGCACCTCGGAAAGTTCGCACGTCCAAGATGTTCGACGCGTGCCTTGCGCCAATTAGCACGTGGTCGATTTGGTTGGCGGTTCGACCATCTGGAGGTCGCCAGGTTGCTGTGTGTATCCTTCGCCTCGGGAACCTAGTGCTACTTATCACCGTATTCCGAGCTGCAGCAAAGTCGATTAGTCGGAAGCCGTTATCTGTTGTCATTTCGTGGAGGCTGTGCTTTCCAACTAATCCGCCAAAGATATTTTCCTTCCCGACTTTAGCATTGAAATCTCCGAGCACGACTTTGATATCGTACTCCGGACAGGCTCCGTCCAGGAGGTTGTTAAACTCCTCCTTGTTAGATTCCTCAGCTTCATCGGTAGGGGCGTGTGCACATATTAGGCTGATGTTTTGAAAAGTAGCTTTGATGCGGATCACAGCCAGGCGATCACTAATCGGCTTAAAATCGATGACTTTTGATCTGAGTCGATTACCCACGACAAATCCGCATCCTAACATGTGCATTCTTTGATGACAGCTGTAATAAATGTCGCAATCTTTTCTTTTCGCTATTCCTGATCCTATCCATCGTATCTCCTGGATCGCGGTAATGTCTGCCTTGTACCGCGAGAGGACAGATTGAAGTTTTTGAGTAGCACCTGGTGTGTAGAGTGTCCTTACATTCCAGGTGCATACTCGTAAATCGTAGTCCATTTTCGTTCCGGGTCTGGTTGCCATTTGAGGGGGGTCGTTATCCGATGCTTCTCGCGTCTCTCTCATAACAATTGGTGTTTTTTACTGTGGCCGGGTCGTTAGCCCGGCGCACTAACCTCCAATCTGTAGGGCCATGGGTTTAGTGTTGCAATTGTTTCCTTGGTCAACACTCGCACTTACAAGTTTTGCAAGTCATGACATAAAGCCAAGACCAGTATCCAGCGGTTATCAACTAGGAGGTACTGTAAGCATTTGATGTGTAGGAAAAGATACAGCTCGAAGCCCCCAGTTCCTACAGCATCCAACCACCAAATGCATGTCTGCATTTAGGCTATCCAAATGAGCTTAAGAGATTCCGGAGAGATTTAAGCTTCAAAACTCTTAAAAGAACCGACTTTAAGCTCAAATAAAGCTTACAAAATACCAGAACTCTTTCAAAAAGTCCTGGGAGAAAACTTGTCTTATTGTAGAAGATGCTTAGTCGTGGCAAAATGATCATGGTAAAGGTGATCCTGAAAAATGTACTTCTTATCAAGTTGAACAGACAGATTGGTATCTAAACAAATATCACATGGAAATCACAGATATTTTTTTACATTACATAGAAAAGATTACTCCCTTTCGTGCGGTATCTTCTTGAAACAATAGATCTTTATCTATCTTGAAGAACTTTCGATGCAAACTCTGGAGATTTGCACGGAGTAAAAATAAGACGATTTATCAATTAATCCTCCTCATTCGAATTCAAAGTGAAAA
This sequence comes from Philhelius festivus, assembly GCA_963931855.1. NCBI lineage: Eukaryota > Metazoa > Arthropoda > Insecta > Diptera > Syrphidae > Philhelius > Philhelius festivus. The sequence continues at coordinate 175,400,342 of OZ007556.1, forward strand.
AATCTTGAAAAACTGTTGTTATTGCAACTGAAGCTTCAAAACCTGAAAAATCCCGAGTGAATGTACCGATTAAAAACCTTAAACCATAAACCTGAGGTAATAACCGGTAAGAAGTCTGCTAATTAAATCAATCTTTGGTTTTTTGGCATGAATGATGGAAAAGTTTAAAGTGGTTGAACTGAAACATCCTCTTCCCATAAATGTCTTATGTGCAACAACTTTTCTATAAGCAATTCAATAAATTCAAGGTAAAGATTTGACGAAAAAGTAAGACGCAAGGTTTTGTTTAAGAATGTCAGTTTAATTTTATGGTTGCAGATACGAATGCTTGAATTCTTTCTGCATTCAGCACATAAACTAGCGATTAAAAAAGAAGTTATGAGAGTAAATCAGGCTAAGATCAAAGGGAATTCCAAGACCGATGTGGATGAGCGTTATTACTTCCGTAAAAAAGTCGAAGTAGATTTGAAGAAAAAAGTGAAGTAAATTGAGAAAAATCAAAGTAGATTTCAAAATGACTTTTTACTAAAAAAAGAAAAAAGTTTAACTCGAGATTTTCTTCACTTGATATTACAACACCAAAAAGTGGTGATTCTGCTTGTCTGTAGGTATGTACCTGAACCTGCAGTCTAGAGGAGAAATTGAAATGTTTTTTTTAGCTCGGTTCCTTCCATACAGCCATCATGAAATATTTTATTTATTTAGATTAAACTCCGGATTTCGGTAACACGAACAATGTATACATAGGAACGGATACGTGGGTTTCTTAAGACGTTAATTGCACGAGCCTTGGATTATGTTTAAGAGACTGATAATTTTTAAAATTTGTGTTATTTGTGGAAACTGTTAAGAAAATTAGTTTTTAAAATTCTAAAACAAAACATTGAAAGCCTTATTCATGAATTTATATAGGAATAATAATTTTAAATACGTTTTTTTATAAAAGTCTTATGGATTGCATAGCAAAAACCTTTGCAGGAGTTCTTTTTGCAAGGCTTCAGAGATGGGAAACGGAGTATGGGATTTCAAATGAATACCAAGCCGGTCTTCCAGATGGGTATAGTATTGCAGATAATCTCTTTAATTTGTTCAATATTATAAACTTAAAAATGCATAAAAAGAGGAAACTCTAATGCTTTTTTATCGAGTTTAAAGCCACGTTTGATTAGGTATATTGACCGAAAAGCCCTCTTATACCAACTTAAAAAAACACGAATCTCGAATAAAGTGATAAAAATCAAAGACGATCTTTATGAAGAGATGGAGAGAAACTCTTCGAGTGGTTTGAAACTGAAATTGGCGTAAAGAAAGGATGTCTCCTTAGCCCAATCTTCGTTGCCCTATATTTTAAAGAAAGATCTCAATTTAATATGGAAAAACTTCATCACACGTAAGGAAGTTAAATTCGGCTCAAAGATGGAACTTTTTAACGCTGTTACCAGGGTTATCTTAGCATATGGAGCACAAGATACGAAGAAGTTGAAAAGATGCAGAGATACTTCTTAAAACAAGTTCTAGGTTTGCCAAGAGTAGCTCTAAACTATGTACTGACGCTGGCATGTCAAATGGAGCCAGTTTTTGTCAAACAATGCGATGTCATATGAACTATACATGAAAATTCCTACGAGAACAATAGACTACATACAGTGTTGGCAGGGTCGTACGAGGAATAATAAAATGCACGACTGAATCGCACGAACTTGCTCTTACGTAAAATTACTTTGGAATTTAAAATACATTTTATAAATATAAAACATGGATTTAATGAGATGAAAATGTTCAAATGCATTAAATTGCCATCTGATTTCCAGAAAAGTATGAATTTATGCAAACAAAGTTTAAAAATGGTTTTATTATTAAAATAAATTTTTATATAACATATTTCTTTAAAATTTTTCAAAAACAAAATTTGGGATGCCCATTTTGAGTACCTATTAAGTTTTATAGATTTCAAAAAATAATCGTACACACGTTTTGAAGATATTGAATTTTCAAAAACAATTGTAATTTTTTTTCAAAAGACCCAAAAAATATTTTTGCGAATATTTTTATATGCAACATTATTTTAAACTTAAGAGGACTTCTGCTCTAAAAAATTTGGTTAAAATCATTAGAGCCGTTAATGAGAAAGTCGAAAATAGGAAAACGGTTCTGTAACAGGTACCGTTAATATGTAATATTTTTTCCAAACAAATTTCTCCACCAAAATTTAGTCCATTAGCACACCTAATTTTTTATATCAAAATCTTCTAACGATCTCGTTTTAGAGATAAATAAGATAACGGGTACCGTTAGTTTTGGAACTAAAAAAAATTTTCAATTTCCTTTAAGTACCGAGTTTGAAGAAAATAGCTCCATTGGAGTTCGATTTTTTTTATAAATGCAGAACTTGCCCTAAGTACTCGTACCTACATATATATCGCAAGTAAAAATATATTGGGATGGAGTATGGGAAAATAATTTAAAACGATTTGGCTTGACTAATATAGAAAAACTGGTATCAAACAGGAACCTTTTTAACAACTTTATGGGAAATATTGAAGAGAATATCAGTGCGGAAGACCATCAAGAGGTACTCCAAAGGGCGAGTCTAAGAAGATCACATGGCATCTACCACATTCTTAGTTACGATGTTTGCAGGAACTACATCGTTAAAAATTTATGGGATTTTTATGAGGATGAGGACATGGTGGTCAGTTTACTGAACAGGGAATGGTATTCGTGTTATCTTGTCTTATATCTCCATAATGCGCTTAAATATCGGCAGGAGCTGGTTAATGAATTTAACTTTTAAAAGTAGCTACAGCATAAATTAAATCAAATAGGGTTTTTAAAAATGCAAAATAGTATAAGATCGTGATAGTGACTAAAGTCATTGTTGTATTTTTGTTTAAGAAAATTACTCAAACATTATTTACATTATTGTTAATTTAACTCGCCACACGCATTATTTGTAAAATTATCAAAAAAGAAATTAATTTTTGTATACATATATGTATGTAGATATGAAATTTTGAATAAACACTACTACTATTACTACTACTAAGAGTTTTAAGAAACAACGGCAATTTTAAGATTTTATTATTGTACATATTAAAATTAAATTTTAAAACAAAACTTGTTATTCGTTTTTAAGAACCGAAAAAAATGTCTAAGTTTTAATTTGCAAACTTTGCTAATTTTTTTATAAGCTGGGTATTTTTATTCTTAAAATAAATAAATTTTTTTCTACATATTGTAAATAGCATTAAGAAACTATTAACTGTCAAGTTCCAAAAAAATCTGTTTAATTTTTTTTAAAGTCCAAACTTATTATTTAAAAAAAATACAAAAATACAAATACAAATAGTACCTATGGATCGCAAGATTTGAATTTTACAAAAAATTTCGAAGAATTTGTATACAGGATAAAGCGAGATGCTTTGTCAATAAATATCCCTGGTATATTATGCGCCCAATATTGCATAAAAATTTTATTCATGGTCTAGAAATTATATCATCTACACCAATGCCAGTTGGCCACCTTCAACAGCAAGTGTAACAAACCTGCGAAAAACACTTCCCAAGATTCACGTTAAACGGGACCATTTTAGTTGGTGAGGTAAGTGTAGTAGACAAAAATCAAATTTCCAATAAGTCTTGTTTCCGATAAACGAGTGATATAGAAAATTGGACACATTTCAGAAAAAAAAATGGCATTTTAGTGAGCGTGTCAAGGGGTGGATTTAAGAATATCTATAGGGATTGTTCTCAGAAGCTAGTGTGGAAAATATCAGGTTTCTAGCTGTAACGGGTGATTTGATGACGCACATTTAAGGGAATTCTCCACTGTATGTGTCCATCGGTATGTGCCCTTATAAGCCGATTTTCTTCGAATTTAAAGTCCTTTGGACTTTTTCACATTTTGTTCGAAACAATCCAACAATCCGGAGTTCCGATATAGTTCAATAGTGGATACTTTCAATGCTTTGGCATATTAGAGCCTTGAACTGCAAGAGCAAGTTCGTCTGTATTCCGTTGTTTTTATAAAAGGTGTGCGTGCTCTCAAGGGCTTATGACTAAAAATGGTAAATACAATACGAGAAAGACACAATACCCTTTCCACGTCTTGCTCCATAACCATAACTGCCTGTATGATATACACATAAATGCCACTATTGATTCTCAGAAAGTCCGTAGGCAGCCATCGAATTTAAATCAACGACTAACAAATACCACGTGCTGCAAAAATAATAAATGGATCTCCTGGAAAAACTCGAACCAAACTCATTGTTGCCGGGCTAGAAAGAAATAATAATAAATAAACTCTCCCTCCAGGAAATCGCATAATTGAACCTTCAAACAAAACACGCGCACCATTAAGCCGGAGCCTTTAAGTAGGTTCCATCAGCCCCCCGAGAGAAATGTACAAATGGTGTTTAGATACATTCCCAGGAGAATGCAGAGAGAAGTGACAGAGGCAAACAACTAAAACCCCAAAATGCTTATAAATGTTAAAGAGCACACAAACACACCCACGAGTACTAGAAGCCATATGATTCCACAGGATATGGGATATCCTTTCTTTGCCTAAACCTATCTACTCGTATACTGTTGCTGTACTGACTGAGTGTATTCAATATCATGCAGACTCATATTTGGCCAGGCATCGACCCGGTATCGGGTCGGCATTGAAAAGGAAACAACAGGTTGTGCTGGTGGGCCCCCACACTCAACAGAACCTAGGCAGGAATTTAAAGCCGAAAACTCGAACCAAATTGATTTGTTAACTATCTCTCTGATCCAGCTGTATGCTGGATATGTGTGGCGAACGTCATCTGCGCCACGCACGTCTTTCTAGTTCGTCTCTTGGTCCTTTTAGGATTTGCATGAATTTTTGATTATCCAAGGTGGGAAGGTGGCATCGACCCAGCCTCATCTTTAAAAGGTTTATCCCATACGAAAAGGATCCCAAAGATGGTCATGCAACAAATGAGGGGACGAACCTGAGCACCGACCATGCCAATATGGCGGTGCGGTTGTGTATGTATAATTTATGATAATAGCTTTGAAGGTATCCCCTTTAGTGTTGTCAGTTACGCATAGCAATCAGGACATGAGCACCGATCAATTTTTGATACATTCAAGTGTTATCCTTCAAGTTAGGCAAAACTTTGCCTGAGAAACATACAAATGAGGGTGTTATTGGGCCTAAAGTTGAGCTAAGTTGGTTTGAAGGAGTGTGTAGGACGTACGGCACGGTCTGCGGCTGGCATAAGGATATAAGTAGCACATATATCCTTTTCATATACGGAATAAATAAATTAATACATAATGTTTCGATGTCAAAATCCTGCTCGGGTTGTTTTTTCCTTTAGTCTTTATTTATATTTTTGAAGCTGCCTGCTGTTGCTTTATCACATCGAATATCCCTCATGGGTTTCGAAGGGATTTACTCCTAAAATATGTAATAAATTGCGGGGATTGTGTGTAAGCTTGCAAAGTGTCGTTTGGAATCGTTAAATGAGATTTGTTATTAGAAATTATTTTTCGTTTAAATATATATGTGTGTATATGGTAGGAGACCTTCAGTTTGAGAAAGATTTATCAAAAAACGATTCGATTTGGGAGGTGGTTTTAAGAAGTTTTAAGGTCAATGCCAGGAACTGGGTTGAAGATGGTCTTTGATACATTAGCAAGATTAGAAGGAAAAATATATTTCTACGTATAATAAAAACGCACTTCACAACAACGGTTCCTTAGTAAGACCTGATGGAGAGTTTAATCAGTGGTTCCATTTTGTAAGCACCCGAATTGGAAATAGATTGATTTTATGTTGGAATTGCACACTTATAAGCAAAATGGCTTGTATTTAAGCTTTGAATTGCCAACATTGCGTCTTATATTTATTTATTTATTTTATCATCTATGAGTTCTAAGCTCAATAAATTAAAATTTAAAGCTATCTTAAAACAACAATAAATGACAATAAAGTTCTACCGGACTTGCGGAGCTGCGCACCTAAAAGCTTTTGCCTGGCTATAGAATTCGGATAAAAATTCAAGCGCATTTTATAAAGAGCATAACTCTAAAAACAATTCTGAACCTTCTGGATTATTCGATTGTTGGTGAGGTTTTCAGGTGAAATCTGCATATTCGAGGTAAGAAGTAGCTAAGGAGGTATATCAAGAGACAATAGTGCAACGATCGGAGAGATCTAAAGAGTATGGAAACTTGTACACAAACTGTTTTCTAGAAATAGAAATCACGAAGCATGTTCTAACATTGAGTTTCAAGTGGTTTGGTCTACACCAGAGAGATACATTATCAAGATTCATTTGAAGCTTGAAGCAGTCATCACCACTCGCCGATTTCAGAAATATTTTAAGATCATCAGCCATATATGAGATATTGGCTGAAATTAATAAAGCTTACAATATCATCAATAAATATAATAAAAAGCAACGGACCAAGATAGCTGCCTTGAGGAACACCTGAAGTGCACTTAAATTGCCTGGAGTTTCATCAAGATTTATTTATTTTTTGAATCCTGAAAAAAGCTTGAATTAATGCCGAATATTTCAATGTTATGAAGTCGATATGCTATGGAAAACTGAATCGAAAGCCTTGTTAAAATTCGTATAAAAAGCAATGACTTGACTTCGGTTTTCGATAGAAATCACAACAAAGGAAGAGAAACATACTACTTTAGTGATATTTATTCTTCCCAAGATAAATTCATCCTGAGCATAACTTATATGTTCTTTCACAAGAAGCTTAATTTTAATTTTCTAAACTTTCTTAAAGCTTAGGAATTGTTGATAACTTGCAAATTGTCCTATAATTTTAACTTGGTTTTTTAAGCCAGATTCATAGATTGGGACCAAAAAAGAAGATTTCCATTCAGCCAAAAATACTTCGGGCGACAATTAAAGATTGAGAATAATAAGCAAAAGTAGGTAAAGCGAATTCATGCATCTTTTGAAGATAAGAGGGCAGGGATACCATCAACGCCAGGAAATTGGTTTAAGACTTTTATAATTCTTTCAAAACATCAAACAAATCTAACTGTATATACTCTATATCAACCTTCGGTGAATTTTCACAAGGAAATATAAGGTTTCCCTCAGAGTAATAATACACAGATTTAAAGAACCTTCTTTCCAAGGTCATGGAAACGCTAATAAATAATCGGCTCAAGAAATATCTCGAAGAACGAAAGCTTTTCAATGACCGACAGTACGGCTTTTTTAGCAATAGATTCACTGGTGATCTTATGGTATATCTCATCGAACAGTGGCACAAATCTTTACATCGTCTTGGAGAAAGTAAGATTATTGCACTTGATATTCCGAAAGCATTTGATAGAATTTGGCATCAAGCTCTTTTATCGAAAATTCGTGCTTTTGGTATTTATAAATCTCTTCTGCATTGGATTTGAAACTACCTTTCAGGCCGCTCAATACAAGTCGTTTTGGATGGTCTCAAGTCTGAAATTCATAAAATAAATGCTGGTGCACCACAGGGCTCCGTTTTGTCTCCGACTCTCTTCCTCATGTCTATCAACGATCTCCTATTGCCAGCGCAATCTGCCGACCTCAGTCTCATAGAAAGTTTGTCAGATCTTCTAGATCGGGAAATAAGAAAGCAAAGCTATTCGAATTATGCCGAGCCGATCGAACAAATAAGGACAGAACGGACCCAAATATCTACAAGCTTTTTGGTTTCCTTGGTCGACTCAATCATTCCAACATAATATTAAAAATGTTCAATGCAATATTTAAATAAAAAATATGCATAAATCTTATATTTTAAAAGTTTTTCATATATTTGAATTTTGTTTGATAGCTTTCAAGCCCACGCCCACTCTTAGGAACATTTTTAATAAATTAACTGTCGGTTTAAATCGACTCTGTTCAAAGTAAATAAATTCATTTCAGACGTTTAATCAGAATTTGAAAGTATTACCATGCAAAATAGCTCATGCCTAAGACAAGATCATACTACTTTGCTTAAATTTTTAATTTTGATTTTTGCATTAGTAAAAAAATCGAACTCGAGATTTTAATCAAAGTTGATATTACGATGATAGCGAAGACCAAATATGTGGGTCTCACAATTCTGTCTGTTCGACTACAGTCTAAATGGCTCGGCCGATTTTCGTCAAAATTTTTTTAATTTTTCCCCCCTATACGTTTTTTTCTTTTTTTTAAGACCAAAAATAACGGTACCTGCCATACAAATTTTTTTCGAAATGCTATAAAAAACTTTTTTTTCTCAAAAACTGTCCCACAGATTAAAAAAAAAATCAACAAATTTCATTTAGTTTCCGCTAGGTAGTGGTTGAAAAAATTTTATAAAAAATGGCTATTTTTGGTAGCCTCCTTTGAAGCATTTTTTTTTGTGTTTGATTTTCTTAAAAACGACACAACCGATTTTGATCATTTTTTTATGCTAAAGGTCACCAGCAGTTTCAATATTATTGTGTATTAAAATTTTTTTTTTAAAAACTCAATATTTCGAAAAACCCATCCTTGATTTTCAAAACTTGATAAGTAGAAGTTTCTTAATATAATCTTGAAGATATGAGAAAAAATGTATTTTACCTAAAAATAACGGTACCCTCCATACAAATGTTAAAAACTGGTTTTCGAAAATCGTATTTTTCTCGATTTTTGCAAAAAAAATTTTTTCTTTCAATAAATTTTTACGATCTATAATTTAATAAACTAAAATGCACGACTGGGTCGTTCCTATGTAAACGACTAAGAATTTCAAAAATGAATGTCATTAGCGAAAACTGTTCTTAAGGATAAAATTCATTTTTTAAATAACTAAAACAACTCCTTTAACAGTTGGAGCTAAATACAGGATGCCATGTGTTTTAAGCAAAAATTAGTTTATGCAAGAACAAAATTATAACTCGTAATTATAAATCGTAAAAATTAATAAAAAGAAAAAAAATCTTAACGAAACGTTTTCGAGAAAAATACGATTTTCAAAAACGATTTTTTAACTTTTGAATTAAGGGTACCGTTATTTTTAGGTAAAATAAATTTTTTTCTCATTTTTTGTAGATTATGTATTTTAAGAAACTTTTATTTATCAAGTTTTAAAAAAATCCACCATTGGATTTTCGAAATATTTAGTTTTCAAAAAAAAAATTGAAATATTTTTTAAAAATCCAAAAAATTATTTTTTGAAAAGTTGAATTCACAATAATATTCAAACTATTGGGGATCTTTAGCAGAAAAAAATGATCAAAATCCGTTGTACCATTTTTGTTAAATTCAAGAACCAACAAAATGGTTCCAAAGGGGGTACCAAAATAACATTTTTTTGTAAATTTTTTTTCAATCATTAACTAGCTTTAACTCAATGAAAATTTTTGAATTTTTTTTTTTTAATCTGTGGGACAGTTTTTGAGAAAAAAAAATATTTATAAAATTTCGAAAAAAAAATCGTATGGCAGGTACTGTTATTTTTGGTCTTAAAAAAACAAATAAAAAAACATCCGGGGGGAAAAATAAAACCCATATCTACCATTTTTTGTTCAGTCATAAATGTTGAGATTTTTGTTGATCAACTTCATCTATTCGGCTCTGTTCGTGGGTTCAAAGGATTTAAGCCCTGTTGGCCCGATAAGAGTATGTTCCGATGCCAGGCAGGCACCTTTGACAACAGTCTTCTAAGACAAAAGTGCTTTTGGTGGTATTTTTGGCGGTATTATTACCTAAGAAAACCTTAGTGGGGCAACGGAGTTGATTGGACGGTTCAGAAGACCCGAAAAAGGAATTAAAATCCTGAGAACCTGCTAAACATCCCTCCCAAGCTACTGTCGTCCAACAAAACTGTTGACATTGGCGCTTGCCTAAAAACTGAAGATACATTTTCTCAGCTCAAGCGGAACATTACCCTGAATTTTTATACTTTCGAACTTATGCTCCACTAAGGTGAGACATTTAAGTCCAGAATTTGATTTGCGTTTTTTTTTGGCCCACTTAATTGGAGATTATGTCCCTAGGAGTTATATCCCTGCTCCTAGATATGCTTTGGGGGATTCCGGATCATTCCTACATTCAAAGCTTGGGTTAAGACAGCTCCGTTTTAGTTTTAAACACTCCCTCGATAAAATCTGAGAACCCTCAACAGACTTTTATAATCTAGAGAAAACTAAAGAATCATTAGAAAATCGTTCGTAGGATACTGGCAGCATTGATGGTCCATACTTTTTTGAGAATGACCGTTACGTTGGCCAGGCCTCTGACAGCCAGCATAGTGAATGCCATTCTTTGAATTCAGTCTGATAAATGCACTTGAGCTATAGAAAATTGGACGTTTCGGATACGCACAAATCAGCAAGGCTGCGGAGGTAAAATGTGGAGATATTAAAAAACAAATAAGAGATTTTAGCGGCCCATAGAGAGCCTAGTCACCTACAACTCAAAATCAATCCTGTGTGCGTGTTGCCAGGAATAGAGAGAACCTACAATTTTCTGCCGAATCCAAACGGCTTATATGAGCAGCACTTCTCATGACAACAATATTTTTCAACTTCCCCTGAAAAACTTTTTTGCAGCATCTGAGAATCGAACCCAAGATCCTCTGAATGACAGTCCAACTGACTAACCATTATGCCAATGCATAATACTCTTCACAACTTATGTCGGTGAAAATGAAATCAATGTGTGGCAGTGTGTACATTCATCCGCCATTTTAAATCCACCATTTTTTTTCTCTTGTTGTTGGAAAAACAGTGTCAGATTCGTGTCAGATACTCTTATTGACACTGCAAACGACATCAGCGATCTTATTTATATGTACATATGTATAAGTTTTCCTTTTGTTAAAAACACTTTTACAGTAAAAAGGTTTTTAACGAAACATTCCATCCCACCAGAAGCGCAACAACCTAAAAAGCTAGGGGGGTGTCCAACCCAAAATAACCCAAATAACCCGACAAATCCGGGGCGTAGCGAGGTCTAGCTTAAGAAGACGATGCAAACTATTCCCAAAGCCATTAACCCGACAAACCCAGGGCGCAGCGAGGCCATGCTCGCGAAGACGACACAAGCTACTCGTATCCCCAAAGCCATTAACCCCACAAACCCGGGGCGCGGTGAGGCCAAGCTCTCGAAGAGGATTTAAAAAAATTAATTTCAATAGCTCTCTTGATTTGCGGTGTCAACTTTTAAAACATTCTTACCCTTATATTACACAATCTTATAAACTAAAGTCGGAATAAAAAATGTATTCAAGTTAAAGACATCAAGCACTACTCGTACATTTGATGCTGAGATTAAATTCAGTTTTTTCTATTTTTTTTATTTTTAAAAAATCCAAATTCTTTGTTGCAAAAACTCGCTTCAAATTCATACTCGTACTCTAACAATGTTAATGGTTAATGGCTTTGGGAATAGTTTGCATCGTCTCCTTAAGCTTGACCTCGCTACACCCCGGGTTTGTGGGGTTAAGAATGTTTTAAAAATTTTGTGTCTATCGATTTCGGAGGGGGTGTCCACTGACCTCTAGGGGGTGTCCGGACACCCTGGACACCCCCCGTTGTTGCGCCCCTGCATCCCACGCTCAACGAATATAATAATGTTAAATTTTTATTGACTTGTACGCTTTGCAAAATTTATGTTCAAGCTCAATTCTATTAAAAAAGCTCACTGATTCCAAAATGAGAATGTGTGTGATGTGTATGGAGACTTTTTCAATCATTAATTCAACGATGGATATTCTTCGAGGGGATTCTTGCCCCTCCACATCAACTATCCCCCTGCCAGCATCAAAATGCTCGTTGTTAAAAATATATGCTTGAGATACTTTCGGTCAAAAGGCATTTTCGAAACAACCATACAGTGCACACTCATGTAATGTATCCTCATCCCCATAATGCAGAAGATTATTTCAATCCCCCCTCACCCCCGGACCCTCTGGAAAAACTCAAACAGACAATAGCTCTGAATATGGATAAAGCATCCCGAAAATAGAATAACAAGGATACAACAAGGTTTATAAAATATCTTGCCGCACTTACCAAAAGCAGGAGACTCCCTTTGTTGCTGATGATGTTGTTTTTGGTCCCTCGATATTGTTGGCGGCAAAGGCTGAATGGATGCAGCAGTTGATATTGGTGGTGTTGGTGCAACAGTTGTTGCTGCCACTACTACTGTTGCCATATTATTATTATCCTTGCCATTCAATTCGACCAGTGATTGAGCTGCAGTCCATTCGAGTCGCCCGCAGAGCATCCCATTTCCACTGGCCGTTTCAGTGCCGGTATCGCTATTGCCACAATGGCTTCTAATGCGGTTGTTGCCAGTAGCAGGATCTACCACTACCACTGCTGCTGATGCTCTTTCAACATCCTTGCCATTGAAAGTGCTCCGGTTGGTGCTTTTGAATTTGTTGTTTTCTATTGATTCTGATGCACGTTGTCCTGCAGAATGGGGGTTATCCTGCTGCTGCCGTCGCTCGGCTTCGCTGTTGTTGTGCTTCCTGTCGTTGGTTTTTTTGTTGTTGCTATACGAGATGCTACTGCTGCTGGAGGAGCTTTGTGCTGCAACGGAAACCGAAAATTGATGATTGGGTGACTTCAGCAGCTCCACACGGTCGCAATCGAGTGTAAGGGCTGTCTGATAATGTCGATGCTGACTCTGATTCTGATGCTGATGATGGTGATGGTGGTGAGTTCCGTTGCTGGCCGGTTTCTTTACAATAAAAATTGTTGCTTGCTGCTGATTAAGGACTTCATGGCTGCGACTATGCTGCTGTTGTTGGTTGAAAAGGTGCTCCTCGTCCTCAAAGGCCCTCAAATACACCTCGGCCTGCTCGTAATCCCCACCTGACAATGCTGACGATGCCGCTGCTGCCCCTGCACCTGTCGCTCCTTTCGATCTGCCTCCGAAGATATAAGTTGTGTTCTTAGCTTGAACATAGTCCAGTGGCATTTTTTTGTTCAAAATAGATCAAGTTGTAATATATTTTTATAAATTTTTTGAGAATTTCGTTTTTGAAAGTTTCTTAGTCAAAAAATATTTTCATAATTTTTTTTGTTTTTTTTTTAATAAATAAATTTTTAATTTCTAAATTTGATTGTTAAATATTTATTTTGTCCTTAAGATCGAAAATTGCTTTGAGAGATGATTTTTATTTTGAATTTTGGATTTTTAATTTTGACTCTTGTATCCTTGGGAATAATTTATGTATTTTTTTTTTGTTATTATTTATGTTCACAGTTATGTATATATTGCTTTCGTTGTTTTGAGTTTATTTTGTTTTTTATATATATTTATACATTTTATATTTTAATTAGATTTATAGTTGTTTTAATGCAGGCTGAAAATAATGGGAAAATGGAAAAATGGAAAAATGAAAAAAAATGTAAAAAATTAAAAGCAACGAGTTGTTGCATTTTATAAAATAAATATTCACTGATTGTTGCGCGTATCCTTGCCAACAGTCGGTTATACAGTCATCGTCAGCGCACCACAGAGAGAAATTATTATAAATGGCAACGTAGAGGAGCTACGCGGCGCGCAACGTATTGCTTTTCAGCACTTAATTAAATTTCCTAATTTGGTTTGAGGTATCATCATTAAAAATTAACGCAATTCGAGAGGAGAATCATCATCATCACGTGCGTTCGTTGGTTTGTGTCTGTGTATGTGTAGCGCGTTAGCTTTGAAAAAAGGACGAGGGTTGTTATATTTGTAGATATATACAGAGAGTCCTGAAGTTGTTTGATGGGTGGGTGGGCGGTTGGTTGAGTGGTTGATTCAACAGGGGTGGCGGATACAGCAACTCGATTCGCATCGTTCACATAAATAAAACGCAACTAAAATGTTAGTTTGCTATTCGTTAAAAATTCAATTAAAATTTGTCCATGGCGACGAGTAGTCTTCTGTCCTTCTGGTGGTACATAGGTTGGCGGGTTTGCCGGGTTTGATATTGACTGAGGGAGTTCCTTTTGGTGGGGGTTAGATATTAAAGTGCTTTTTGTTGTTTCAATAGGTATATAAAATAATATTAATAACTGTGGAGGATGTAAGCAAAGCAAAAAATATTATTATGTAGGTACTTTTAAAAAGGTATGATTTTGGGTTTGTTTGTTGGCACATTCAAATATTAATTCTAAAATCCAATTTCATCGAGTCAGATTTTGTGTAATAAATGGCAAATTGGATGGTTTTAATAGTTCTCTGGAATATCAACAAATTAGGCTTAATGGTTGCGCCTTTAGATATTGGTGGAGAAGTTGGGGGACAGAAAGAGGATTTTTTCATTGATTTTTAAAGCTTAAAGAAATAAACTAACGATGTGTGATTTTTTTTGTGTGAGTGGCATTGTATTTTTATTTTAGGAACAGAAATCGAAAAGTTTTTTTAATATTAAGGAATCTTATAAGGAGCTTCTCCATAATTGCTTAAAATGCTGTATAACTCTTTCTAAAGTACTGGAGAGTGCTAGGACGCCACTTTTGTGGCCCTAAGCTCTGTAAAAGGAAAATTCCTATGCACACACCTCCACGTGGTAGAGAGTGGGTAACGCAAACATGAAAACTTCCCTTAAGGCGGATGAACTGCAGATGGCGGTCAACGGCAGGGAAGTCTGATGGCAGATGAGCCTATTTTTTAAAAAGATCAACTGTAGCAGCATATAGCTGTTCCACATTGGACGGCTGCTAAAGGCGTCTTTTTTCCCATAGCCTGCTTTAGAATGTGTTCGGTCATCCAAAAGGCTGATGTGCCTATCGAACCCAGGCTTGAGGGGTTATTAATCACATCCTTAGAACACCAATGGCGGAACGAGTAATATTAAGCATGAGAAATGACATTGTTTTATCGCTACTTCTTCGAACGTTGCTCTGTTGAAAAAGTCGCTTGCATTCGTTCCCTTAAGCATTTTCAGCTTAATACTCGCTCTGCTAGGCAAACTCATCACTATACCCTCGTTCCTTACTTCGGGCATACCGTCTAGTATAGAGATTATTTTTAAGCCGCACCACAAGAATGTGGAATTCCTAACCCAATTCTGTTTCCTCTCATTTCAATGTCTAGACATTTAAGACAAATGTACGTCAATATCTCCTTATCAATTCTCCATCTATTTCCTGAACGCTCAAACTGTAATAACCCCTTGAGTGCCCGTCAGTTACTCGTATAAGAAGTCAGTTTTTTCCTATCTAATAGCGCCGAAAGTAAGAAAAAAATATTTCGGTTTGATATATGGAGGGCTCACAGCTGTACCGAACCAAGTCATTTTAAAGAAATCCAAGACTAACGCCAGGATTTCCGCAAAATTGACCTCTATTTAGAGCTGTAATGAACTACATAGTTCATTCAGAGCTACATAGTTCTATTTTTTTTTTTTTTTTTATAATCTACCCGCGCTCAAGGGATTATGATTACCCTTTAAATGTTTCAACACAGCGCGGGCGTGGTGTTAATGAAGAGAAAGAAGGATAGGAAAGATGTGTGGGACGATGTTCTGAGACTGAAGGTGGTTGTCTCAGATATTTTTATCTCCAGGGATGGCGGCTGAACTAGAGCGGAGAAATGCCGTGACTTATTTCTATGTCACTTATAATTCACATTATTTTATTTGGTATTCATCCTTGATGGGCATACTAGTTTAGCTCAATTACATGTTGTTAGTGTTATGCCTGAACAACATGTAATGAGTAAGCCCATTGATGACAATTTTAAGAAAGGTTTTAATGGAATTAAAGCGGCAGGCATCGAACCTGTGATCATGAGGTTGACAAGCGAGCACACAACCATCGCACCACGGCCACCCCCATTTAGAGCTATACATAGTTCATTACAGCTCTAAATAGAGGGCAATTTTGCGGAAATTTTGGCGTTGATTTTAGATTTTTTTAAAATGACTTGGTTCGGTACAGCTGTGAGCCCTCCATATGAGGCATTTATTATTAGCTAAAGAAAAACCTTTGGTACGGTCTGGAACGATAGGGCAATCTTTAAACTTATCAGGAACAAATGTCTATGCCTTCTTAAAAGAATGCTAATATCTATTATATATGAAAAGAATTTCGTCGTTACGTTACTAAAGTTCTAATTGTGACAAATGGTATTCTGCAAGGCACAATAATTACACCACATCTCTTTTTTAATTTACGAATATCAACTTATAAAGCTCCAGATTATTGGTTCCAAAATCGAAGAGATTCAAACTCAGTCTCAAACAAGATTTGAAAAGATTCATGTCTAAGAATCGGTATGGAAGCAATGTAATATACGAAAGACTTTTTGTAGCTTGTAAAACTTTGTACAACTGTATTTGGCGGAAGGAATAATTTATCTCCTGTCCAATGATCACACTTCATGGCAATGAAGGTTCTGGGAGGGACCCCACACCTCTTGATTTGGTGGTAATACGACTATTGCCTACAGCTTAGAAAGCATATGGACTTGACTCCGACTTGCAGGGAGCTTATTATGATAAACTGGAAGAACAAATTTCAAGTTCTTTCCCGAAATAGTTTCAGTAGGTAAAGCTTAATTTGGTATTTCACTCTACATGTGCTTTTTGCTAACTAGTCATCGTGCCTTGAATGCGTTTTCGCATAAACGGAGTTTGACAGAGTCAGCGCGCTGTTCATTGGAGGCATCCAGGAAGAATTGGCTGAACGTCCTTCTTGACTGTCCTTACTTACAATTATACAAATAAGCGTTCTCTTTCATATAGGAGAGGAGATGGATTTTAAGTAAATACATTTTTTTAATAGCAACATTATAGTAAGTAGTTTAGACTGTCATGCCGCAGATCTGGGTTCGCCCCCAAGCCACTGTCAATTGACAACAAATTTTGTTCAGGGGTACCCCCATTACAAATCATACCAGATTATCTTTTCTCTGACAGTATGCCCAAAAGGGTTTGTAAGTCACTAGGTTTAGATTCTATGCGAACCGTTTGCATCTAATTTGCGTATCCTTTTTAATAGGGATACCACAAAAAATCTAGCAGTGTTCACCAGTAAGGCTTTAAAAAGCCTTGGTTATATTCCTCTTTCAGGATGGTTGGCATAATGACTTAAAGTTCCCGTCCTTTGGTCTACATCACCCTATGAAGATAAGACTTGTTTTTACTTTCCATATACAATATGTATGTATTTGTATATACTACGTCCCACATAGGTATTATATCGAAAGCTATCTATATCGAACTCGAGACTTTGATCTAACTTGACATTCCGATGATGAGGAAGACGAAAAATGTGGGCCTGGCAATTCTGCCTGTCTGCTTGACTACATCCTAAATTTCTTAGCTGATTTTCTTTAAGCTTGGTAAATTATATTTTTTAATTATTCCCAAGAGAGGTTTTTTTTTTTGTCTTCCTTTTTTGTAAGATACAAAATAACGGTACATACCATAATTTTTTTTTTTTCGTAATTTTCGAAAATAGTTTGTTTCTCAAAAACACTTAAAAATAAAATGCACGAGCGACAAAAATTATAAGTCGTTGTAGTGGTTTCTTAAAAAAATAAGCTTTTATATACAAAATTTTTAAGAAAAAATTTGATAAGCTAACCTTAAGTTTTTATTATTGTACTAATAAAAACTAAATTTAAAAAAAAATATTGAGCCGGTTTTGAAATATCGAATTTTCCAAAAAAAATGATTTCTTTTTTTTTCAAAATGAAAAAAAAGATTTTTTTTTTTCAAAAATTCAAAAAACATTTTTTTTAAGTTTTGAAATGCAATGTTTTTTAAACTTTTTAGATGCATCTCTATAAAAAATTTCATTTAAATATGTCATTTATTTAAATATGTCGATAATGAGTAATTCAAAATTTAAAAAAATGATTCTTTGGTAGGTACAAGCTGTAATATCTTAATTTCAATTTTATTTTTATTAAATTAAAGATCGTAAAAATTAATTGAATGGAAAAAAATGTTATCAAAATTCGGCGCGCCGTTTTCGAGAAAAATACGATTTTTGAAAACCATTTTTTAAGATTTGTATAGTGGGTACCTTGACTTTTAGGTGAAATAATTGTTTTTCTCACATCTTGTAGATTATATTGAGAAACTTTTAGTTATCAAGTTTAAAAAAAATCTAGCGTAGAGTATTCGAAATATTGAATTTTGAAAAAAAAAGTTTTGAAACTTTTGAAAATTTCAATATCTACACAATTTTTGGGGACCTTTGGCAAAAAAAATGATCAAAATCAGTTGTACCGTTTTTGAGAAAATCAAAATGAAAGAAAATGGTTCTTTGGGGGGTACCCTCAATAGCCATTTTTCGGAATTTTTTTTAACCATTAACTAGCTTTAACTAAATCAAATTTTGTTGTATTTTTATTTTGTAAATCTGTCGAGTAGTTTTTGAGAAAAAAAAATATTTACAAAACTTCGAAAAAAAAAAAATCGTATGGCAGGTACGGTTATTTTGGGCCTTAAAAAAAAAGAAAAAAACATGTGGGGGGAAAAAATTAAAAATGATATCTACCAAGCTTAAAGAAAATCGGCCGAGCCGTTTAGGCTGTGTCGAACAGACAGACAGGCAAACAGAATTGCGAGACCCACTTTTTAGTCCCCATGTAGTCGTAATGTCAACTTTGATCAAAATCTCGAGTTCGATTTTTTTTACGAATGCATAACTTGCTTTATAGTACCCATAAGTCGCAAGTAAAAATTTCAAAAAATGCTTATTAATGGTTTTGTTCATTAAGCAAATATGAATTTTCGAAAGAACAAAAACTTTCAAAAATTGTAGAGGTTTTTTTTAGAAGACGGGTTCTTCTACACAAAATTTTTAAGACAAAATTTTGGTGCTACAATTTTGAGTTTTTATTATTGAAGAAATGATAATTAAATTTTAATAAAAGCCATTGACCGTTTTTTTTTAAATATTATGGAATTTAAAAATTAAAAAGAATTTGTTTTTTTTTAAGTTTTGACATGAAATATGTATTTCTTTAATATTTTAGAGCTTCTATATAACTATCGGACATGTCGTTTTAAAAATATTGAGCTTTCAAAAAAAAATTCAAAATTTGATTAAAAAAAAAAAATACATAGGAGAGGTACCTAGCTACCATTAAAAACTAAATTTTTTTTTAAATATTTTTTTGGAATTTTTTTGATAATAATGTGTGGAAGTTTTCCTTATTTTTGAACTTAAGGAAAAAAAGCATGTGGGAAGAATAGTTAGAAAATGCTATCTAGAAAGTTAAAAGAAAGTCGGCAGGGTTGTTAAAGTTGTAGTCTAGTAATTTAGTCCCTGTAAATGCAATATCAAGTCTGATCAAAATCTCCATTTCCATTTTGTTTTACAAATGCATAAATTGTATTTAAGTAAGATCTATTTCCGATAGGACTATGTCAATCAGGAACGATTGAATTTTTTGGATCCGATCATCGAAAAGTATTGATGATTGATATCACAAATTTTGATTTCAATCGATCCCAGTCTCAATCATTTCTATGAATCACGATTCTTGATATCAGTCAACTCGATTAACCAAAATTTACTCAATTCTATCTTTTCCGATTGTACCTATCAATGTCGATTATAAACGCCAAACGGACGGTGGATTGGAATTTCTGGGTTGAATTCGACATTGAAAAACATGGTTGATTGAGTTGGTTGTTGATGTTGTGGATAGCAAAAGCAATTGTTGGGTTAAACTAGTATTATATGAGGTATCAAGGGTAGGTATGTTTATTGTGGAAGTCTTTTGCTAGTAGCTGAACTTCTATTAGAAATTTGATGAAAGTGCATCCATACTGTAAATCTGCCATCATATAAACAAATCTTTTTAAATTACTTTTTGTCGGAAAAAATGGTCGGTATCTGGTTTCTTATTCCTATTTTTGTCAGTTTAAGAATTTTTGTTTCATTTCGCTGTAATCTAACAACGAAACAATTTTTTTTTTAATTCTGGATCAAATTGTATTCGATCAAATTCGATACATAATTGAATTAGAATTGGTTAAAGTTCGGAAATTTAATTTGATCGAAATCGAAATGAAAATCGAATCGGAACAGTATTGAGCCATTTGATTGAAATGAAAATGATTGATTCAATGAAAGGATCGAAACATCTTAGTAATCGATTATTGAACGATTCGATCATTTAAAATGAACGATTAACATAGCTCTAATCTCCAATAAACACTAGTCGTTTTTTATTGGGAAATGTATAGGCAGCGCAGTAAAATTTTACACAGTAAACAACAACAAAGGAATAGTGCGTATAAACTAGGCAGTAATAAGAGTGCACATAATAGTGCTGATAAAGTTTTGGAGCATCTGGATTACAGTGACACTCAAATTGGTTGCAAAAGTTTTATTTTTCGTGAGGTTGGTAGGTTTTGATTATTCGAGAATGTGTTCGGTGATATTTGTTCATTTTATGGTAAATTTTCACAAGAGCCAAAATTATGTGGTTTGAAATATTAATATACGATTAGACGGTAAACGTTAATAGTCAATGATCAAAATTTTGCCTTTTAATGCGTGTGCATGTTCCCTATTTGTCACGTGAGAGTATGAAAATCATCGAAGGATGGCTGCGATGCCAAACGATTAAAAAGGTCATGAAAATGATTTTTTTCTGACACCGAGCCCTTAATTTGACTTTGTGTACATACATGCCATTGAGATTTGATTTTATTAATAATTTTGCCACTATTGTTTGACAACAAATTTGTCAGTGATGTTAATTCAGCATAAACCACATCAAAACGTATACTTTTACAACGCATCCCTTAGCTTATTCAAAAGTGGATTGTTTATTCGTAGGTACATATATATTTTATTTTTAGTTTTCGTTTCCTTTAACTTTGTTCACTTAATGAGTCTGAAATATCTAATAAATTAAGATGATTTGTTAAAAGAAACTCAGAAATTATGTATAGACCTTTTCTGTTTTGGATCTTTATTCATTTCAATTTGTATTATTTTTGTAAGAAATTACATATTTATTTTACTTCTTTTCCAAATCAGCTGATTTTGACACGGGTATAAATGCAAACCATACCAACTTTAAAATTTAAATAAAAGTGTATATGCAATCAAATAAGCATTCTATTCGGACTTCCATTGCTGCACTAAGTACAGATTACCAATAAAATACGCCTACTCTTATATCGAAAGTAAAAAAGTGCCTGTAACATTTACAAACCGCGCTATTGTTGGAATTCACAACTCACATTTCTTTTTTAATATTACATTTCAATATTAATGAGTTATTTATTGATAATCTTTATGGGAGCGATTATGTCTTCTCCTTTCAATACAAAAACTAGATCAACCTGGTTAAGTGATAAAGTCAACTCTTTTGTAAATAAATTCTACCTGAGAGTAGTGTTGATTTTACAGTACATCTGCTTATATCAACTACAACAACCAGATTATCTTTTTGGTATATAAAATGCGCTGAAAATTTTGTTTATAATTTATTTTATCGCAGTGTTGATATTCTCTGTCATCTGTTTTATGAACACAGTTTTCTGAAATCGATTACCCAATTCAATTTCAGTCCATTAGTTGAGACTTGCTTCATATCGAAACCAAGAACCCAAAAGGAAACAGAACGATGCACAGTTTCAAAAATACACAAAATACCTTATTGCACAAATTACTTTACTAGTAAAAACTTTCGATGAAAAGTTCGCTAGTTTGAACTTAAAAGCAACTTGCTTTTACAATTATATATATATTTTCACTTAATGAAGCAATGAGTTATAAAAAGTTTTTCAAATTTAGGTTAGTAAAGGCCAACAAAGTTTGTGAGATAGGTACAGTGTTTTTTGTTAATTCATCCTGATTCTCATGCAAGAATAACATGGCCATTTATTTTATATGACAAGTGATCATGTTAAATATACTGGTTAGAATTGTTAAGATTACAACTCATAATGTTAACTCAACTTCATTCTCACTTAAATTAAACATTATCTACTATTGGTTTCAGTTTAATAGTATAAAAACTATATTTATATAGATTTTCATGTTAATTTAATAGGATTATTATTTGATTAAATTAAGATTACAAGGTTGGTTGATTTATTGATAATTTTTACAAATATAGTCCCTGAATACCGGAGTGTTTTCCTGATACTCCAGTAAACCATAATGAATTTCTTGTGAATGGTGGAAGGCTTCGCATTTCTATATTTATTTAATCACTAGGGAAACTAAAGTTTTATGTTATATAGAATTAGGGTTGCCAGATTTTTCTTACACCTCGGCGGGACAAATGGCTAAAATAATGAAAAATCCTGGGATTTCAACATATTGCACGGGACAAAATATAAAATCATAATATGCGTGTAGATCAAAATAAATAAATTCTTTTATTAATTACTAATTAAATGACTTTTTTGTCATTTGTCATTTGAAAATATTTTTTTTGGTCAATTTTAATGACAGATGATATAGGTTTGCTTGATTGATCTTTTAAAAGCAATTTCTTAAGGTTAAATCACAATGCAGCGATTGTTCCTTATCACTGAAAGATATTTTGTGAATTTGAGTTCCAATCCGGAAAAAAAGCTGCCCCGGGGGCACAGATGAATTTCTGTCTGAAATCCGGGACGTCCCGGGTAAACCGGGACGTCTGACAACGCTATATGGAATACATGTGTGCTCAAAAATACAGCATCTTTGATTTCAATGGAATTTTCCGACTATAGCGCTCGATTCTTTTCTTATAATGTGCATGCAACAATAGAAACTTGAATCTCGATAAAATATTGGAAAATATGGCTTACTATCATACTGTGCCATCCAGGCAGGGGGGCTTTCGGATCTGGACAACACAGCTTCCCCAGAAGTTCTTTTATTCCTTTACTGTTAGTGATCCTAATTGATAGTTTGATGTATTATTTCCCTTCGAACAACCAAGAACTAACATGGAGGATATTTTGGTCTCTACCCAACCAAATACTAGGAACTTACTGATTTATAGGTATTCCCTCAAGCTACCCGTGATTTTTTCACCCCTACGCACCACTACGAATTATTTCATTCCTCTTAAAGTAACTCTAAGACTAAAGGAGACCTACCCAGAGAAAAAGTCCTGCAATCTTCTTCTATTATTCATTCGTTGCTTTGGATCATCGGAGCATGTACGTTCTTATTAATTCTCTTAATGGAAACATGGATTCCTTAACAAGCTTAGCTAGAAAATTCACTGTTACACTTGAAATAGTTTCCCTATACTACTTTTATTCCGTATGTATGTACGAGTTTATTGGAGCTCTATTTTCTGAAATTCAGAACTGTACAAGACTTCTATGAAATTCTTTTTTGTTAACTCTGAATACCAACCACCCTTGTGAAGGATACCTGCGTCCTGTTGCTACCAATCTACAATCATCACGTTCTATCCCGTCAACCATCATTCAGGATTCAGAAAGAGACCAGGATATAAAAGCTACGAGTATGTAGGTAGTTTTCATGCAAATTAAGGATTACAGTTGAAACAACTGAACAAAAAAAACACAACAAAACAACAAAGGAAGGCTCATGGCACAAGAAAAAGAACACAGAAATCTCGCACACGCACGAAAAAGGATCATCAGGTATCTGTACTATATATCAAAAAGTTCATATCATACGAATACCATGCTCGGCACGCGGGCGGTAAGCATGGAACATGGAACATGAATAAATGAATGAATTGCTTTTGTCGTTCTTGGTTGGATAGTTTTTCCACGTCTCTCCTACTCCCGCTCGCTTCCCACCCACAAAAATAATTACTACAAAAAATTCTTAAAAACAGATCCTTACCTTGCATGGGTGTGTTTGTGTGTGTGTGTGAATAAAAAATGAAATGCTATCGCCGAAAACGGTACGATTATAAGCAAGTTAAGGAACCATGTTGGTGGGTCAACGATTCATAAAATCTTCAGGTGGTTTTTTCGCAAGAGCGAATTTCGTCGGTCCTTTTTTCGGTTTGTTTTGCTCGAAGGACCAAAAGTAAAGTAAGCAAATCCACCCTTCTCCCTCCACCTCCCACCGTCACCTTAAATTTCGGAATAGGTTGAACAAATTCAACTCCAACTTGCCGCATCATAAACTTTGAATCTCCGAAACTATCTTCATTTAATACCTACACAGTAAGTAAGAGTATTCTTTTTGTTACAAATGGTCCTTGAAGACAGGATTAGCCATTAGTTTGCAAACAGTGGAGGAGGCCAGAAAACGATTTTTCCCACTTTTTCTACAAAAAAGTTAAATTGACAAAAAAAAACTAAATTATTGGCGCGGCAGCCATGCTTTTTGTCTGACATTATTCTCACTTATACCATCGCAGCTGCTTTACACACTCACACAAACACACACGCACACAAATAGTGTAAACAAATAAGGGAGATTCACGTTGTGGTGTGTTGTGTTGTAGCAAACAAGTGTTTTCTCCCATCATTATTTTTTAAACTCATGCTTATGTGTGTGTGTGTGTGTGTGCTCGAGAGTGGGTGGTTTGACCTAAGTTATGCGTGTGTGTGTCCTGTATCCTTTTGGGAGAAAAACTCTTAGAAAAATCTTACATTTCTTTCTTTCTTTTTTTTTATTATTGCCAAAGGAAGACAAGGGCTTTTCGTTTGTTGTTTTAGAGGAACAGAAATATTCTTCGATCAAAACACCACCACCACGATGACACACTCAGCGAAAAAGACGAAAAACAAAACGGTCCACCAACTTATATCCTCATTGTTTTGGATATTTTAATGTGCGAAGGTCTCTGCCGCCACCGCTGAATTTTCCACTGCCACTCACGTAATCCGATTTCCCCCCTCTTTGTTCGCGAAAATTCGTTGAATAACACTCGACAAAACACACTAAATCATCTTGGAAAGCCAACCGTTTCTGACCTATTTTCCGTTTCGAAAATGCTCAAAAACACTGATTTTAGGTTAGAAAAATCACTTTTCAAAATGGAGGCTTTGTATGGAATTATTTAAAAAAAATATATACAAAAAGGACACTCACTGCAGCAGTTAACACATAGAATATTCACAACTCTCGAGATTTGTTCCGCGCGGTCTCTTGCAATTTATTTTTTTTTGTTTGACGTTTCGTCGCTAAATTTTCGTCGGTCGGTTTTAGTGGATATATTTTTTGGAAACAAACAAGTAGAGTTATAGAATACAGTAGTTGCAGGTGACAGGATAATTGCACAGGATAATCGAATAGAACTTTTTTTTTACATATATATTTTATATTGCAGCAATGATTTTTGTGTAAATATAAATAAAAAAAATTGGAAAAATGTCTGCAGTTTTGTCCTGGATGTGCGTCAGTTTTTGACGTACCACTCCCTTCTACTGATATTAGCGATGCCTGTTATGCTATGTTGTTACCCCTTGGTTATGTGATGGCTCTATGCACGCACACTTGTTAGAGCTTGGTTTCGTGTCGGCGTATCTGTGTTTGGTTTCAGCTTTTCTCATCTGTGGGTATGAATAGAAACTATTGTTTTTTTTTTGTTTGGCTAAGGGTAGCTTGTGCTGTTGCTCGCTGATGGTCTTGTTGCTCATCGTTGCTGTTGCTCGAATATTGAGTCATCACAACCACCAGTTAGCCCGTTTTGGAGATGCGCATGACAGGACCGAGCACACTTGTTCATGTTGTTAGGTGTATGCGTGTGCGGAAAGTTGCTTTGGGGCTTTGGGGCAATGGAGCTGGGTTGGGTGGGTTTGTGTATTGAATGCATCCCTTGGTACTTTGTCGTTCTGGTTATTCCTCTTCTTCTTCTTCTCATATCTGCAGAATCTCGCTTTCATAGTTTCTAAAGTTTTTATTCACCTAATCGAAGTTTTAATTCCGGGATTGTTGTTGTTTTGCTTTTCTTGAATTTCAACCCCCTTCCTGCGGTCCCCCATACAGCTTTACCGACAACTGTCATCAAAAGCTGATGGGTGGTTGGTAGCCCCTTTTTATGAACAGCTTTATAGCTTTCACCAGAATCGTGGTGATTTGTGGGATTTTGTTTTTGGTTTTCGTTGAAATGGAATGCACAAATTTTGTGAGGGGAAAAGTTGCAGATAGGGCTTGTAGCTGTAGCTAATACTTCTCACTCCACCTGTTTTTTTTTTTTTGTTCGCGAAATGGTTGACGGTGGACGTTGCGGGAGGGAAGGGAAGGCAGTGAATTCTGCTTATGACAGTCTGTTGCATATGAATATTGCACAGGTGGTAATTGTTGCGTCTAATTTTACAACCCCATTTGCTCGTATTTTGTGATAGAAATTGGTT
This sequence comes from Philhelius festivus, assembly GCA_963931855.1. Lineage (NCBI taxonomy): Eukaryota > Metazoa > Arthropoda > Insecta > Diptera > Syrphidae > Philhelius > Philhelius festivus. The sequence goes on from OZ007556.1 coordinate 175,426,562, forward strand.
TAACACTCAAATTGTCCCCAACAGAAGATTAATATATACAGTAAGATGATGATTTTTGCTGCTGAATCAACGTATATTGGAATGAATAGGAATTTTTAGAGGTGAGAATTTTCATTGAGGAATTCCATTTCGAATTCAAAAAGGCACGATGAGGTTTAGTTTTTTTTTTCGAAAAAAGGTAAGATTTTTTTATTTATTTTTTTTGAGCTGAAAACTGTATAAATAGAAGATTCAGAAAATGCAGACAAGACATTCAAAAAAGCTAGCCACGATTTACTATCTACAAATATCATCTCTAATCTCATATGAAAACATATAATTGTAGACCAGCAAAATCGTTCAGATTTTTCACACACAGGTGCCACTCCTTCACATTAATTTGGCGTTGCCATTTGATTTTTTATAATTTCGGTCCTTCACTTCTACAAATCTCAATTAAAATGCAGGTTTTCACTGCAATCTTTAAATGTCCAGAGAGAAATTAGATAAACCGGTGGCCAAAGTACAAAAAAAAATTCCGAAAAAGCTGAATTCTTGTGGAGATCTTTATTTGTACTATATCTTAAGCATTTCTAAATAAAATGCATGACTGGGTCGCACGAACTTGCTCCTATGTAATAGACTAGGAATTTTAAAAACGAAAGTTATTAAAGAAAACTGTTCATAAGGATAAAATGAATTTTTCAAATTCTTTTAGTAGTAAGAGATAAAAACAGAATGCTATGCAAATATGAATTTATGCAAGAACAAAAATTATAAGTCGTTGTAGTGGTTCCTTAAAAAAATAAGTTTTTATGTACAAAATTTTTACAACATTTTTAAGAAAAAATTTTGGTACGCCAACTTTAAGTTTTTTCCAAAAAAATACTCAGCCGTTCTTGAGATATCGAATTTTCCAAAAAAAAAAAAATATTTGTTTTTAAGTTTTGAAATGCAATGTTTTTTTAACTTTTTAGGAGCTTCTTTATAAAAAAATTCATTAAAATCCGTTATGCTGATAATGAGAAATTCAAAATTCGAAAAAAAACGTTCTATGGCAGGTACAGTCAGTAATATCTGGGTATCAAATTTGTTTTTACTAAATTATAGATCGTAAAAATTAATCAAAAGAAAAAAAAATTTAGCAAAATTTTCGGAACCGTTTTCACGAAAAATGCGATTTTCGAAAACCATTTTTTAACATTTGTATTATTTCTCAAATCTTGTAGATTATATTAAGAAACTTTTATGTGTAAGCTTTGAGAAAAATCGATCTTGGGGTTTTCGAAAAAAATTGAGTTTCCAAAAAAAAATTTAGAATTTTTTTTTTAAATCCAAAAAATAAAAAATTGAAAATTTGAATATGTAATAATATTTAAACTTTGGAGGAGCTTTACCATAAAAAAAATGGTTTAAATCGGCTGTACCGTTTTTGAGAAAATCAAAAACAAAGAAAATTGACCCAAGGGGGCTACCAAAAATAACAATTTTTCGGAAATTTTTTTTCAACCATTACCTAGTTTTAACTAAATTAAATTTTTCAAATTATTTTTTTAAGAAATTCTGTGGGACAGTTTTTGAGAAAAAAAAATATTTATAAAATTTCGAGAAAAAAAACCGTATGGTAGGTACCGTTATTTTTGGTCTTAAGAAAAAAAAGAAAAAAACGTCTGGGGGAAAAAAAATCAAAACCCATATCTACCAAGTTTGAAGAAAATCGGCCGAGCCGTTTAGGCTGTAGTCGAACCGACAGACAGACAGACAAAATTGCGAGACCCACTTTTTTGGTCTTCGCTATCATCGTAATGTCAACTTTGATCAAAATCTCGAGTTCGATTTTTTTTACGAATGCATAACTTGCCTTATAGTATCTACCTATGAGTCGCAAGTAACAAAACGAACGTTATTGTCCAGAAGTCAATCCATCCACAGAGAGTGACAGTTTGGTGCAGATTGTATAATGTATAGTGGTGTCATCATTGGACCATCAACGAAGAGCGTTACAGGGCCATATTAACAGACTTTTTTTTACTGAAATTGAAGACATAGATTTGGACGACCTCTGGTTCATACAGGATGGTGCGCCATGCCACACGCCCATGCCACAATCGATCTTTTGCGCACCAAATTCTCAAGTCTTGGCGGTAGCAATTGGCCACCTCAGAGAAGCGATTTGACCCCTTGGAACTTTTTTTTGAAGGGCAATGTGAAGGACTGATGTTATGTAAACAATCCGGAAACAATTCAATCCTTTAAGGCCAATATCATCCAAGCATTCCGTGAGCTATATCCTAAAACCATGAACAAGGTCTTGGAAAATTGAAGTGGCGGAATGCGCTAATGTCAAGCCAGCCGATGCAGCTACTTGAACGACTGACATTACGTTCCATAATAAACGAGAATGTGTGGCCCAACCGTTACACAGTAATATACAAACTTCTTATGAGATTTAGCATGAGAAATTGATAAAAATCAAATCAATCAAAAAATTGAAAAAGAAAGATAATCATATGGGAGTTGACATCAAAAACTATTTTTTGAAAGTGTTTAGCTTTTACTACAAGACATTTTTCAATTCTGTGGCATAGTATGTGCTGGGGAAAAAATAAAAAAAAAATGATATTTACTAAGTTTGGGCTGCAATCGAACAGGCAGTAATAGAGAATTGGGTGACCCAACTTTTTTCTCATCATGATTGTTATTACGCTGGAGAGGGTCTTGAATTCGATTCTCAATAGCTACAAAATGTTTTTCAGGGCCTCTTGCGAATAAATGATAAAGTCTGCAAGAATATCTCTTGTCATGAGAAGTGTTGCTCTTTTAGGCGATTTGACTCGTCATAAAAATTGTAGGTCCCCTTCATTCCTTTTCAACACTCACACAAGAATGGTTGAGAGTTGGAAGGCACTAGGTCCTGGTTCTCTGTGAGCTGTGGCACTGACAAATTTATTTATTGATCATCGTTATGTCAAGTTTGACTTACTACTTGATCGGAAATCGCTCGTGAAAAATTGTGGAACGGGCTACGTGGGCATGTAGAGCCGTCCTGTTGAAACCACAACATGTCATCGGTGTTGACATGATACAATTCATTTAATTCCAAAAGAAATTACGAGTAGTTATCATCGACCGATGGCATCATTCAAAGAAGTATAAACCGATGATGCCGCCAACCCAAAATCCTCACCAAACAATTACTTTCTGGATGTATTGCAATTTGGTAGATCTCGTGAGGATTGTGGTCGTTTTAAATTCGACAATTTAGCTTCTTCACGAACCCATTTAACCAGAAATGGGCTTTGACTCTGAATATTATTTTTGGACTGAAATTATTTGAGAACTTAGTTAGGGAACAAACGGCACGGTCTTATTATAAGCTCATTAACTCTGAGTTCCTGGGTCAGTTGAACTTTGTATGGATGGTCAGCGAAATGCCGCGTTCGTGCGCGCCGCGCGGGGTTGACTGCCTCGGATCCTCCGGCAAACTCTCGTTGACGCGACGTACGGGAATTGGTTGAAGGTTCACTGAACCAGTTAAATCGAATTTTTCCGTTACGTTGCTAATAATCCTCTAGGAAGGTTAATTATGGCAATCGTAAATTGTGCCAAGCGCGTGAAATGTTGTTCCAATAAAAATCCACTTTCATAAAACAATTTTGGCAAAACAAACTAAATAAATGGGCCAGCTCATTTGACAGATGTATCTTCAACAATATGGCTGCAATCACATGTCAAAATTTAGAAATCCCTACTGGAAAACGTACTCGTATGTACCGTATTATTTGTGGAATATTGCAGCTTTTTGATTGATCTGAATCTCAAATGAGTGTTTCTTTGGACAGCGACTGTTTTTTATCCCCTTGAAATGAGGCTTATTTTTGCTCTTTATTCGAAAGTAAAAAAACAATTTGTTTTTTAATCTCTTGTTCTTGTGAATTGAGCAGACATACACATAAATATTTTTGCAAAAAACCTGAAAAAAAAATCAATATTTTCTTGATCTGAGATCGATGTTCGTAAATCTCGATGTCCAGCCAGATTTACACGTATTCTTGCATGCACAAAAATCGAATATGAACTGCACTAAGCTCAGATGATTTTTGGATCTATAGTTTCGATAAAAGTGACTTACAACTTTCAACTTCCTGAGAGTGTATTGTCGGCGGAATCGAAGTGGAGGCGACCTACAATTTTTTGCAAAGTCTGAATAAATAAGATTAGAGCACTTTTCATGACAAGATATGCTTTTGGAGAGTTTCACTCTTCCTATAAAATGATGCAGTATCCATGGGCGTATTTACCCTAGGGCTAAAAGGGCTACAGCCCGGGGCGGCAATGCTGCTAGGGGCGGCCAATTTATAATATTTTTTGAAGCGATTGAACTTTCAAAACATACAAGCTAAAGGGCGCAAGCCACCCCTACCAATTGCCCAATTTATAATATTTTTTTGAAGCGATTAAACTTTCAAAACATTCAAGCAGAAGGACGCCAACCGCCCCTAGTATTTGCCCAATTTATAATATTTTTTTGAAGCGATTGAACTTTCAAAACATACAAGCAAAAGTGGGCAAGCCGCCCCTAACAATTGTCTAATTTACAATATTTTTGGAGGATAAACAAAAAATACAAAGATTTAAAAAATGCGATTTTTTGAGTTTTTCAAGCATGTCATTTTTTTCAGTGCCGTGAGTGTCCGGCTGTGAAGGAGTTCACTGTAACATGTCACTCACTTTTTTCACCATTTACTGTTCTTATTTTTTATAAACGACTTTTTATAATGAAAATTAATAATAAAAATATTTACAGACAATGAAACGAAAACATTATCAACAAAAAAAAAACACCTGATGTTGCTATGTAGCTCTTAAAAAATGGGCTAGAATAAATTTGGTTGGATGGATCTTAATTTTTTGTTTCTAAACCATCTACGAAGAGACTCTTTTAATTAAAAAAAAATTATAAAAATCCATCAATCCAGATTCTAGATATAAGGTCACACACAAAATGTTATTCTTTTTATATACCTATCAAAAATCATGCCTCAATTTTTTTTAGTTTTGGCTGACTCGTGTCCCTTTATACAAGTACCCTTCCCTTCGTCTATAGTTTTGAACGACGCGACGTATGAAACAATATAATGTTTTTTGAAGAGTGTGTCTTACTTACACATTTTCTGGAGCAAAGCAACACTGAAAATATGAGTTTAAGGCAACTTAACCTTCATATAACAGAAAAAGAATTGAAAGAAGCATTTCCATATGTTGACGTTGCTTTAGGAATATACTTGTGCACTGCAGTGACAAATTGTAGTGCAGAAAGATTGTTTTTCGTATTGAAACGAATAAAAATTTATTTAAGATATTAGTACGGTCTAGAACCTTAAATAAATGAATACATGCGTTAAGAGTACAACAAATTTTTTTTTAATTTTCGATTTTTTGCCGAATTATAAAGAGCACCAACGTCGACTCATCAAAAAATAAATTGTCCCATTGCGGACAGTTAATCTCATAATTGGCTGGACTGAAACAAAAAAAACAAAGTGGGTTTTTTAAAGGAAGGTTTCTTACGAGACAATTTACCACAATTTGTTTAAAAAGTCAAAACAAAAAAAATTCGGAACTTTAAAAAATTTGTTTTTGGAAATGTGTTTGGCCTTTTTTTGTTCATGTTAAATTGTGGTAAATTGTCTTAGAAAACATAAAAACAATTAAGTTGCAACAAGTTTTTTGAAAATCGGTTCAGTAGGTCCGAAGATTTACTGTGCGCAATATGACAATGTAGTTTTTGATGAGTCGACGTTGGCGCCCTCTATAATTCAGCCGAAATTCCACAAAACATTTTTTTTTTGTACTCTTGACGCATATATTCGTTATTAAAAAAAATTATGTTATTATCTTATTAAGTTTCCGAGAAAAAAATTCCCAAAAATCGTGCGTTTTTTTGGCTTTCTAGACCGTACTAGTACCTTAACGAATCTTTTGTTACTGAATTTAGTAATCAATATACACACAGAAAAAAAATTTGAAATCATCAAATATTATGCATTTTGTGTTTTTTTATTAATATTTCTTATTACTTTATTTTCATTGTCCTAAAGGGCGGCAAAAATTATCAGCCCGGGGCGCCAAATCCTTAAATACGCCTCTGGCAGTATCTCCGAAAAAAAGAACAATTTGTGTGCAGTGAATGTGAAAAAAATCCAAACGCCTGCCGTTACAGTCTAAAGCGGTAACACAACACCAATGCGTTCTACCGATACTTTGTAAACGTAAAGCGTTTTGAAACGTCAAAAAATTCTTTGATTCGATGGGAATGTCAAAATATATGAATCAATCAATTTTTTCTTATATTATAGAACGAGAACTTCATGACTGTCGAAATGTCAAGTCAGTGAGACTGACGAAGGCCAATTGAACAAGAATTTATCTAATACGATGTACATAGTTTGACGAAGGAATAACGGATACAGTCGAGGTCAGTTGAAGTTTATTTTTTTTTTATAATTTTGAACGCACTAAAGGGTTATGAGTTATGATTAGGGTTCGGATTTTCATGCACTTAAAATCTGAAAGTTCATACATGCAGCTTTGTTTGTATTGTGAATTAAAAGAAATATGTAGATAATAGTTTTAGGCTAGGTGCGCACATTCAATTTTTAGTTGCACAACTGTTTGGTTGCTTATAGAAAACAGATTAACTATTTGGTTGAATTTCCGCGCAGGTGCATATACTTATAGTCCGGGAGGCGACCGTCAGATTACCTACCTCATTCGGAGATAGAAAAAAACTATAATTAGTCGATAGTGTTCATAAAAACATTTGTAAAACCACTGGTCGGGCAAACTTTTTCAGGGAAGTTTGGGTTCAAAAGGATCACTTCCGGTACCGTTTTTTGAAGAGAAACTACCTCATCGGGAGAACGAAAATCTTTATACAGGGTAGGATGGGTATTATATCTAGATTTGAAAACTTTTGGTCGGGCAAAAAAAATCGAGGAATAAATGCTTCCCCGACCAACTCAAATAACGGTTTTTTTGATCAAAATCTACCTCATCGGGAAATGGATGATATTAGTACCAAAACAAAGGACAGACAGTCTTCTTTTCAAATCCATTGGTCGGGCAAAGATTTTTAGGGAATAACCCTCCCCCCGACCAATTTTAGAAAAAAAATGACAAAAACAACTTTCTCTTATTTTTTAACTTCAAATGTCTAAAAAATTATTGCAAATGCATAATATTACTGTAAACAAAAGCCAGAATAGTATTTTTATCAAATCCAGAGATTTTGTAGCTACCCACAGCCACCCCCCCCCTTTCCCTTCTTCGATGAAAAGTATTGTATAATATTATTTTTCGTATGTTAAGTTCACTTCAAAAGTAAAATAAAAACAACTTTCTTGATCAAATAGATATTATTTTACAATATAAAGACAACATACATTTGTCCCTTTAACAAAGAAATACTTACTACTTACAAGGGGTTTCTCTTCAACACTATTTGCCTTACCATTACTGTGATTTGTAACATAAAAAACACAATTATTCCTAAAAAAAAACTTTATAAGAATAACCTTAATTTATTTAGTGTTATATGACACTACTCATACCTAAAATACACCTCAATACTTAACTATTAAACAAAATAAGCCCAGAGTACCTCCTGGAATAGAAACCGATAAAAATTTAAGCACCCATGTAGCATTTGATAATATTGATCGGTATGTCGAGACTTTTAATGGAAAAGATACTCTTCATGATACAGTTGGTATAATATATCAGTTTGCAGCTAATCCAAATTTAGCGCATGTCGCTAGTAGTTCTGTAGAAGTTCCGAACAACCCTAACGAACAGAGTGAGTGTTCTTCTAGAAAAAGAAGACCATTTGAGGAAATACCACGTGATATTCAACCCTATATGAAAAGAATTACTTCTAACACAACTTTGCTTCGTTTAGAGGATATCATAAATGCTACAACCGATTCAACACGATTTACGAAAGAAAATGCAATTATCAAAGATTTAATTTGGTCTATGTATATCGCTCTCTCAAATTTCTGAAACACCAATGTGGATAGATTTCAACAGTAAAACTACAATAGACAAAAGCGAGACTCAGATTATAGATTATTTGCCTCAAATACTGTTACTGTTGCACATACAACATTAAAATATGCTCAAAAGATTGCCAATGAAATTGGCCAAAAAGAAATCGTATTAACCTATGATTTAGCAATTGCTAAAATGGCTATGCAGATGAAAATCAAACTTTAAACAATGTTTTTATTAACTTGGAGTATTTCATACACAAAATGACTTTTTTTAAAGCTTTGGGAAAATTTATCGATGGATCTGGTGTAGCTGATATTTTAATTCATTCTGAAGTTTTGGCCGAAGGATTAGTAAATGGATTTATTGATGGCAAACATTTTAAAAGATGCAAAGGAATACATCTTTTGCTTTTAGGGGCAATTCAAACTTTACATTTTGAACAATTTTGTTTAGAAAATGAGGTTCATATTGAAGAAGATTTACATCGCATACACGATAACCCAATAGAACCAAATGAAGTCCTTGTTATGAGTTCATTATTAGAAGATGTCATAAGTAAATAAAGGTAATATTGTAATGTTACTCTAAAAGGAGGTGATGGAAAAACTCCACAATTTTTCATGCAATACGTTGAGCTTATGAACGTATTTTTTAGACTTTCGAGAAGTATCAGAACGAATGATTTTGATTTGTATGTGGATTCTATATTGAGTTGTCTAATTTATTTTTTGTATTTAATCAACCCAATTATGCAAGATGGATATTGAAATACCACATCAGTTACTTAGCATAGTTAAACATTCGTAATTATGTGTTGATAAATGAATTTAAACGCGGTGCTTTTGGGATTAAACGCACGGCAAAGAGTCGAGCAAGAGCTCCTGTTGACTTAACACTCGAACAGATAATAAATGCTGATACCGCGAACTCTTTAATTGGTATTACTCATTTCACAAATTCGATTTCAGCAAGGCAGCGTTGGGCCCTCAGTCATAACATACGCACACAAATAATTTCCAAAATGTTTGCTGAAATCAAGTTTGATCAAGAGGATGACATAACCCATGAATTTGCACATAATCGCATCCAAAAAGACAGAAAGGCGTTATTTGAAATAATTCTTTTAAACAAAATATTATTTCAATTTTAACCAAATGTGTAAGTAATTTACTTCATATTACAACAGGAATAGCAGCATCCGAAGAAACTGCAGATTTTCTTTTAAGTGCTTTTCAAACCGGAAACAGTAAAAAAATCGCCTTTATCGTGTTTCGAAAATTGTGAACGTTTCGTTAAAACTTGAGTCGGAACAATATTCAAAATTTCTCATCTCAGTGTTTGAAAAGGTTTCAAAAAAATAAAAATCGCCGAAAAACAAGCACTGATTAAAATGGAGAGAGATGTGTTTGGGCGACTTTTAGCTATAGCTTTGGAAAAGAAAATTGATATGGAAGTATGCTTTTCATATCCACTTGCAGCTGTTTTGGCCAAAAAGCTCAAAAACCGAATTCATTTATCTGAACCAATTTGTCCAAATATTGAAATTATAGATGGTTTTTTACTTTTTTCATCTTTTGGGAGTTTCAATTCCAGTTCCTGAAACATTTGAAAAAATTTTCGAAATGATTTTGAGGACAGTATGCTGAACAAACGCTTCGGAAGTGCATTTAGTTTTTGATAGGTATTTGCATCCATCTATTAAAGACGTTGAGCATATTTTTCGTAATAAACAAGAAACAGTTAATTACACGATTCTTGGACCGTTACAAAAACGAAATAATGACTTCCTAAAGTGTCTGAAAAAATCACAATTCAAAGAAGCTCTGGTAAAATTTTTAGCACAACATTGGGAAAACGACTCTTTAGTTCCGATTCTTGGAAATAAGAAAGTTTTTTTGACCTTAGATGACACATGCTACTCCTATACAGTTCAAAATCAATCAATTTTTAAATTTGAAGAAATTGCATTTAATTGTAGCCATGAAGAAGCGGACACGCGCATCATTTACCATATAAGCAAGTCAAAATCTCACTCAAAAATATATATTAAATATATTAAAAATAGATATTAATTGCATTAATTGCTCTCAGCTAGCTACCGCATTAGGCAGTAGTTTATGCGTTTCTTTGCCAGCGTTTCACGCATTTTTTAGGAAAGCGAAAGCAAAACCATTAAGTCTTTTAGAAAAAAATGAACGTTTTCAAACAGCGTTTGCAGCGTTGAGTAAAAGTCAGAATAATCTAGATGATGTTGACACTGAAACGATTCAAAATTTTACATTGCAAATATATGGCGTTAAGAATTGTAGCAACGTAAATTTAGCGAGGGTTAAAATGTTTCAAAGTCTATATGCTGCGAAAAATAACACTGCTGGAAATATTTTCAAAAATATGAAACACTTCGACTCTAGTTTAATTCCGTCTTGCATAAAATCTCTTCAACAAAAAATTAAAAGAACAATTTTTGTTAGTTCGATTTGGACAAACGCGACGGAATTAAATTGTGTAAAAACTAAAGCCGACGATTTGTGCTGGATTTTAAAAGATGAAAGGTTCTTGCCTCTTTGGTATGAAGGGGAACCAACACCACTAAATATTCCTTTTTAGAACAAGATTCCGATGACGACACTATTTTAAAAAGATAATAATGAATTATTATTCATTTTTGTATGTACATAATATATATGTACATATTTCGTGCAAATTAAATTTTGTTTGTTTATTGTTTTATTTATACATCTGTATTTATTTTGAATAAGAAATATTTTTTTTGCTAGGTATATTGTTAGAAAAGAACTGAAACTTTATATAGATCTAAATGAAATTTTTTGAATTAAAAGCTTTTTGTAATTTACTTTGATCTGATTTGAATAATTGAAATATTGTAATGCTGGATATTAAAGTGGGTCTCTTTGGTTAATTGTTAAGAATTAAGAAGTCCTTTAATTAAGTGTGATACAAAATTTCAAAACACTACAAAAATGAAAAATAAATACTATGAATACTAAACTGTTCGAAGTTACTAATTTTATTTTGCGAATAATCACAATAATGATAAGGCAAATAATGTTGAAGAGAAACCCTTGTAAGTAGTAAGTATTTCTTTGTTAAAGGGACAAATGTGTGTTGTCTTTATATTGTAAAATAATATCTATTTGATCAAGAAAGTTGTTTTTATTTTACTTTTGAAGTGAACTTAACATACGAAAAATAATATTATACAATACTTTTCATCGAAGAAGGGAAAGGGGGGGGGGGTTGTGGGTAGCTACAAAATCTCTGGATTTGATAAAATACTATTCTGGCTTTTGTTTACAGTAATATTATGCATTTGCAATAATTTTTTAGACATTTGAAGTTAAAAAATAAGAGAAAGTTGTTTTTGTCATTTTTTTTTCTAAAATTGGTCGGGGGGAGGGTTATTCCCTAAAAATCTTTGCCCGACCAATGGATTTGAAAAGAAGACTGTCTGTCCTTTGTTTTGGTACTAATATCATCCATTTCCCGATGAGGTAGATTTTGATCAAAAAAACCGTTATTTGAGTTGGTCGGGGAAGCATTTATTCCTCGATTTTTTTTTGCCCGACCAAAAGTTTTCAAATCTAGATATAATACCCATCCTACCCTGTATAAAGATTTTCGTTCTCCCGATGAGGTAGTTTCTCTTCAAAAAACGGTACCGGAAGTGATCCTTTTGAACCCAAACTTCCCTGAAAAAGTTTGCCCGACCAGTGGTTTTACAAATGTTTTTATGAACACTATCGACTAATTATAGTTTTTTTCTATCTCCGAATGAGGTAGGTAATCTGACGGTCGCCTCCCGTATTATTATATGTTACACAAAATAGCGAACTCATTTTAGGCAATCGTTTAGTTTGTGTCAAAACACAAACTTTTTAGTTGCTCGAACCAAGCAGTTGCGCAACTAAAATTTGAATGTGCGCGCCTAGCCTTAAGGTTCGTTTGCACTGACAAAAAGGATATATTTTTTACTGTCTAGTTAAATTTTTGAACAATGTACTCTAAAAATATGTATTTATTATAAAAATATGCAAAACTGCAAAATATGCATTTTTAGTAAAATATGCAAGAATATGGACTAACGATTGAATGCCATCTTAAAGGAAATTTCCTGATTCGTATACATAATTCGTTGACTTGTTTCCAAGCTGTTCCTAAAAACATATGCATTTGCATGGAAATCCAATCCCTAGTTATGAGTGTATGGCTAACCCTAGAGTGTTTGAGCACAGTGCGAGCTAATAAGAAAGTTGTAGAAAAATAATACAGTACGTGGACAAAACAGGCGGTAAAGAGTAAAAAATCGAAATTAACGTTTGGCGTTCACATACGAACCAACAGTCAATTACGCCACGGGTGTATCAAAAAATTTAAATTTGGTCATTTAAAGGCAATGGAAGGAACTTATAAAAATATGGCAGTATTGTTTTAAAATTTTTTTAGTTTATAAATGAAATGTGTTGCCCCTATCGACCATTTTATAAATTTAAAAGCTATGTGCTTAAGTTACTTCGTGTTTTTTTTTAAATTTTATATTGCTATACATGTCTTGTACCGGTCATTTTAAAAATTATGAAAAAATCTTAAAACTATTAAAATGACTCAATGCGAAAAGAGCCTTTAAAAGCAACCAGTCACCTGATGGTTAACCAGAATGATTATACAATACGCAGAAATCCTAATTTGAAAGCCAAATGATTCTTGCCCATAATTTTAGCGAAAGAAAATATGACATATATGAATCGATAAATCAGCCCCCTCTAGACTGTAAGGGTTTGCTCGAAATTCAAAAGCAAAATTTTAACATATTCACTGAGTGTACCTGCATACAGTGGGCACAGACCCAACCCTATTTTATGGAATCGCAACTCTCATTTAAAGTCATTAACTTCTTAAGGAAAGTTTATTGCCACCCCGGCCCAAGCTGTGCCGTGTGGAGGTAGAAGAGAGCTCCTAAAGTCCCCCCATTGGGTTGCAGTCACTGTTCACTGCCAGTATAGTCGTCACTGATTACTTCTTAATGCATCACTATGTGTATGTGTACACGTATATGTTGCATCTTGCATGCCACAAATTGTTGGTGCATTAGCAGTGCCGTACCACCTTGGCCGATGTCGCGCACCACCATTCGACAGTCTAATAACAGACATAAACCAATACGTGGAATAAATTTGCCTCTTGCAAGGACTTGTTGCTGTCCCGCAACAGAGTGCATTTTCGACAGCGAACACAGCCATAGTCGTACCACATGGAGCATACAGGGGTTGAGTGATGATGTGGCAAGGACACTCTGCCTACCTACCTACTAATGCACTGGTCGGTGGCGTTGGCGGCGGTAGAGTTTAATGAGTTCCTTTGTCGCTTGTCGTAGTGACACATGCGAAAAACACCTCCTGCCCCTAAACTTGTCGTAGAGAGTCCTCACTATCGGATGTGTGAGACGTGTAAGCATGTTCGCATGCTTCGGAGTCAAAGCCAGAATTACACTGTTGTAACAGGTGATTAATAACTTGTTTACCGTTATATTTCATCATTCCGTTCAAGTGGGTATGGGAGATGGTTGGGATAGGAACCTATGTACCCTATAAGCAGTTGTTTTAGTTCCAGCCCTTTTTTATAGCCTGTGGGTAACAGGAACTACATCGACGACGATGACGAACGGAGGGTTGGGATGTTGAAGTTGTATGTTTTTGCGGAGGCGCGCGGTACGCACCTGCTGTGAGCCATCAGCTAGCCGAAATCGGCCAAAACCCCCCATGGGGCTTGTACTCCCCTTCGCTACCCGAACTAGCTGTCAGCTTTGTGACAGTATCTATGACTGTGGGGCAATAAAGCCTTAACCATTTCCGTGACACACAAATAAAAGTCACCGGATGTGGCTGGGTTTGTGCTGTGCTCCTTGTCTACAGGAGTATGCGATTTTTTTCGGCTCGGGTGACAGCAGACAGATAAGTGCTTTGGAGGGAAATATTCGTCTTTTTAGTTGTTTCGTTCTTAGGTCACCCTTATTAATGACATAGAAATAAATAATTCACTTAAATTGATATTTACCTCCTGCTGTCTGCTGTTGCTGTTTCTCTGGGCTCTGCTCTGGGCTCTGGGGTGAAATAAGTGACGTTTTGTTGCGAGGATTTTATCTTCCTGGGTGATTTTTGTACCGTCCTCATTCCTCTCGTCTGCCAGCTGATAAGCATATTTATTCATGGACGGGAAATCATTTCGAAATTGTCTTTGCGCAAAATATCTATAATGCATCTTTTTCGATTTGTGAATAAGATAAATGGATGGGAGAGATGTCCTTGATTGTGTGGATGGTATAATTGGGTATTTTTCTTGCGATGAAATTGGGCATTTGTCACCTTTTTTTTTTCTTATGAGAGAGGGGGATTTCTTGTATTCCTTTTGGTGAGATGAAAAAGGGAATATAATGGTTTGATCGTTTGGTGTTCGTTTTGAATTAATTTATTTGAAGGATCAAACATCGAGCAGCAGTGGGGTGTTTCGCATGTTCGTTTAATTTTATTTATTAGCAATTTAGAAGGAAAACGACGTGTGAATTGTCTCGGTGCTTGAATTTTCATTCTTAAAAGTATCACAATTTTTGACACTAATTGAGTTGCCTTTTCGAAAAATTGAAATAAATATTCTTTTGTGTGAGATATTCCCTTAAACGTTTGATGATTTTGTTTAATAAAGTTAGAAGTGACAAATTTAGTGACGTGGGAAATTAAAGAAATTGAGTTTCGACTCTTGAAGTGCAAACTTATGAAAAGATGACATAGAAACTTGAAGCTGTTGAATGCTTCTTTAATAATAGAATAAATAAATTAGAGACCTAAGGCTTGTAAGGGGCCTTAACCTAGTGAACTACAACTCTCAAACATTCCACAAGTGCTTATTGATAGCAGGAATCGAAGTGATCTACACTACATACGATTTTCTGCAAAGTCTAAACGACTTATTAGAGGAGCTATTCTCATAGCAAGAAATACTCTTGAAGGATTTGTCACTTCCTTGAAGACGGCAGTATCTCTGACAAATATTTTCTGTTGTTTAATTTAGGCGGTAGTTGCTGGGGATTAAACGCAGATTTCTGGTATAACAGTCCAATGCACTCACTTACTATTATGCCAAGGGGAAATATCTTCTTTTAGAATATAACAGGCAAATAGGATAAAATGGCCAATCTGGGAACAAGTAGGTAAATAGGTAGAAATTGTGGCCACCAGCAGTCTAGCCCTGCGGCCCAATTAGCACAGAAGTGCGCCACTTTGATACCATAACCCGTATGAACCTGTAGATGGAATTGATATGGGAAATTGTGAACAATCTCACGGAGTCACCCAGTTTGAATAAAGTTCAAAAATATGAAAGAATCTTGTAGGTTTTGATGTCTCTTATTGTGTGTTGGTTTTTGCGCAATCATTAGTAGCCAATCCGCTTGAGTGAACATCAGGCCCCTCACACTGTAAGCCTCCGTCAAAGCCTTCAATACGCTGTAGCCCGGGATCTATTGAGTCAAACGGAGGGCACAGAAGAAACCGAAGTTCATCCTAAGCTCATTTCGTCGCGTTGAGAAAAGAGATCAAGTCTTTGAACTTCACTTCCAAAAGTTTGTCAATGTCGTAAAAAAATGACCTTCCTAATGATTGTGCTCTAAATTTGGCCAGAGCAGAGCATTTGCTCGAGGAAATAGAGGAATGTTTCCTTTTCTCACAGCTATGACAGTAAGTGTTGGGAGGAATGTCTAGCTTCGCTCTTCGCCGCATGGTCTCCTATTGGCCAGTTTCCGCTACAGGTTGCTCAATCGTGGCCATCTGCATAGCAGATCAAGTGCTCGGAATTTATTAGATATAGGTGGGCCAAATCTTTCTAGATATAATGCACCTACGCTTTAATTCGCTAAAAAAATTGAGAGAATGTTGCTCTTCATAACTTCGAGTGGAATGTTGACTCTTTCTGGAAGTGAATTATGAAGGGGTGATCCTTGCCTGGCCAGCTTGTCCGCCCGTTCATACCCACTAGAGTTGGGTCGTTCCGGACCTATATAGTTCCAGGAACTATGTCCTTACTCGGACACATTTCCTTTCGTTCCACAAACTGAATTCAAACATGTCCATAGTTCCGACAATGTAGACACAAAAGAAGAACGAGAAAGCCAATGAGAGCGAATATGGCTCTGTGATACCCACCAAAACCATAATGACCCGGGAACCAGATAAAATTGACATTATGGATGTAATTAAGACTCGCAAGTTCAAACCGGCTTTGCTGGCCCGATTTTGAGTATGATGTACTATAATTAATGGTTTCATCAGGTCCCTGACTGTCTGTGATAAAAGACGAATTGTTGGAGTATCTTGCATGCTTCTCTGCCAGTCAGTAATTAAGCTTAAAAAAAAACAACACTAGCAAGGTCAGGGATCAAGTAACAACATTTTAAATTTTGGTGTGGACATCGATAATATCTTTCAAAATCTTCCATGTCCCTATCAAACTGAATTCTGGAAACCACTTGCAACTTACCTGGGGCTAAAAGTATCCCCTAACTACAATCTCAGATTAAGGAAATCAAAATTTTGATCAAACGAGTTAACGTTTAGTTTTTGAAAACGAGTTAACGTTTAGTTTTTGTAAATATTTCCTAAGATTTTCATTTATTCTTAAATACTGAAAATTGACATCCTACATTTTTTCACAAAAAAATTAAGGAAATTTCTTATATAGGAAATCAATGGAAATTAATTCAATACTAAAACAAATTGAAAAAAAAAATTAACGAATTTTTACTTGCAAATCGGTACCATATGGCAAGTTATGTATTCGTAAAAAAAATTGAATTCGAGATTTTGATAAGATTTGAAATTGCAATGACAGGGAAAACAAAAATGTGGGTCTCGCAATTCTTTCTGTTTGTTCCACTTAACGTTCTATCAAATCGACTCGGCCGATTTTCTTTAAACTCTGTAGATAACACTCCACTCGTTTTTTTTTTTTATTTTAAGTCCAAAAATAATGGTACCTACCATAGATTCGAAATTTCAAAAATAATTTTTTTTTCAAAATTTGTTCCAGAGATTTAAAAAAAAATAAAATGCACGACTGGGTCGCACGAACTTCCTCCTATATAATAGACTAAGAATTTTAAAAACGAATGTTATTAGAAAAAACTGTTCATAAGGATGCGATATAAGTACATACATATGTAGGTACTATACGGCAAGTTCTTCATTTGTAAAAAAAAATCGAACTCGAGATTTCGATCAAAGTTGACATTAAGATGATAGCGAAGACGAAAAAAGTGGGTCCGGCAATTCCGTCTGTCTGTCTGTATGTCTGTACGTCTGTACCTCGATCTACAGCCTAAACCACTAGACCTATGTTCTTCATTCCTGGTAGTGATTCCCTAGAGGAGAAATTGAAATTTTTCTTAGCTTCAAAACTAACGGTACCCCCCATACACCCGTAATGCAAAATCTTATTTATCTCGAAAACGGCTCTAACGATTTTGATAAAAAAAAATTAAGTGTAATATTATGGACATGGGTTACATTTTGGTCAAAAAAAATGTTGGGGCAAAATGTTATTAGGGCTACCTGCCATAGAACCGTTTTTTTGATTTTCGACTTTCTCATTAACGGCTCTATGGATTTTAACCAAAAATTTTCAGCAAGAGTCCCCTTAAGTTTAAAATAATATTGTATATAAAAATATTCGAAAAACTATTTGTTCTTTTTTTTTGAAAAAAATTTTTTTTTGAAAAATCAATATCTTCAAAACCTATGAACGATTATTTTTTGATATTATTTCCTTAAATCAATATTATTAAATACTTAAAATTCGCATCCCACATTTTTTTCTTGAAAAATTTTAAAGAAATTTTTTATATAAGAAATTTATTAAATAATAAAACGATTTTTTAAAATTTGCTTGCATAAATTCATACTTTTCTATAAATCAGACGGCAATCTTATGCATTTTAACATTATTATCTCATTAAATCCATGTTTTATATTTATAAAATGTATCTTGAATTCCAATGTATTTTTACATAAGAGCAAGTTCGTGCGATCCAGTCGTGCATTTTATTTAAATTCTTTTAGTAGTAAGAGACAAAAACAGAATGCTATGCAAATATGAATTGTGCGAATGAAAATTAAATTTCCAAAACAAATACTGAAGTTCTTAGAAGCATCTCCATAAATTTTTTTATTAAAATCTGTTATATGTCATATGTCGATAATGAGAAATTCAAGATTTATTATAGATCTTAGAAATTAGTCGAAAGAAAAAAAAATTTGACCAAAATTCTCGGAACCGTTTTCGAGAAAAATACGATTTTCGAAAACCATTTTTTAACATTTGTATGGAGAGTACCGTTATTTTTAGGTAAAATATTTTTTTTTCATATCTTCTAGATTATTTTAAGAAACTTTTATTCATCAAGTTTAAAAAAATCGAGCATGGGCTTTTCGAAATATTGAGTTATTTCAAAAAAAACTTTTGAAATTTTTTTAAAAATCCAAAAAAAATTGTTTTGATAATTTGAATACACAATAATATTAAAACTGCTGGGGAGCCTTAACATAAAAAAATGATTAAAATCGGTTGTACTGTTTTTGAAAAAAAAAAAAATCAAAAACTAAAAAAATGGTTCCATGGGGGGTACCAAAAATAAAATTCTTACTTGCGACTTATAGGTACTATAAGGTAAGTTATGCATTCGTAAAAAAAATCGAACTCGAGATTTTGATCAAAGTTGCCATTACGATGATAGCGAAGACCAAAAAAGTGGGTCTCGCAATTCTGTCTGTCTGTCGCTTCGACTACAGCCTAAACGGCTCGGCCGATTTTCTTCAAACTTGGTAGATATGGGTTTTAATTTTTTCCCCCCGGACATTTTTTTCTGTTTTTTTTTTAAGACCAAAAATAACGGTACCTGCCATACGATTTTTTTTCGAAATTTAATAAATATTTTTTTTTCTCAAAAACTGTCCCACAGAATTTAAAAAAAAAATTTGAAAAATTTCATTTGGTTAAAACTAGCTAATAGTTGAAAAAAATTTACAAAAAATTGTTATTTTTGGTAGCCCCCCTGGGTCCATTTTTTTTGTTTTTGATTTTCTCGAAAACGGTACAGCCGATTTAAATAATTTTTTGTATGCCAAAGCTCCTCCAAAGTTTGAATATTATAACATATTCAAATTTTCAATTTTTAATTTTTTGGATTTAAAAAAAAAAATTCAAAATTTTTTTTTGGAAACTCAATATTTCGAAAAAGCTATGCTCGATTTTTTTCAAACTTTACAAATAAAAGTTTCTTAACATATTTTACAAGATTTGAGAAAAAAAATTTTGTTTTATCTAAAACTAACGGTACTTTCCATACAAATTTTAAAAAATGGTTTTCGAAAATCGTATTTTTCTCGAAAACGGTTCCGAGAATTTTGCTAAATTTTTTTTTCTTTTGATTAATCTTTACGATCTATAATTTAATAAAAAAAAAATTTAAATCTAGATATTACTGACTGTACCATAGAACGATTTTTTCGAATTTTGAATTTCTCTTTATCGACATAACGGATTTTAATGAAATTTTTTATAAAAAAGCTCCTAAAAAGTTTAAAAAACATTGCATTTAAAAACTTAAAAAAAAAGATTTTTTCAATTTTTAGAAAAAAAGGCATTTTTTTTGAAAAATTTGATATCTCAAGAACGGCTTAGTATTTTTTTTGGAAATTAGACTTTTATTCGTACAATAATAAAAACTTAAGGTTGGCGGACCAAAATTTTTTCTTAAAAATGTTTTAAAAATTTTGTACATAAAAGCATATTTTTTTAAGGAACCACTACAACGACTTATAAATTTGTTCCTGCATAAATTAATATTTGCATAGCATTCTGTTTTTATCTCTTACTAGGTACTAAAAGAATTTAAAAAATTCATTTTATCCTTATGACCAGTTTTCTTTAACAACATCCGTTTTTAAAATTCCTAGTCTTTTACATAGGAGCAAGTTCGTGCGACCCAGTCGTGCATTTTATTTTTTGAGTTTTTCAACTACTACATACCTAGGTTTAACTAAATGAAATTTTTTTGAATTTTTTTTAAAAAATGTTTGTGGGACAGTTTTTGAGAAAAAATATACATATGTATTTATAAAATTTCGAAAAAAAATCGTATGACAGGTACCGTTATTTTTGGTCTTACGAATGTATAACTTGCCTTATATTACCTAAAAGTCGCAAGTTAAAACTGTTAGTTGTCAAGAATCAAAAAAAAAAACTGAGCATGTAGTTTTTGAAATATTTTTGAGAAAATCGAAAACAAAAAAATAGTAGTAACCATTAAAAACCATTTTTCGAAATATTTTTCAACCATGAGCTAGGTCTTACGAAATTAAGTTTTTTGATTTATGTTTTGATTAAGCTTCGAAAAAAGTATATAACGGTATACGTTATTTTTGGTTTCAGACGAAAGAAAAAACATGTCAGAAGAAAAATTCAAAAATGCTTTAAGGAAATTCGGCAGGGCTGTGGTTAGGTTATAGTCGAACAGGCGGACAGACAGTCTAAAAGTTGTTAGTAAAATGCTTGCCATTAAACACATTTTTTTATTTCCTACTTTCTTATTTTAGACTGAGTCGGTTTAAATAAAATATTTAATTCAGAGTGGTAGATGCTACCTGGCGTAGTGGTCGGTTAAAAACAAAAATATCAATAATATCATATTGAAAGTTTGAATGTATAACAACAACAACTTGATGGAACTGCTCTTCTGGTTTCGGCGATACATTGTGCAAGTGCATGGGCTTTAGAAAATGATAAGCCTTTATTCAGATTCTAGTCAAGGCCAAAAAGTTTTTATTTTATTTATTTATTTAACACAAAACGGAGTCTGATGACCGACTTGGAACTCTTGAAATAGCTTTATTTGCAGTCAATACACTTGGTGATAGTTCATTCAAATTATTGTTGTCACCACTCATGCAGACCATCAATTTTTAATTTAATTTACAACCCCGAATCAAGTTAAGATATTCCAATATTTCCTGATTTTCGGATAGGTAACACCTTCTTGATTTAGTGATTTAGTGGACATTTGGCCAGTATTTGGTTTTGGGTCA
Organism: Philhelius festivus; assembly: GCA_963931855.1. Lineage (NCBI taxonomy): Eukaryota > Metazoa > Arthropoda > Insecta > Diptera > Syrphidae > Philhelius > Philhelius festivus. The sequence continues at coordinate 175,447,744 of OZ007556.1, forward strand.
GTTATATCTGGACTTTTTGGAAGCCCCATTGTTTTAACGAGAGTGCAGTGTAGTGCAGATTCTTAGATTAACATTCATTTTATCAAGAGCTACACATAAGTCCTATATGTGCTCTCATTACCTACATTACAAACATACGTTACGTTACATCTCTTGTAACCTCTTTTAGGAAGAGACAACTTGAAAGTTGGCCTCGAGTATAATTTGCTGGTCCAATGAATTCTGTCCGTTAAGAGGGAAAAACCGTCGTCGTCCTTGTCGTTGTCGTTGTCGTACGTGGCCAGGTAAATTGTTGAAATAAATCCCTAAAGCAGCTCACAAGCAGCAAACACGCAAACAAAATTAATTTTGTCCTGTCACTTGGGCATACCATATCGTCCAACACCCATCCTTCGGTGTGGTGTCGGACGGTCTGCCTCTTGCTCTCACTCTCAACCTACTTTTCTACTGATGGTCCCTTTTCCGGTATGGCTCCTTAAACCGATCCCAAAATTTACTTTTCACACTCGACTAACTCTTCTGTGTCCTAGAATATCATCTGAAGCTGTGCATAGCAATGTCCAGCCCAACACCCAACAATAAAAGAAGAAGAAGAATTTTTGACTTTTCACCTTTTTCACAGCTCCAGCTCGTCCTTTTCTCATCGTCCTCCAAATCTTTCCACCAGCAGACACCATCACGTCCGGCCATAGTGCGTTTGTGTAACTCCCAAAGGCCCTTTACTCCCTATTCCTAGAGTAGAGCTCCTGCCTTACTGCTGTTGCTATTGCTGCTCTGTGCTCTGTGCAAATGTGTCGATCATGGTTGGTTGTGAGTGACCGAAAATCATGAGGCAGGTAAATTGGTTCTGGTGTTGTGTGTCGTAGTCGTCGTCGTCGTCGTATATAGTCATCCTTTTGTCTCCCAGTCATCCTCTGAGCCTGAATTTCTTCGAAGCGCTTTAGGAAAAAAGACAAATAAAGTCCAATATTACAATGGCATGACTTAACATGTGGCTCCGGGGCCAACAAGTGTCTCTCACATGTGCATGGCTGGGCCGCTCCTCATACATGTGCCATAAGCACTGCATCAAGAGTATTTATGGATCGGAGCTTGTCCACTCTATTGTGACCATGGCTACTTCGACTTCTTCTTTCCCATATTCCATTCTGCTCGTTAAATATCCCAAGAGCAAATACCTACATGGGATTAACGGTGGGTTGGCTATAAATAACCCGAAGGTCAAAAAACAAAAAAACATTTTTTTGAGATTTTCTCTACTTTATTGCCAAGGGGTTCGAGGTGTTTGTGACACTCTGCCTATCAGCATATTTTCTTAGTCGAATTTCACCGGAAAGAACTATTGGATTTTATTTTTTCAAAAACTAATCGTTGCTTTGACCACCCAATGTCGACCATATGTAAATTAGACAAAATCTGCGTTAAATTTAATGTTTAGTCTTTGACAGTAGTTAAGTGAGTAGTTAAAAGGTGTCTATTTCCTCTAAATGACCCAACGACCTCAACTGGTAAAGTGACGTTTCTTCGCCTACGTCAATAGTCTATACAGACGGGACCTAAGATCAGCCGAAGAATTATCCTCTCAAAACATCAGAGAGGCACAAAGAGCTCGACACAAATACCGTCAGCTGCAGCTTTATTGGACTTAAGTTTCGATTACGATATCTTTACTTAGTTGAGATCAGCTAGACAGAATTACTGGTCTATATCACGTCGTCTAGGTATGAATGATACAATATCGCACTTATATTTCTCTTGCAGGAATAGTTTTTCCATATTCTCACCACTTACTCCGAGTCTGCTACGATATTCCCTTGAACGTGCTTACAGGTTTCAGTTCTGGGCTTGTAACGTTTGGAATTTTTCATTTTCTGAAAATTTCTGTACTACATTCCTGCTTCTGAGAAGTCGGTGTTCATCTCTCTCTCTCTCTCTTCTGCCCTTCATGCAATGGGTTCTCAAAACTTGATCTTGCTGAGATACGAATTCTTAGGAGGATATTGGAGACTTGATAGACTTATTGATTTGTTCCTATTTTGGTTTTCCGACTTCAAGAAGATATACTATTCCGAGTCGATATTGACCCCTCGAAACGGTCCGGCATCCTTAATACTTGAGCGAAAAGTACCTTGCGTGGATCGCAATCTGGTCAGCCTAGGTGATAGTTAACTGATAAAGGAATTTTCCATGTGAAATGTGAGATTTGCGTCTATAAACAAAGTCAACTATGTAAGCTAAGTCCGATATCGGAAGGAGTGTCGTGCCAAGTGTGCCACCAACATGTCTTCTGATCATAAGCTGGGCTTAAATCGCCTAAGACTAGTGTCGAATATCACAGCTGGCGAACGGCTCAAATATCTTGTACAGTAACTTGTAGAGTAAATTTTTATTGTCATGATCTCTTCCCCCTCTGCGGGGACATGCATGATATGAATCACCGTAGTATTCTTGTTCACATAGTCGAAACTCAAGACCTTAATAAACGCTTCTATTTGTTCACATGCATGTGGTCTATCAAGGGACTTAACATTTCACTCACAGATGTGAATTTCATTTTACTTATTTCATTTGCTTGGTTCGTCAATATTAAATCCATCCGTATCAGCGGCTTGCTGTTGCTTCACAACCTTCTGTAATCCTACTCAATGCCAAAATCCACAATCTAGAAGAGCCAAATCGCTTAATAAACTCCAAAGGATTGCCAGATTAAACGCTCCTAGGCCTAAGCAAAGCACCACGTATATCGAAGTAGTCCATTTAAGGTGTTCACTAAGTAGTTGAGCCTATATACCTGGCAATTTAGACGTCGATTCCATCTGAGAAATTCTTCTGCTTCGGCCTGGATAAAGTAGAGAGCGACCTAGTGGGCTGTGGGAAAACACCTCTTCTCTATCGTTTACTGCCACCAAAATTATCCCATAGGAATTGAAATCCCATTGCCCATTCATCTAGAATTGTGGCACTCGGGGCTTACGACTGGGTGGTAAAAATAGTAGTTGATAAACGTACGTTCTTTTTAAGAAAACTTGTGGAATCTGGTGTAATCTAGAGTTCACATACCTACCCTTTGAATAGGCCTAACCTAGTGACGGTTTGAGTTCAAAACTTCAAGAAATTTGGTGACTTTTCAAAATTTTATTCAGTTTGTAGTAACACTTCTCTAAAACAATGACTTTTACGAAATAAAATTGATATTTCTTTTTGCAGAGGGTTGCATAATCTAGGAACTTGACAAGAAGTTAGTAGTTAGTTCCATTGTCGTAAGCCTTTGAAAGTATTATACGCAAATAACGGTGTTTTAATGATTTTATGTGATATTTCTTAAACGATCAGTAGTTGGAAAACAGTGTTCAAACCTTTTTTTGAATATTGTCATATAAGCTGCAAGTTTCCAAAATATAATAAGATTTTTTTTTCCTTATCAAAAAAAAAATCTTTCTATGATAATTTTGTTCGGCGATCTTCTTGGATGTGTAACAAGGTTTTGATAAGTTGTAGAACAAAGGATTTACTTTTAAAATAAGACATGATCTGCCTGAAAATTAATAAAGAATATTAACTTTATTGATTTTTTTGTGGGGTACCACAACGAAGTGTTCTAGGACCAATTGTGTTTCTTTTAATCACACTTCATATAACTCAAACGGAAGACACGTTTTCTGAAGATATTGCAATACTATAGCTAGTGGCAGAACGATCAAAGAAGCTACTTTAAAGTAACAAAACGGTTTTTATAGTTTCCATGAATGGACCAAAAATTGGCGAATAGCACACAACGAACTAAGATTAGACTACGTTGACTTAACGTATACAAAAATTAATAGATTACTAGTATTTTTCAACACAGCTCAAAATCCTTTTCTAAACGAGGCAAAATGTCTCGGAATGACTCTGAATGGAAAAACGTTTTAACAAAAATACAAGGAGTTGAATTTTAATCTCAGAGAGTTGTACTGTTGCTCGGGAAGCATTCTAAGCTTAGTAGCGAAAACAAGTTGATTGTATATGGGCAAATGGGCATGTACTGATATAAATTAAGCCTATATGGGCTTACGGTACACAACCCTAGGGATGTACGCGCGATTCTAATTTCTAATAGCTTACAAACTTTAAGAAATTAACTGTTGAAATCATTTGCAAATGCGCCTTTGTTATATTAGAAGCGAAGGTCTCCACAAAGATCTTGTAATTCCCACTTTTCTCTTTAAATAAAAAAAATAAACAAACAATACAAAACCGCTATTAGTACTATAAAAGAACAATAATTGAAATACTTGATGAGACGGATTTGTACATAGGTAGCCTGCAAAGGACTAAACCTTCTGACCTAGTGTGTTAAACGAGAAAACCGCTTTCAAATCGCGGAATATGCAGGAACTTTGAAGTAAGAATCTCACAATTCTATGAGCATGCGTTCTTCTTTGAAAAAAAAATTAAAAAGCTTTCAATCGAAATTGGTTCATCCGGCAATAAAAATTTGAAATAGAACGATTCTTTGAGAAGTTCTGTTTTTTGGTAAAAATGTTATTTGGTAACAGAAATTGTTTTAATCAATTCTTTTAGAGCCCCTTCTGAGATATTTTAGCTTTTCTTCAATGGTAGTTTTGCCAGGGTCCACTAGTTTTGGAGCTTAAGTTCCAAGTTTGCAGGAAATCTCGTCTCGATTGGGTCGCTCGAACTTGCTCCTATGTAATAGACTATACTCTGTCCAACAAAAATTGTCAGTACAGGCCTTATGGGAGAGCTTTTTCTAAAGCAGTGGCGCCTGATGCACCCTCACTACAATGCGTTAGGAAAAATGCCACTAAAAAAAGAGAAAGCCACTGACTTTTCTTAAGGAATTGTTGTTGTAATTCTTTGCAAGAAGTTGTACACCCCAACACGACCGTCGTATCCCACTGCTGATGAGATAGTAGATACTGTACTCAAGTCTCAAGAGTGTCAATGCCAAGTATCAATACGATCGGATCGTGCGTCGTGCGCTCTTTATCTACATCAAAACAGAGTTACCATTATCATTTTCAATTGCAAGTAAGGAGCTTTTTCAGTTGATTTTATTAAGGAGCTTTTGGGATTTGAAGCTTTTGAGAACACATTTTAAGAAGATGAGTATGTTGAGTGTTGTCGTATTGCTTTTCAACTTAAAAAAAACGCGCCTATTATCTTACCGCTTGGCGTTGTGGGAAATGGTAAATTGAATATTGTTTTCAGTCATTTTGAATCGGCAGACGGCAGCCCTACGCGTTTTTTACTCTCATTTGCGGCAATTTATAATTTAAACTACGGAATCCCTGTGAGAGCTTTAAAAGGCGACACACTTATGCATGGCAATGCAACCAGAATGAGAGACAAACGTCCTATCTTCCCTGTACTGACAATTTTTGTTGGACAGAGTATAGGAATTTTAAAAACGAATGTTATTAAAGAAAACTGTTCATAAGGATTAAATGAATTTTTTAAATTCTTTTAGTAGTAAGAGATAAAAACAGAATGCTATGCAAATATGAATTTATGCAAGAACAAAAATTATATGTCGTTGTAGTAGTTCCTTAAAAAATAATCATTTATGTACAAAATTTTTAAAACATTTTTAAGAAAAAATATTGGTACGCCAATTTTAGGCTTTTATTATTGTTCGAATAAAAATTAAAGTTACAAACAAATATTGAGCCGTTTTCGAGATTTTGAATTTTCCAAGAAAAAAAATAGATTTTTTTTCCAAAATTCGTTTACACTGTATGTCAAGATACAGACATAAGCGCGAGATTCACAGTTTTCGTGTTCTTTACCATCCTAATCTAAAGTCCTGTCCAGATTAAGAACTCAGTTTTTGTTTCCAATTCAAAACTTGCCCATTATCGCAAGTAAAATTAACTTTTGTTCCGCAACAGCCGTAGAGAATAATTTAAGTCCTTAGGACGCACAAATCCTTTCCATACCTGTTTGCGTATGTTTTAAGACTGAATTGGGAGACCTAAAATGTTCCGCCGAATTCGAACGGTAAAGATGAGAGGCCCTTTTTCATGACAAGGGTTAATCTTGGAGAACTTGTCAGAGGCAGTCAATTGTTTAGTTTCAGGTGGCTTAGACTGGGAATAGATTCGAAGAGCATCCCAATACTCTACCGATTATGCTAAGGAGTATTTCTCGCTAGAAAGCTGGCGAATTTCACCTTAAATAGCTCGGACTCGTTCTATTGAGTCAAGTGGCAAAGCAGATGAAGGCACTTACATACATTTCGGTTTTGGGCCACTTTTCCGGCTGTTCTGGATTAGGTGCGGATTTTGTAGCTCTCATCTTGCTATATTAATGTAATTAATTACATCTATTTAATAAATATATAAAATGTGACAAAAACAAAAGTAGCGAAAATAATTCTGAAAATTAAACTTAATGATGGTCAATTTAACCAACAACACGCAGAGAGCAATATAAATGTTTGTGTGTGTGTGTGTGTGTGTGTGTTGCCAATTCAAAGTCCCTAATGATAAATGGAGTTGCTTATTTTTTGTTTCGCCTGTATTAAGCATCACGAGTCGAGTATGTAAGCCTACTACGTTTTGAGAGGGTTGAGTTTTTGGGAAGAACAGGGATGGTGTGTCCTGATTTTGTGCAGACATTATAATGCAAACATACTACATTTATGTGGGCTTATTTATTATTGAAGTGCATATATTCACAAATTGTGGAAACTGGATCTCGCGTTGTTTCCATTATGTTTGTGAGAATTATTTATGGCCTGGTTATAAATAAATGAGAATGCAAGCAGTGTTTTTGGAGATTTTCATCTGAATAGACAATGGAATCGCAGTGAATGTATCATGTCGATGAATATATGGTAACAGTGACGGTGACGAGAGAAACAGATATGGCTTTATAATGCACTAGAATTGCACTTTAAATAATTTACGGAATAATCGCTTTGCTGTTGTTTTATTCAACAATACAATAATAACGGTGGAATGGACACACAATATCTGGTCTAATTTTCGGCGAAATATGGAATACGAATAAGAGAAAGTGGAAGAAATTAATTGGATGAAATTGGGAGCAATTAAGTGAGGAAAACAACTAAAAGTATGCTACGAATATTTTCAGATATTAAGCCTTGTGTGTTTTCTGGGAATATCACTTACATTTATGGACTTTTTGCACTTAACATCGTGAAATAAAACTAAAATTTGTAATAGTTACGGACAAATATTTCAGTTGAAAAACGGTCGCTTATCGTTTTTAAAGCTCTCTTTTGAATTCTGTCCAAGAGACTCAAGTAAGTTTTTGGAGCCCCTGCCTGGTCTATTAGAAGACAATTTGTTGGTTAGAGTTATCGTTCGTTTGATCCTGGTGCTTTTAGAAAAACCTTTGCAAAATTCTGCCTCTAGTGATGTTGGTGCTAGAGTGTTCTTCAGGAAAGATGTTTAATAACTTGAAACCTTGTAACATGCCTGTCTGCATAACTCCTCTCGATCTCGCCTGGGCATCCCGCTCTCGTCACGCGTTTTTATGAAAACAATATATTGACTCAGAGTTTAAATCTAAAAGCTGTCAAATATTAACATGGAACAATATTGAATTAGTTAATAGATTTACGGACACCTCTGCATAGTGCGTTGTGCAGTAGAGTTTCAGTGCCAGGACTCACGGTTAAAGTATGTAAACATCAGTTCGTCCCAGTGCCGAATTTTTGCTATCGAACGTACCCAATTAACATTACCTAATAAGGCAATCCTTTTGTCATTATTATTTTTTAGATATTGAAAATATTTTGTGTGCATTTTAGTTGAATATTATTTTTTTTTTTCTGACAAAATTTTGCACGGAAATTCAAAGAGTTTCAAAGTAAAGGAACCAACCTATTTACTTTAAAAATTAAATATTGTTAGAAAAAGAACGCACCAACACCAGACTCCGCTACGTAACGTAAAGTTTGTTAGACTTATGTTTAAACAGGGATGTTATTTGATACATCAATACATTTTTCAACCTATATCCAAACAGAGATGTTATCTGATACGAAATACTACAACTATTTGCTCTGAACATTAATAATAGGGGCGTTCACATTTTCAAACTTGTTTGACAATCACGGCGCAATGAATATTTTATGGATACAAAAATTAGCATTCACATTCGGCAAATATGCTGTCAAACATCACTTTTCATTTACATATGTAAATTTTGACCAACACAAAGCATAGATGAAATTTTTTATGAGGAAATTTTGTTGATTTTTATATTTCAAGTCTGCAGAGAACTTATATTGATCTAATTAAATCCACCTGAATAACCGCTATTCATTATAACACTCGTTGCACAGTTTGAGAACTTTATGGAAAATGAAACTTGCTTTGGGCTTGAGAAGCATGCGTTCACATTCTCATATCCTTTTCATGCAACCAAAATAATAAAAAAAAATTTAAATCCATATCCAGCATGCTTGACAAGGCGCTGGCCTGTCGGATGGAGCGTTCACACTATCAAAACCAAGTTTATGCCAAACATATTTTTTTTAACGTGAACGCCCCTAATGGTGCCCGAAAATATGATACATACTTCATTTTGACTCTTGGAGCCTGATTGCACGGTTTTTTTCGTTTGGTTCGTCTTTTTGATAATTTGGGTGAGGGGTGTAGAAATGTAGCTTAGTTCTGCTACACTTCTTCACTTCACACTAAATATGTCAAAAAAACGAAAGACGAAACAACTAAAAAAAATAATCGTGTCCTTTTTCCACTTTAGTCGGTATTCACACTCAACAAAATACTCCAACTTTTTTTGACATTTCTGCACTTTATTCCTCTGTCCAAAATTTATAAGCCGATTGACATCATTCCCATCTTCTAATGGAAATTATCAAAGTAAATACAAGCGAACAGAACTATAATTTTTAATACATTGGCATGGTGCGAGTAGCAATCATCCAGTTCATGGCTTGATAGATGGATAAGGATCTTATTTTGATGTATAGCTAAGGTCAAAATAGTAGTCATAAAAAATAGTCATCTGATTTTCAAATTAATGTTTTTTAGGCTTTTAATTTCAGAAAAAATCATTCTCAAGTTCTATAAATTAGTTGGTAATTTCAAATCTATCCAAGTCATATAGAAAAAAAGTGGGCAAGAAAATAGTAGCACATTTAAAATTCCAATTTTAAATATTGTAAAACGGAAAGTTAATAGATAATTTCTACCATAAGTGATAGTCGAGTGTTTGAACCTTAAATTAATATTAAGTTGCGTGTCCCTTGTTAGAAAAAACAGCAGCACAATGACGTTGCATCGAATTAATAAGATTTTCCAAGACTGCTGTATAGCTTCCCAAAGAACTGTAGTTGGCTTACAATTAGCAACATACTTCTTGATATCGCACCAAAGATTTTTTATAGTGTTGAGGTCTAGGGACTGCGCAGGCCACTCCATGACATCAACCCTCTTTTCTTGAAATCCCTGCATCGCATGTTTACTTGTATGCTTTGGGTCTTGTCTTGTTGGAAGACCCATTTCAGTGACATTTCATCTTCAGCATATGGGAACATAACTTCCTCCATGATCTTCACATAAAGATGCTGATCTCTAATGCCTTCAATCCAGTATATGGTACCAACACCATAGAAGGAAAAACATGCCCAAACCATTATGCTGGTTCCTCCATTCTGTGTTTGAAGGCCATATTGACGGGATCCCTTTCCACCATACAACACAATCTTGGACTTCTCTGACACACAGAATATTCCTCCACAAAAACATGAACATTCAGGGACTTACCAATGATACTTTTATTTTGACCGCAACTGTATATAGAATACTTGTTTTATTGGAAAGATTCATTAAATGTCAACCCTGAAAATGAAGTTTTTCGGATCATAAGATAAAAAATACAAACGTCCATCACTAACGTGAAGGGGATTTGTTAAGAACATTAAGAGAACCATTGACACCCGCTGCTTCGTCTTTCATATTTTTGACATATTGAGTGGGAGGTGAAAAAAATGTTGAGGAAATGAAGATATTTAGTTCTAACTATCAATCGAAAGTACTAAAATCGTGATGTCTTAAATTCAATCTTGTCTAACTAAGGTAAAGTGTTACCGCACGGAACTTATACGATAGACCAAAGTTCTTGGTTTACCCTACCGCCGGCATATATTTTTGCACATAAATAATTTGAAATTTTAAATCGGTTGTTTTCTCTTGGCAAATTATCAGAATTTCAGTCGAATTAAGTTTTCAAAAAGTCTATAGCTATACACGCTGTGTGGCTTGTGACACCGCTTTGTTGAAACCACATATCAATAATGTCTAGTACATGCAATTGACCAGAAAGATAATGTTGCAACATGTCTTATAGTAGCGAAGCGATCTCCATTGACTGTGAAAAAACGGTCCACAATGACACCACCCAGCAAGAAATCCGTGCCATACAGTTATTTTTTATAGATGAAATGGTATTTCTTGAGCCTTATAACCTGACCAATATTGCATCTTCTGTTTGGTTACGAAGCCGTTTAGCCAAAAATACACTTCATTACTGAAGATTCTTGTTAAAAATTTTTTAGGGTGTAGACCAGCAATGTCTATTTCTTGATATCGCCGTGGAATAGACAGGTTTAATTCGTTTGCGACTGCAGAAATATTCTCGGCACTTCAACCAATATGTTGAGCACTAGACGAATTGCTTGTTTACTGGGGCGATAATTTTGACGTTTGCGTTAACCATCTTAACGTCTTTCAACTTCGCCATGTTGTTTTGACATTGACAGTTTGATCATTGGTTGAATGGTGCGTTAACACTGAAAGTGTTGGAAATCCCTTTATAACACTGACCATCTCATATAGACTGATGATATGAAATGCAGCGGAGTTTTTAGTTTTTCCTTAAAAATTTTAGAAATTTGTTTTCCCTTCTGATGTAGATACCGTTTATGAGACATTATGTCTACCCATAAACTTGAGCTAAGCTCTTATCTCTTACCAGGTCCCACTAGTAATAGAATATAATCCATGGCAGATCCTTAAAACTTATAGGAGACACATTAATTTTGGACACTTTTCTTTCTCTTAAGGATGTTATGACCTTTTTCTTTCATTGTTTTGTCAACAGTCTCCTCTCAAACAATTCTGCCGAGATACTCATTTGTCTTTTCATCATCATCATCATCAACTCATCAACTTGCGTTTGAGTCCAACTTCGGACGTCAAATATTGACGTCGAATATTGAATACTTTGTTTAATGTCTAATGTCCCTAGTGTGTAAAGGAAATCGAGATAACTCGATAATTCCCTCTAATTTTGAAGAACTTACAAGATCAATGTGAATTGACATCTCCTATTAAAGCGTTTTGTACTCTGCCTCAACAGACGCACTGAGATTTTGAGATTCTCGACTGGGAGGGCTTGAGACTCGAGTTTATCCTGCAGCTAAAGACATTCCTAGACAACCAAAGAGTCGCATTTAGTTGTCACTCATGAGCATTTAGCAAAGCTGGCGGGAGCTGATCCGCTGGTTCCAATGACTGGGCAAGTATTAAGCAGGAGCAGTCGTAAGAAGAACAGCCCCTCTTATCTTCTCAAGATAAGGCTTGTCAGCTCTCGAAACTGCCGAATACAAACTCCGTTTTGGCATTAGGAATGCCAAGATTAAGGTTTTTCAGAGTCAGGGAGTAGACTTGGACAAAGTTGATGAATTAGTCGAGACCGACAACGTCGTCGATGAAGCCAAGCTCCCTGGCGTGCCACAGGGACCTGTCTTGGGTCTTGGGATTAAGTAAGAGGCCTCCAAAATAGCCAGTAGGCCCTATAAAATAAAACCTCATCCCCAGACCAAGGTAATACCAGAACTCACATTGTTGCTAAAAAAACAGTTGACAAATTTCGTGTCCCAATCTTACTACTCTCGATATGACATTTGTCAGACTAGAAGGTAAAAATGCTGACGACTTCAATTAAAAACATCAACGATTTCGTTGGACTGTAATCAATCCTTCTTGAAAAAGTTTAATGGATCCTGGGTGGTTTCTCCAGCTGAGTCCTTTGAATTACTGTTGAAGACACACACTCCGGGACTTCAATACACTGAAACAGCAATCCCGAACCGCTAAGATTTCGTTATATGTCAGTGACTCGCGCAGAGTCAGGGACTGTTATCACACAAGAAAATATTGCGGGCAATTTAAAGTTTTCTTAAGGTTAAATCTTCAGACTCGGGTGGAATAATACCATTCACACAATTCCAGAGAACACTTAATACTAGACTTAACTATAACAAGGCATTTGTAGTTGCCCTTTGTTGTTCACACTTTTAACCCAAATAATCTTCCTTATAAGATTTTCAAAAGAGCTCAAATTGCTCAACAAGTTTGCCTACCTATCCCGTGACTTAGTTTTCCAATTACGATCTGGCGTTCAAATCTACGCCATATTTCCAACGACTGATCTTTTCAGTAATGAAACCTTGCAGATCTCTTGGCTTACGGTGGTACGCCTACATAAGCTCCCCAAACACTAAGGCCTTCAAGCTTTATGGCTTCAAAATTCAGGATAAACAAAATTCGATTTTAATAATTTTCCCACCTCACAAAGTTCCTAATTCACTTGAAAGTCTTTTTCATTCGATTGATTCAGCATTAAAACTTAAGTTCTCATCGTTTCATGTTTTAAGACCTAACCTTCTACCACCTCATATCCTGTTCACAGATAAACAAATAATAATAACAATAATAATTTTTTATAGTTTAAACATTTACAAATCGCTTACCATATTAAACCCCAACGAATCCGGCTATAATCGTAAAATGCAGCAAATCCCCCCTAAACGCTGGTGCTTGCATCCTTAATCACATACTGATATGAGATGCAAAATGCATTCAATCACCTCCCATAAAAAAATTGTTCCCATTTAAATTCCAGGGAAGCTATAAACGTACAGCTTTATCCTATATATGGAGCGCCATTAATACACCATCATCCAGATATCCAAAACGAAAAAAAAAGAAAAAAAACACAACTCAAGAGGAACAAGGAGAACCACAGGAACCCTTTGGAATATCACATAATAATTTTAAACTTAACGCAGTGCTGAAAAGCTGCATACCTGGCAGTTTCGCCAGGATATACTTTATGAGTCTCTCAATGGTTATTTATGTCAGTCATATAATTCAGTCTGGGTTCTGACGGTCGGGGGGACTATATGGAGTACACGATACTGCGATGCGATGCGTTCGTCGGGTTTGAGGGTATATCCCCATTCTCTCATATATACCCCCTGACAACGATGCGGTTCCGAGAGAGATGGCAAGGTCATGAAAATGCACTTAAGAGGGTTTTCGCGCACCCGAATGTTAATGCGCCATCTTGTGCTAGCTCTTGTGCAACGAAATGGCATTCAAATTTGGCTCCCCATTCTGCTCGGGGGCTTACCCCACGGGCACCTACCTACTGGTACACACAACACCTTTATGGCCTTTTAAGCGATTTTTCTCCCCTTGAGCTCTGTGGCAGGTTTTTCCTTCTTTATTCATTTTTTTTTTAAATTTTATTTTATGAATTCAAGGTGTAAAAAGCAGCTATCGATGGTGTATATTTGGAATATCCTTTTTATTTCTCAACAGATTGCACTTGATGTAGTGGTTTCACGCAAATGATCGATGAAGTGTCGATACATGCAAATGCAATTTGAAAAAAAAGGAGAAAGTACACAATCCTCAAATTCTCAAGCGAATGGGGCTTGGTGAGTACGGAGCATGCGGATATATGTAAGTGGGTTTTCATAGAAAATCCTTAAAAGGGACATTATTTATGAGGATGTGTCGTCTGGACCCCGAAAAAGGTTTCATAATGGCTGTGCTTAGTTTTTTTTCTGATGAATTAATTTTGATTTATATTTACGTCTGAATTGATCATCGAAGGCAAGTTGGGTTAAAGGTTTATCGTAGGTACTTTTACGTTGGTAGTTGATTAACCTATCAAAATTACTGAAGTCAATAAACTTACCTCACTAAGTCTTAATACGTTTGTATTTGTCTGCTCAACTGAGAGTCTTTTTGTTGCATTAGTTTTCAGACAATTTAATATCCTATCGGTATTCTTCTAAACGGTGACCAGATACCAGTGCCGTTTTTTTATAATTCCTATATTTCATAAGCTACCAAAGTTACCAATGACATAAAGCTGTCAAAAAGGTTTCCCATTTCATCCAGATGACCAGACCATAGACAACGCCATGAGTTAGTGGCAAATTTGAGATGACCGGTTTGGTAATGAATCGGCAAATATTCGTTTATTCTAAGGAAAGCAAGATCGGCAGAGAACATCGCCATTTTCCGTGAAAGTGTACAGCAGAATCCGAAGTTTATCTACAACGCCGTTTGTTCGCTGACTAGGCTTCAAGCGTTTGGAAGAAGACCCCAATTTCGGCCGAAAAATCTAGGACGACGCTTATTTTTATCTCAGCGGCTATTTCAACAAGCAAGACTGTCGTTATTGGAGCGAAAAAGAGCATACAAGTGTTCGGCCGAGCATTAATGCATTTACAAATATTGACTGTTTGTTGCGGTTTACGGCATGGTGGCATCATCGGATCTTATTTCTTTCGAAATGAGGAAGGAGACACCATTAACGTCAATATTGCCTCGGGTATTGAGCGATTTTAACAGTTCTGTTTTAAATGTTCTAAATAGCTACGTCAAGAACTTTGGCCACAAAGAACTAAAATCAACATAGAAAATAGTGAGTAACAAACGTTAAAGAATCACACCTCAATAGCAACTTATTAACGGTTAATTATCTATCTTATAACATTTTTGACATGAATTATTAATTCCCATATTGAATACAAATCACTCGCTATGAACTGCTTCAGCCCTATTAATTTATTAAGAATAAAATAGAATAAGGATTCTAAGATCATAAGACTGTTGCTGCAACTGCTACAGTAAGTTATAACCCATATACTTGCCTTGATATTATATAAACTAGATCCAAGTTTCTTTTTAAATGCAAAAAGGCTTAAATTACTGCTATACCATTAAAGCCAAAAGATTTCACAACAAAGTTTCAGTCAACTACAAGACTTGGATTTTTTTCAAAGGTATTCCCAAAACACTATTGCTAAGCTAATGCCAAAACATGTATCAATCAATAACTTGTTATCTTAATTCCAGTCTAGTTTTCAACCAAAGAGCAGCTACAATACCGTGTTACTTTTCTTCAGATGTAATTGACAGAATTGTAATTGCCAGTGATTACTCTGTTAACTCTCCTAGACTATTCGGAGATTTTTCACTTTCCTTTCTATTTAGAAGAATTGTGAAACGCTGATAGGAGACCGCATGCCTGGAATCCACATCAAAGCCACTTTCCAAAACATAAGACCTAAATACAAAGACGCCCGTCCCGGTGAAACTGAAGAACCTATCAAGGCTTCTTCGGCGTCAGCTGACAAGTACAGCTTCCACGAAATGACAAGAATAACCCTCCGGGAAAAAATTGGTGGAAAAAATGTTTAACTTATAAACGTGAGAGAAGATGCACATTGCACACACAAATGTGGTGCAACAGACCGAAAAAGGAGCGGAACAGGTGTATCGACCCAGGTGAAGAGAGGAGTAGAAGATCAAAGCCTTGCGGTCGAAACAACACTCGGAAATTTTGAACAATGCCAGCAAACTCGCTGCTGGTTTTAAGAACGCAACGCAGGCTTTTGGAAATAGCGAATTATACCTTAGTCAACGAAGCACAGGATACATAGCATCAGTTTCACCACCAATGTGAAAAAGTCTACGATGAGCTTCATTCTTTAAAACGAAAATTCCATATGATCTAAATGCTATCAGCAGATCTATTCATATACGACTGTCAGATATTTAGACTATGCTCTCCATATACCCCATCTTTAAAAAAGGCGATCCTATGACCTGCAAGAACTATGGAGCCATATAGACAAATCCCTTCTAAACGTCACATTCAAGATCTTGTCCAACTTGCTGCGTGGGTGTCTTAAGCCGTTCTGTGTGGTTTCCGCCCCGACAGATCGATCATAGACCACTTTGTCACATGAAGTCAGAACCAGCTTACGAATTTCAAGCCGAGACTCACCATCTATTCATCGAATTCGAAGCCTTGTATGATATCATTCATCGTGAGGAGCCTTTTATGTCAGTGATCGTACTCGAGATGCTGGGAAAACCCTTCCGAACTTTTCCAAGCTTGCAAAGGCTTTCGGCAAGTAGATGCATTATACGAGTAGTGTGATTCAATCTTCTTCTTGATGAGATAGTGCATCATCGGGCACGTATGGATACCGAGGGTACTACGCCGAGGATATCAATACCATCAACCGTTTCTAAGGGAACGTAATAGAGTGTTTAATGGAAAAGCAGGTAATACTTTGTCTTGAAGTCAACGAGGTCAAGACGAAGTTCATCTTATCTACAAGGCAACAAACATCTGTTAACCAGCTAGTACAATACGTCACTATTGATGTCAGCAACTGTGAAGTAGTTGAGAAAATCATCAACCTCTGAGTTAATGTTAATTGCAAGACAGAGTTGTTGAGAATCGACAAAGAAACCTAGAAAACTATTGTAACTTCGATTTGATGAAACAAATTATTTCAAAACTCCTTCCGCATTAAATGTGCATCTCCTACAAAATTCTGCTTTACGGAAAGGAAAACTGATTGAATTCTTTCGAAAACCAAAATTCTTCCACAGATATTTGGTACTGATTGCTAGGTAGATTAATTAAGGAGAAGATATAAGCTGTAGCAAGATGTGAATGTAGTGAATAGATTCAAAACAAGCGAATTAGATTGTCTTGGTCATATCGAAGGAATGGCCAGCAATGCCCCAACTAATCTCAGCCCCCAGGTTCTACAAAGAAGATCGAAATTCCTAACTTTAAAGAGTAAAACTTCGTGAGCAACGAAGCACTTGGTCTTAATATCTGCAAGCAGTGGGTTCAGGATTGAAGAAGGTGAAAAGCTGCCATGTCTTAGGTAATAACCCTTCATGGACTTGGAGCTGGTTATAACGAGTGATCTTTCAAGAAAAATGCATGAAATTTTTATTTGAATCGATATAATTTAATGTTTGAAGATTATTTCATGCAAATGTTGGCCGCGGCTGTGCCTCAAATGGTCCATCCGCTTAGTCCAATTTTTGCTTACTCTTTCTAACATTTCGGCCGGTATCTCATAATTAAAGCGGGTTTTTCGCTTTAGACATGAGCCTTAACATAGCCCCACAAAAAATAGTCTAGAGGCGTTAAATTGCACGATCTAGGCGGCCAATTGACCGGCCCCAAACCTAAAAAACCGTTCACCGAACTCACCTCTCAATTGGTCTATTTTCACGCGTGCTCTGTGGCATGTGGCACCGTCTTGTTGAAATCACATGTCATGCAAGTCAAGCTCTTCCATTTTGCACAAACAAAAAGTTTCTTATCATCGCACGGTAGCAATCACCATTCACAGTAACTTTGCGATTTGCATCATCTTTGAAGAAATACGGCCCAAAGATTCCGCCAGTCCATAATCCGCACCAAACAGCGACTTTTTCTGGATGCATTGGTAGCTCTTCTTCAATGCTTCTGGCTGCCCTTCACTCCAAATACGGCAGTTTTGCTTGTTGACGTATCCATTCAAACAGAAATGAGCTTCGTCACTGAACACAATTTTTCGATAAAAAAAGTAGATTTTCGGCAAACTTTTCAAGAGCCCATTCACCAAAAATTCGGCGTTGTGGTAGGTCATTCGGCATCAATTCTTGCACCAGCTGTATTTTGAAAGGTTTCACACCGAAATCCTTCTGCAAAATTTTCCACGTACTAGAGTAACAGAGGCCCAATTGCTGCGAATCAATAATTCACGGTCATCACTAACACTGGTCGATACAGCTGCGGTATTTTCCTCAGTTCGCACTCTACGTAAGCGTGTTGGTGGTTTAATGTCCATAAAAGTGATTTTGGTGCGAAATTTAGTCACAATAGCCGCCTCAGTAGGTCGATTAAACTGACCATAAAATGGAAGAAGTGGGCGATGAACTTTCTTAACAGAGCACGCCTTTTGATAATAATATTAAATAATTTGCAAGCGTTGTTCGTTTGTAGGACGATTCATGTTTAAATTATAAACCAAACTGAAGATGTTTGACAGTGACCCAAAACACGAAACGTGCGTCAGCTGTCAAAACCAGTGTTGCCAAAAAGAAAATAGCAAAAAAATCACCCTTTAGTACCTTATGAATTTAAAATCAGAAGAATATGCTTCCAGCTGATCTCTGTTTCTAGCAACTTTTTTGGCTTTACGTTGCTTAGTAATTGGTGAATCTCAGAGAACTCAGATTCCTATAGTTTTGCCTCTCTTTGCTCCTTTTAAACCACTTAATATTTCTTCCATTTCGTCCCTGAAAGGTTCATAAGAAGTCTCAAATGATTCATCAGAAACAGTACAGTTCTAAGAGCAGGAATAATAAACTGAACCTAAACTTACCATAGTTAATTGATCATTGCCTGTTATATTGACCTTTAAATATTTCAGCAAACTTTAAAGAATTTTCAACAATTTTTTTAAACCTTCAAACTTGCTAAGACGTGAGATTTATTAAAAAAAATTAGCAATTACCTCAAGAAGTAAGTGCAAACTTATAACTTTAAAACAAACAATTTTTCCATTAACTTCCTCAATCAAAGCTAAATCTATGATTATTTGTGTATCCCTCCGCCCGCCACGCCGCCATCGCATCGTTTAAAAGCCAACCATTAGAGCTGTCAATCTTCATTATAAGCCGTTGACACAATAATATAAATATCAACTACAGTTGCAATGAACTGAATGCAGCTCCTCCTTCAGCAATAAGCATGCAAATTGATAATAAAGCCATTCCGGGCCTGGCGCTGTAGTCGGAGCTGTGCCATAGGCCCGTACCAACCTTATAGGTATGAACTTCCAGCCGCATTTAAGTTCAGTTGATGTTTTTTTTTGTTGTTGTAATTCTTGTGTTTGCCCATAAAATGCTTTTTTGTTGTCATTTACAACCGAATCGAAGAAATTAGCAATAAAATTTCATGCAACATGCGAAAAATGATTGCATTCGTCGTCGTCGGTCGTGGGGCCGGGCCGAGCTGGGCTAGGCTGGGCGTTTGCAATGGTAATCCGGGTGCACTGCTGATGTTTTGTTCTTGTGTTTTTTTGTGTGTTTGTTTTGTTTTGCACAACTTCAAGGACCAGCACTATTAGTTGAAAATTTTAAACTAAAAAGAAAAAAAAAATTATGGCAAACCCGTTGCAGTACTGCTGCACATCAGAGAGCAGCAGAAGGGATTAGGGAAAAACCGAAAATCGCTTTCACCGTCAGCGTCACTTCTTGAGTTTTTTGCCGCCCGCCACCATGCATCGCGCCGACAGTTTTTAGCAACAATTGAGCTATGGCGTGCGGCACACAGCTGGTACGTACCCGTAATAAAGTTTTGCTATTCGTTATCATTATACGGCCAAATTATGCTCATTACACGTGTAGTGGAGTGGCAGTTACGAGTTACGACCGTCGGCGTCGGTCGTTGGTATATGGCAAGGGAGTAGGTGCATTGCTGCAATGGAGGCGTTGCACCGACGAGCTCACCCCCATCACTCTGCCACATACCGCTCTGGCCAAGGATTTGCGCAGCAAAAACAAACATTCAATATTAGTCTGCAAGGACTTTTGTAAGCTCTGACTCCTCTTCCCGTTGCATGCTTCCGCGCTCCTGTCTGCCATTTTCTATAATTTATTTGAAAATGATAATAATTACGATGCGATGATATTTGCACCATCCGCCACCGCCACATCGCACCAGCACCCCACGTCATGGTGAAGGGTTTAGCTTGCAGTGTTGCTGGTTCTTCTACGGACTACTGCCACTGCCGCTGCTGCTGCTGCTGCTGCTGCTGATACTGTTGTTGCAATCGCTTGAAGCCGCAATATGCAAATCCGCGAAAGGAACTGAAACAATGGTTCGTTGCATTTTGGCGGCCGCACATAAAATCCTTTTTCGCATTTGCATTTTTAACTGCTTTACTATGCTGCGCTCTATGGCTGGGTGCTGCTGCTGTTCTTCTGTGATATAAACTGCTACTGCCTCTCTGATGTTTCGTTTGTTTTTGTTTCTTTAAAATTGTTTTCGCGTCCTTTTTTGTGTGCAACGCCAAGCCGCCCAGTTGTGGCTTTTGTTAGATATCCATTGTATACAGTGGCCAAAGCCGTCAGCCACCCTTAGCGCTTCTTAGATTACCCTCGATGAAAGGGGGCTGCATTTATACTCAGCAGAGCCCCAACAAGGGATACGCAACATGCATTCAATTTTTAAGATGTGAAAGTCTGAAGTTTTGAACATAACGTTACTTCATGTAACGTAAGGTATCGTAAAGTAAGCCAATTTTGAAGTTAACTCACTTAACCCTAGAGTAATGCCTCGTTACTAAATCCAGAGAACCGTCCATGTGAAGTAAGAACTTCAGAGACGATAGTATACACAAGTCTTACGACATAACGTTATGTTACGTAATGTGGTCTTAAGGAAATCTTAAGTACAAACAAATAAGACGAAAGTATTCATTAAATACATGGGATTATCTCAGGAAATCAAGCCATGTAACGTAACAAAACTTGAATTGTGACGTAATGTAATTCAACGTAACGTAAGACAATACAAAGCTACTTAACAGAACCTGATGTGATTAAATAATAAATGACGAATCAGAATTATAATCGTTATGACTAGTCAGATTGAGTGACAAATCATGACACAACGTAACGTAACATAATTGAAATTTTTTTTCAATTCAGTAAAAAGTTAAACGTAACAGAGAATTTGTCAGTCTTTTTTTAATTCAAACGTATGACAACTACAGCCCTGGGTCACAGACAGTTTTGTTGTGTTAGACGCAGCCCCATACTGCTTGTTCCGGCAACACCATCAACGCCCAACTGTGCCGCGGCGTATTTTAAACACTTAGCCTGCGGGAGGTCCTGGCAAATGATGATGCACTCTACTCCAGTCAGGGGCCAGTTGCCTTTGTAATGTAGGTATTTTTTTTTTTTTGGTTTTGTTTCTTCGTAACTTTTATTTCCGTTTTTTTTTTTTTGGCGGTCATTTATGTTGCTGCAACTTTGTGTGGAAATTGTAATGAGTCCATGTTTTTTGTGTTGAATATCAGGGTCTATGTAATGTTAAGGGGGTGTCCTTTATAGCCAAACAAGAATGGCATGGGTAGCCGCTTTATTTCGCAAAAATTATTGCGACAACTTGTTACGGTTGGAGAGATGCATTGTGCCATGGATTGTTGCTGCAATGTTTTATTTGCTAACTGAATTATATCTCTGTTTGGGTTTTGGGCAGGGTCGGGAATGGAATGGGGTAGGGGTGGTAGAAACATGACAGTGGTCACAATTTAAGTTGGCATTTAGAATTGTCGGTCGTGGAGGCGGTGCGGCGGCGGTCGGGGGGGAACGATGGCAGCGGAATATAAGCGAAACAAAGTAGGGAAGACACTTTTTAATGGCACACAACTGGGAAGTGCTTGTGGTCAAAAGGAATTTGAAATTAACTTCTCTAGCTAGGCCAAAAAATGAAAGGAGAGTCGGCAGGAATTGGAATATTTTAGTTCAGCTGATGGTACTTATCCTTTTGTTGGAGCCTTTATATAAATAGAGATTTACTGAAAAAAAGAAGAAAAATATAAATGAAGGCTTTGCATTATGCTTAAGAGTTAAGAGTCATTGAAATTCAACGACAAATAATTTAAAACGAAAGAGGTCTGGCTTCGAATCCAGACTGTTCCACCTTACATGTTTTTTATTTTGTCTCTTGCGAGAGAGTGA
The DNA here is from genome assembly GCA_963931855.1 of Philhelius festivus. Lineage (NCBI taxonomy): Eukaryota > Metazoa > Arthropoda > Insecta > Diptera > Syrphidae > Philhelius > Philhelius festivus. Next base: position 175,469,598 of record OZ007556.1, read on the forward strand.
CAAATCCTGCAAGAGTATATAAGATTAACTGCATCTCATCTTAACCGTTCGAATTCGGCAGAAAACTATATCCCCACTACATCCGTGCTGTAAAATAAAAACGCGTACACAGAAATGACTTGTTCTTCACGAACGCCAAGATTGTGCCATTTAAACTCAATTAGGTTTTTTTTTTAATTTTGCAGGTCCCAAAAAGCAAATGTCGCAACACTCAGCAAATCTACAGCAGCTTTTTGAACGTGGCATATTCCAGACATAATATCTTTGAAAGGCCTTTAAAAAAAATAAAACAAAATTTTACAAAAATTCGAAGATATCTCACATTAAATTTGCTTTATTTAATTTTAAGATCTGCCCGTCGCTATTGAGAGACCTTTTTAATTTTTTTTTTAGTTTTAAGTCCTTTAAACTTAAGGATAAGTACGTAACACGTAAGACAAAGTGAGTATTTTTCAAGTGCATGTCCAGTGGTTTTCTTACAGAAATTGTGTTCCTTATAATTTTCCACAAACAGAATCCCACTTCTAAGTCGGTTGTATAATTTACTGGGGTACACCCCCTAACATTATTTACAAAATTTTGAAACTTTGAACTTCTTATATTCTTATAAGCATAAGCTTATATTTTAAGGGAAGCACTTTATGTTCTTGGTGTACCTCAAGGTTGTTTACTTGGTCCAATATTCTTTATAGTTCCTATCAATGTTTTTGTTCCAATAGTAAATTAATTTATTGTACCAGAAACTATTGTGATTCATGTCACTTTAAAATCGCATTCATATTTTTTTATTGGTGTATAATCTTTTAGAAGGGGTCAAAATGCCAATCGATGTTAATTTGCTTAAGCCGAAAAACAACGTTCAAGCCATTATTACTTGCGACTTATAGGTACTATAAAGCATGTTAAGCATTCGTAAGAAAAATTATAATGATAGCGAAGAGGAAAAAAGTGGGTTTGCCTGTCTGTCTGTTCGACTTCAGCCTAACCGGCTCGGCCGGACATCTTTAAACTTGGTAGTTAGTAGTTTTATTTTTCTCTCCACACGCTTTTTACGAAACCACTCTTATTGTCAACTGTTGTTGGAAACGTTTCCAAAATCAGAAAACTTTTTTTACCTATTGCAAATTTTCAAAAAAAAAAAAATAAAAAAAGCAACAATTTCTTTTTTAAGTTTACGTTTTCCAGATTTTTCGAAGTATGTATGTTTTCCAACGGTATGTTTATTACGCATTTTCTGGAGAAATTTTAGCCCAGAGTTAAAAAATTGGCAAGTGCAGGAAAAACGGAACATATAAGAATCGGAATATCTCAAGACCCAAGGTAAGATATCAAATTTGTTTGAAAGCCATTATGAAGGTATTTCTTCTAAAAATAGAAAATGAATGAAATTTCTATCATTAGTACTTCCAGCACAATTACCATTAACAAGGTGTTACTGAAACCGCCCAGCGGAGAAATCATTTCACCAGGAAAACAGTGCTACTGGCAACACTAGACGTCCGTAACGCCTTCAACTCTGTTAGGTGGAAGATATACTGTCCGCTCTGGAAAGAAAGTTCCAAATCCCGGAAAATCTTTTGCAGATGGCGGAAGATTATCTCAGAGACCGCGAAATCATCTATGAAACAACAGAGGACCAAGAAGAAAAGTCATTACGGCTGGAGCAGCCCAGGGAACTATCCTCGGACCAGACCTTTGGAATATCTCTTACGATGATATAACCGAAAGTGCCCAGAGAAAGCTGAACCAAGTCATGCGAAGAATAAATACCTGGATGGAGGAACACGGCTTGTCTCTAGCTACTGCTAGCTACTAAGAAAACTGAAGTAGTGCTATTAACAAAGAAGCGAATTCCCACGCTTCTTGACTTCAGCATTGACACCGATATTATAAGAAGTAAGAATGCTGTTAAATACCTGACCTGGGAATAAGACTCGACACAAAGCTAAGCTTCTGGGAACAAATAAGGTCGGCTGCAGAAGGAACATCCAAATTGACAGCCTCTCTGATGGCAAACATAGGTGGACCATCTGCATGTAACCGAAAACTGGTTAATGACGACAACACACGGTATTTTACCGTACGGAAGTGTTCCAGAAGCAGATGTCATCGGTACAGAGACGCGGCGCGCGCCTTACAGATAGCCAACGCGTACCGCACAGTGTCGCATCCAGCTGTTCTAGTAGTCGAAGGTGTGACACCAATAGACCTCCTTGCAGCACTAAGAAAGTACGTATATGAAAATAAAGCGGAAATTGGAATGGAAGCGGCGATGGCGGAGGCGAAAGCTCTCACACAACGGAAGTGGCAAGAACGGTGGGAGTCTGAAAGCAGAGGACGCTGGACAGCAAGGCTCATCGGACAGGTGGGCGAATGGAGTAACCGGAAACATGGCGAAGTGAACTATTACGTCACCAAGTTCCTTACCGGTCACGGATACTTACTCCTACCTTCATAAGATGGGTAAAACAATAAGCCCGTCTTGCCGGTATGAAAATTCGAGCTCTGATGACGTATACCACACTGTCTTCGAGTGCAGTAGATGTAAATCCTTCCGCCTTGATTTGAATCGAACTATAGGCGAAAGCAACCAAGATAATATCATCCAGAAAATGCTTGAGAATGATGAACAATGGATGCGAATAAGCTCACATTTGACCCAAATCCTAAGCACTAAGAAACGAGAGGAGCCAATTCAAGGAACGACCGAACCCGCGTAGACAAGGATCCCCCCTCGAAGTAATGCGAAAGTAGTCCCGAGGGGAGATCATCGAGACACTTTTGGAGGTTTATCCGGTATGCCGTTATAAGGTTGAAATCCCTTGGTGAGTATGAATACCTCCTTATGATATATGATATAAAAATTGGAGCATGTGGCTCCCTGCAACGCCTGGTAGATGAGTTTGAAAAGTCAGTGTTTGGTGTATATGTTCGTTTGTTTTAGTTAGTTAAGTCGAAGAGGCTGTTTCCATACCAAAGAGGATTTAGCAATCTTAGGTAGATGTGGCCCCATCGACCCACTGATGCTCGTGCTCAACGTAGGCGAGGTGCCCATTCTCCTTTGGTGCTGCTCTCACAAGGAACACGTGCGTCCTTGTCGTTTTCGTTCGTACTACACTGTCGTACTGTAGTTGAAGTCGGTTTTTATAGATCAGCAATTCTCAAGCCATTTGGTATCATTAACGAATTTTAACATGATTTTGCTTGGGATATCAGAGGGCTCCTCCAAGTCCCTGAAGAAGTGTCTCCCTAGATGTCTGTTTCTTAGATGATATAGCGCAGGGCAGTGACACAGGTAGTGAGGAGTGTCCTCATGTATCTCCTCGTCACCGCATCCTCTGCATAAGTCGTCCATACTGAGTTTCATCTTTTTCTTGTGGTAACCGAGTTGGTTGTGATCTGTGATAATGCTCACGAGAAGATAAAGAGACTTCTTATTCAGTTGGATGATGACTTCGGTCTTTTGTTTACTGAAACTGGGCCATAATTTTCTGGTTGTAAGACATGAATCGAAAGAGTTCCATCTCTTGTTTGCTAAAGGCTAGAATTTTACTCTTGATACCTGTTTAAGATTACAGGGTGGGATTTGAACTGTTGTTGCTTGATTAGGATCAAGTGTTGATCATATTCTTGCCAGCTCGTCAGCGCTTTCATTTCCTGGGACACCACTGTGACTTATGTTGTGCTGTGTACCAAGAACCCTATAAGCTCTTCGCGACAGCAAGTTACAAGCTTCGATTTGATTTCAATGCCAGAAATCGCTTTTATTGCCGTTTGGCTATCAATGAAAAAGGTGATATCAGCTTGTGGTATTGCCATCATTGAGACTTGTCTAGCAGCTTTCGTCACTGCCAAGACCTAAGCTTGAGAGACACTGCTGTAATCAGGAAGTCTGAATGAGCTGGATAGTCCAAGGGTTTCTGAAAAGAATCCTGCACCAAAACCAGATTCCATCTTCGAACCGTCGGTATATATAGATATCATCGATTCGCAGGTAGATGGCTCGTTGATTTGCCAGTCCTCTCTGCTAGGATAGGTTTGGGTTTCTTAGTTTGTTAGAAATCTACAGCTGGCCAGCTGAGAGTTTAAGGATGTAAATCACCAGCTCGCCAGCTGAGGATTTAAAACGTAAGCCTTCTCAACGCAACAAGGTGAACTCTTCGAGGAGGTATATAGGCTTTTACTGTAGAATGATTTTTTTTCTTAGAATATACCCAAGAACCACGCTCTAGGATATTATGCACAAATAAAGGGACACACGGTACCCACCATACGAATGTAAAAAAATGGTTTTCAAAAATCGTTTTTTTTTTTCTTCAAAACGGTACCTGTAATTTCGATACAATGTTCTTTCCATTAATTTTTACGATCTATAATTTAATAAAAAAAAATTTTAATTAAGATATTACTGACTGTACCTACCTGCAACCATTTTTTTGAATTTTTAATTTCTCATTATCGATCTAACGGATTTTAGTGAAATCTTTTATAGTGAATATTCTAAAAATTTTGAAAAAAAGATTTCATTTCAAAACTTAAAAAAGAATAATTTTTGAATTAAAAAAAAAAAAAACACGGATCAATATGGTTTTTGCAAGTTTAATTTTTGTTCGTACAATAATAAAACCTTTAAGTTGGCGTACCAAAATTTTCTTAAAAATGTTTAAAGAAATGTGTATTTGAATGATTATATTTCTTAAGAAACCACTACAACGACTTATAATTCTCCTGCATAAGCTAAAATTTGCTTGGAAAATCACATGACATTCTGTTCTTAGCTCTAAATATTAAAGGAGTTGTTTTAGTCATTTGAAAAAAAAAATGTTTATGACTTTGAACATTTTTCTCTAGTAAAATAAATTTTTTTAAATTTTGGGTTTTTTAATTAAAACCAAGTTTGTGTGACTTAGTCGTGCATTTTATTTTCATTCAATTCAAAGGTCTACCCGTCCCTATAAATTTCGTGAAACAAAGTCGCATCATTCAAACACCCCCCGGACTTTAAAGACGATTCTCTTGGCCTAACATTTGATTTTACCATGAAATTTTGAACTTTCGTTTTAAAATTTGTATCTTTTTGATTGCTGTACCACGTTTTTCAAAAATAACGACACCCTTTAGCTGGGAATCTGCTGCAACACTTCTCCTATATGGCTTCATACGATGCAGGAAAACTCCAAGTGCCTGCAACTACATTATTTCATTTATAACCCTGCACTAAATCTGCCTCGAAACCAACAGCAAATGTCAAAGGACGTGTTTCTGTCTTCCAATTTTAAGTGCCGCTCACTTTGTCTCTTGCAACAAATCAAAATCATCCGATTGATCAGTTTACATTGTTTGCAACACTGTTGAAGTCCCAAACCTGCCCACCATAATACCTTTTGGTATGTTGGGGCATAACAAATACAAACTCAACATTTTAACGACAACCCGTTCGAGAATTTAGTGCGGCATTCGGATAAATGCAAATTCACCGTGCCTCCCTGACACACCAGCACAAAAGACAATCAACTTGGTCTGATGGCATAAAAATCTTAACCCCAGAAAATTAGTCGTAAAACGGAACTTTACTGCGCACTTTTTCTTTCCAATATAAATGATTATGGCCCAGTGGCAATTTTTGGTCGGGCAAACAGTTTTATCCGCATGTCCTGCGATGATGGCGCACGAGGAGACAGCCATAACTATACCTGATTCTCCTGATGATGAAATGCAGTTTTCCCCCAAACTGCAACATTTATTTGCCACACGTACAATCGCTCATGAGTCATAATTCTATCTGAGCTGCAGGACTTTCATGGAATACCAATTCATGATGTTGATTTTAGTTTAACGTTAAGTCCTAGGGAATGAGCGAGCGTGCTTACACATAGCGCACCCCCCAAGGGGGTGGTTTACAATCAAGCAATTTATTGCACGAAAGTTGAAGGTCCTTGGCACTCATAGGTTTTGATGCCATATATAATATGATGCTGATGTGCTGACTCCCAAATCGAATGAGGCTGCTTTGATTAACCCAACCAACACTGCTGCGCCGCCGAGCCGCTGCTAGTACAAAATTTATCCTTCCCCATTCCGAAGGATATTTACACAGAGAAGAGTTCACAAGCTTGAAGTGGAGTGAACACAAAAAAATACGAGTTAATATACAAAGTAGTAATTTACTTGCGTCCCCCGGAGTGCCGTTAAAGTTAACAACCTAACGCACCCGAGGAAAAAGAGATACTCGTACTGTACCAGGACTTTCGTCTCTTGTTCTTGGATCATCCGGACCAGGATTTCCATTATAACCGTAAAAAGGACGAACTCCTTTGGAGTTCACAACGAAAAAAAAAGAATTTAATTCTTCTTCATTCCTATAGGTATTACGGGGCCACACATCAAACTGAAATCAATCACAATGCCTTCATTTCGACAGTTATATTCGTCATGGAGGAGGACTGGATTTCGACTATACACGCAGTCCACAAGCGCTTAAATGGCAATAAAAATGTTATTATCCTGCCACACCGCATCAAATTCACACTACGGCATTAAACTGTCATATACCAAATGTCACTTTTACCTTCTATCGGTGTGGGAGAAGGGTTGTTCATTGGTGACATTCCTAGAGCAGCTTTTGGTATTTTTTCCGCCACATTTATCGTGACGTTTACCGGAGCAAAATATTTGTATCCTTTTTTTTTACTTTTTTAAACTTTCTCTCTCGGTTTGCATGCGAATTTTCTCACCCATCCAAGGTGGCAAGAGTTGGGACTGGGGGCTTTTTGGGCCTCCGCCCCTGTGTAGCGTTACAGACAAGCAGGCGCAGGCAACCCTTGTTTTTGTTGCTATTTCACATTTTTGAATAATTTAGTGTTACAAGGCTATAATGCGGTCATAATATATGTTTGGGTCATATATAATATTAAAATGACGTTATTTATTGTGGCACCTTTCAGTGGCGGCGCGGTAGTGGCAAGCGTGTGCACAGGCACACCACACAGTGAAGAACCAAAAAAACAAAATATGATTTGCGATGTAATGGATAGAATGAGGATTCGAGACGGTCTTGCATATGAAACAAGCCTTCCGATCATAAATTCGTGAATAGGCGGTGTTAGTATGGTGTGTTACGTTACATAAAATAAAAATAAGGGTGATGGCTTGTTATATGGCAACGGGAACGGGAAAGAGCACGACAACGACGAAGGGTATAACCTAATTTTTGTAAAGATATTATAATCTGCATCACGTATAAATCCTTCGTCTTTGTCTTTGTCGTTTTTTTTTTTGTTGTTGTTTGCGTTTTACTCGTTTTGATAACAAACAATAGGCAAATATTTTAAATTTCTTTGTTCACATTTCTTATTTTATTTTTGTATCTAAACCTCGATAACACCCTCTTCAAGGGTGAACACAAGATTAAGACCTGTTGGGGTTTTTTATTTGTTTTATTCGGGGGAAGATTTATAGTTGAGATAGGGAATGGGGATGTGGATGGTGACAATGATGACGTTTGTACAAAAATGTTGATGACATTTTTGTTCACACTTAAAAATACTTAAAAAAAAAAAAACAAAAACATCAGGCTTCAATGAATTTTGAAGCAGACAAGGAAGAACATAAATCAGGAAGGGTTCTTATTTTTATTTTTTGATTGGATAAATTATGTCATGTTAAATAATAATCTGCCAGTGTATCTGTGAATTTTGAGAACTCAAATGAAATGGATATAAACATAAACAAGATAATTTATGTTCAGATTAAGCAAAGCTCACAAAAACAAAGCAACTCCAGTCTATGAAAATGAGAGTTAGGTGAGAAGGGAGGAGGTGTGACTGTTCCTATATGCTTACGGGTACTTCAATGGCCACTGTTACCGAGATAAAAATCAGCCTCTATTTGGATAAGTATTTATCGCCGGAGAAGAAAAGAAGGCCATAAGTTTTGAGTTTCAGCTACTAATGTAAGCGAAAGCTTCACGACAATTCGCATCAAAGCTTATTACGTACACTCAGAGGAAAAGTATAATGACATAAGCAAAAAAAAGTCTAGGAGTTGAGCTCCTTAGGAAGACATTTGAGCAGTGCCCTAGCTATTGATATACATTGAAATTGTCTTAGGCGATTTAAACTCAAAACTAGAAAGAAAAAAGACCTTCACCGTCGGAATGTACAGCTTGCACATTGATACCTCCGATAACGGATTAAGGTTTATCGACTTTTCTGCGGAGTAAAATATTGTGATAGCTGGCAAGAAATTCTCAGATACCAAAATTCAGAAGAGGCCATGCGGATACCTCCTGATCAATCAACCTTTAACTTAATTGAGCCATTGCGATTTGCGAAATGGAATCCTACAATATCAAAGATATCATTGGATCTGGTACCTCCATATATGTATATAAGTTACTGTTACAATTACGAATATGGCAACCAAATCCAGGGCAGGGAAATAGTGCTAAGAAATTTGACGTCCGATGGCTGCAGTCGCAAGATCGTAAGGTTCTTTCCAGATCGATTCCTATTAAGAACTCATATGCCGCCCCATCATCACAAGTGGAAGAACAAGTGGAAACATTGTTAAAGGTTTTCACGAGAGAAAAGTGTGGTATGTAGTTCGGAAATTTTATGGAAATGTAAGAAGAATCTGTCAAAGTTTCAGATGGTCAAAAATGGATGAGCTAGCTCGCTCATCCTATAATTTCTCCTCCAAATCTATAGCTGTTAGTAATCTTAATATTTGGGGAACCTTCAGAGAGGAAAGGTCGCTCCTGGTATTGTCCCAGATGGTTTTTCCTTTGGTCCGGTGTTTCTTCATGCATGTTGCAGAACCTGCATGTTGCACCGCTTACCATACCAAGTAAATATAGGTGTCTTCTAAGTTTGCAGTGCCCAGTTAGGATACTTGTTTTTATTCTTAGGTTATTTCTACTTAAGTTAATGTAGTCTCGAAACTTTGCTGGTTGGAATTGCCCAGTATTAGTTTCGCCTGCCTCAGCTTTGGGAGTTCTTTTCAATTCCTAGATCTGTTTACTGCTCTTCTTGTTTAATTATGTTTTTGATGACATTTACTCCTATTCCGCAATAGGGCTCAGGCCCTGTTAAAGGCGTTGATGCGCCTATTTTTGCTGATACACTTATAAAAAATAGAAAACAAATCCGACCCCAAAGAACGACGCAGTAGAGGAAGATCGCGAATCACTTTGCTCACGCAAGTGGTTGAAGTTCCCAAACAACTTAATGTGCGGAAATCAAAACAGTAAGCTGGGCGTCAACTTCTGAGTGTAATACCACCCAAAGTAAGTAAGTAAGCCTATATGTAAATGATATATAATTTTATATGAAGCTAACATCCAACTTTGCCAAGAAATTGCTGAACACTAAAAAATATGGCGAACTTTAATAATAACACTATTGAACAGAATTTTTTTCCTAGAATAACCCTACACTTTTCGAAGGTTTTTGATGCCCTGAATCCACGACCGATATCATCCAAATTACTATGTGGGTCTGTTAAGCTATTCTGAAAAATAAATAAAGCAAGTATACCAATTTGGCGTCAAGATAGGAAAATCGACCATAAACCAATTAAGAGCAGTTAGGAAAATCTAGGAAAAGTTCAACTAAATTCGACTTCAGAGGATTCATTGTCAGGAGGTCTATACTATATGGCGATGGCTAAGCCCGTGCTCCAAACAAAACTGATTTAGATTTGTTGCGCAACATTGGAACAAATGCGATGTTCAACTAGTAAATATCTCCTCCGAACTATTCCAAGCATGAGCAGGATTTGGACAAAGAGATGTTCTAACATGTGACTTCTTCTATCCGGTTCTGGAGCCGTTAATGTGAAGGTCAGGCGTTGATATTATTTTCTAAAAACCTCTCTAAGTATTGGGGTAAGCAGAAGATATTAACATTACGGATGTTCGCAAAGATCTTTTGTAGGGTCCTTCGCGGTGATTGAAAAACAGGAGAACAGTTCTGTTCTTGAAGTAACCGAGAACTAAGCCATGTTCATGATAACAAAGAACAAACAAACATTATGAACACCGACTTAGGCAAAAACTCACTCTTGACAGCAATGATGAAAAGCCGTATACAGTTTATGTGTTCATTTCCCTCGGTAAATATTAATTAGATGAAAACTATCCTAGTGAAGGTCCGAATTCACTATAAAACTAATGGTTCTTCGGTCTTGCGAAAGAGGAAATGGAAGGCCAGAGTCCCTATTTACAGCGCCAGCGTCGAAAAGAATAGCCAGTTTAATCTGTGCTCTTTTGAAAGAAAATTTCAAAAAAAAAAAACCGGTTGTCTATATGAATTTTTCTTAGATATGGACTGTAATGAAAAATGTCAAAACACACGGACTTCATTGGCTCGGACACAACGAGCGAATTGATAACAATGGTCCCGCATGAAGTGAGTCTTTGAATATTAGCCTCTGGACTCGAGGCGGCCGGGAAGAACGAAACCCAAGTTAAAAGACAAAGCATAAGCGGCTAGGTAAAATTTTGAACAATACTTGATTGGCCTCCATTTGATTTCCATGGTATCTCTTATAAGTAAGGCCTTTGACAAAATCTCACATAAGCTTATTTTATTCAAACTTTCCACCCTTGGGCTTGTACGTATCATTTTCTTCTCACCTGAAAACCTGTTCTACCAAGTTCGATTAAGATCTTCCTTCTTTGATGATTTCTTAGCTAACTCCGGGATCCCACAAGGCAGCCACTTAGGGCCTCTACTCTTTATTCTTACTATTAACGATACTGAAATGGTCATTAAACATTTCCATATGTCACTCTTTGCCGACGATACAAAGTTTTTCAAAACCATTTCTTCCACACATAATGCCTGAAAAATAGCTTAGAGCTAAATATTTCCAAATGTCATTCAATCAATTTTTCACGAAAATGCATCCAATCTACTCCCCGTCGATACCTTTTCCATTATCAACCCTTATCCAACACCAATTCTCGACCTTGGTGTTTAATGTAATAGAGAGCTGAACTTTCTTACACATTTTTACGAGATTATACTCAAAGCAAACCTTACACCAGGCCTTGTGACCCGATCTTTATACATAACCTTTCTTCGCTCCCTTCTTGAATACGCCTGTCAAGTATGGTCCTCTTATAAAAAAAATTCATACGAGTATATCCAGAATCGAGAGCATTCGTGGTCTGTCTTAGAATAACCCTTTTATTTTACCTCCGTATCGAGATCGACTTCTGTTAGTTAACTTGAATACGCTGGAAGAACGAAGAGCAATAAGCGACATTCTCTTAATTCGTCGACTACTTTCAGGGTCTGTTGACTGTACAACCACGGTTGCCACTTGAAAAAAAAATTGTGTCCAAAGTTGAAAATAAAAATGACCAAATGTAGTTAAAAATTACCAAAATAAAAAAAGAAACACAAACAAACAAAAAAACAGAACAATTAATTCATCACATTTGTTGGAGCATATGTTCTAATGTATACTCGTATTATACAGCTCACACGTTATTTTTAAATTATTTAAAAACAAAAACAATAAAAGATCACGATTGCGCAAAATTTTAGTTGAATAAGTACGGTGTTAAGGCTGTTTTAGTATGAATCTAGGTAAAACCAACGATTTTGCAAATTTCAATCGAATTTAGCATCATCATACTTTCTCTACCCTTTTATTAAATATCTACCTATTTTATTTTGTTAGTATCGTGCTAACTTCATCAAAACAGGTCTGCTAGTTTAGTTTTTTGCATGAACTGCCATTACTCTAGTGTTTAGTAGTAATTTATTAAAAAATAGCCTTAGCACTATACTGGTTAGAAAATGTTTAAAATTAAGAAAGTTAGTAATCTACTTAAAAGTTAGCAAATTGTTAAGTAGTATCATCATAATACCTTATTACTAAGCTGTTCAAAATTTTGCGCGATATGTTTATGTATGAAGATCAATTATTGCCACTTACTAACTTTAAAAATAAATATATTTTTTCAGAAACGCTATTTAAAACAAATTTTTTTGCCAGACCAATAGGTTAGGTTAGGTTGGAGTGGTTGTCTAGTTGTTGTTGACTCACTTAGACCTCAAGGATCCGTTGTGATACCACTAAAGAAGTTACTCATGGGAGAGTAATGAATTTAAACAAACCATTTCGTGCTTTTAATAAAGTTAGAGAGACATTTTGTGTCGATTGTTGCCAGTTCACTGGTATTATCGAAGAAGGGATTACCTAGATAATTATTCCTTCTATTGGAGAGTGCTGGACATGTACATAGAAGGTGTTGGACTGTTTCCTCTTCCTCCTCGTCCATGCAGCTTCTACAGAAGTCATTTGTGTAGACTCCTAGCCTCAAGGCATGTCTACCTATGAGGCAGTGTCCTGTTATAACTCCTATTGTAGAGCTTATATTTTGTCTGCTCAGGGAGATCAAGCCTTTTGACCGTTTTAGGTCTATGCTTGGCCATATTTGTTTAGTTGCCAGGCAGGTGGTACCCTGTGACCATCTAGCATTTGTTGATTCTAGAGCATATTGTTTGAGAAGATGTTTGCATGTAGCAAGTGGTGTTCCTATGTTATGTTTTTGTCTAACAGTAGGCAGAAGTGTTCCGTTTTTGGCGAGCTCATCGGCCTTGCAATTTCCCGGAATGTCTCTGTGGCCCGGCACCCAAATAAGGTGAATATTAAACTGTTCTGTCATCTCATTCAGAGATGATCGACAATCGTGGACCAAATGGGAGTTAGTGGAGACAGACGCGAGAGATTTGAGGGCGGCTTGGCTGTCCGAGAAGATCCGTATATCCTTGCAAGATATAACGTTTTCTTTGAGCCAGGATAGTGCCTCTTTAATCGCCATTACTTCTGCCTGGAATACACTACATTGATTGGGAAGTCTATATGAAAGACTGAGATTCAGTTGTTTTGAATAGATGCCACTTCCAACGCCGTAATCGGTCTTAGAACCGTCTGTATAGAAGTGTACAGCATTGTCTTCCAGGAGTCTCTCTTCTTCCCAAGACTATCTTGAAGGGATGGAAACCAGGAAGTTGTTATCGAATACCATTTTTGGGGTGGTATAGTCTAAGCGATCTGGGATAGATCTGAAGTTGTCTAAGATGGTTGTATGACCAGTATTGTTACTGATCCATTGAGAGGTGGCTCTAAGTCTCACGCATGAGTTGGCTGCCACCATTTTGGAAAAGATGTCAAGAGGTGTTAGGTTTAAAAGCACTTCCAGGGCTGCAGTTGGTGTCGAGCGAAGTGCTCCTGTGATGCACATACCTGCTGACCGCTGGACTTTGATGAGTTTATTTACATTTACCATCTTGTCCAGTGCGGTCCACCATACGACAACTCCATAAATGAGTATCGGTCTAATAACCGAGGTGTATAGCCAATGGGTTATTTTTGGGGAGAAGCCCCATTTCGATCCTATTGCCTTTTTACAAGTGAAAAGCGCTACGGTAGCCTTTTTTACTCTTTCATCAATATTTGCCTTCCAATTTAGTTTTTTGTCTAAAATGAGGCCTAAATATTTGGCTTGGTCGGAAAAGCTTAATGGTATTCCTTTAATCTTGGGTGGGTTAATCTGAGGAATTTTGTACCTTCTCGTAAAGAGTACTAATTCTGTTTTATGTGGATTGACGTCCAAGCCACACTGCTTAGCCCACTTTGTTAGCCTGTTTAAGGCATTTTGTAGGAGTTCTGAGAGAACTTGGGGATGTTTCCCAGATACAGATATTGCAACATCGTCAGCATAGGCAATCACCTTGAAACCCTCTGCTTCCATTGATGTTAGCAGTTCGTTTACCACCATGTTCCATAAGAGAGGCGAAAGGACCCCACCTTGGGGGGTACCTCGATTCACCGATCTGGTGGTAGTAAAACTTCTCATGCTGGAAGTTATTGTCCTGCTTTTGAGCATGAGACTTATAAGATCAATGAGTGGTTTCTCTAATTCCAGCTTGTTCATTGCTGTTGTGATCGCCTGGTAGCTGACGTTGTTGAAAGCTCCTTCGATATCTAGGAAAGCTACTAGATTGTATTCTTTGTATTTGAGGGAATATTCAATACCACGTACCAGCGAATGAAGTGCTGTTTCTACTGATTTTCCCTTAGAGTACGCATGTTGAGCTGTGGAAATGAGACATGGTTTTAAGTTATGTCTGATGTGAATTTCAATCAATCTTTCCAAGGTTTTAAGAAGGAAGGATGATAGGCTGATTGGTCGTAGATCTTTAGGGCTAACGTGAGAGGGTTTCCCTGCTTTAGGAATGAAGATTACTTTTGCCATTCTCCAGGCTTTAGGAATATATCTCAACCTTACGCAGCTCGTCAGAATGATTTCCAATGGTGGAATGATCATGTCAGAGCATTTTTGTAGTTCGGCCGGAATGATTCCGTCTGGTCCTAGAGATTTATATGGATCAAAGCTGTCTACAGCCCATTGCAGTTTTTCCCGCGTTATTAGATCAACTGTGTCGCTTGTAGCGGTTTGAGACTCTGATGTTGAGTTGTAAAGTATATTAGAGCTACCTGGAAAGTGGGTGTCTAATAACAGATTAAGAGATTCTTCATCTGTGGTAGTCCATGTGCCCGCATCTGTCGTTAAAGCACTGGGTATAGTTGGACTTTTTGAGAGAATTTTCCTGAGTCTTGAGGCTTCTGAAGTATTGTCTATTTTTCCACAGAAGTTTCTCCAAGAAGACCTCTTGCTCTTCCTTAATTCTTTTTTATATTGCCTTAGAGCTTGTTTATATAAGTCCCAATCAGAGGGGGATCTAGTGTATTTAGATCTATTGAAGAGTTTGCGACAGCTCTTCCTGAATGGTTCTAGATCTTTGTGCCACCAATGAGGTTTCTTTTTACCCTTTACAATGGTAACAGGGCATGAAGTCCTCATTGATTCGTTAAGGGCTTCGGTGAGATGATTTACCGAGAGGTCTAGTTCATCTTTGGTGGAGGAGCTTTTAAGAAGGTTGTGGTCAAGCAGTTGTGCTAGTACCTCCCTGTATCGTTCCCAGTTAGTGTTACGGTGATTGCGAAATCCCGTAGATATATTTGCCGCATCACTGAGATCAAACTGAATGTATCGGTGATCAGAGTAGGAATTCTCTTTTGAGACATGCCAGTTTGAAATCAGGTTATGGATCGAGTCAGAGGTAAGTGTAATATCAAGTACCTCTTTCCTGTTCTTGGTTACAAATGTAGGTTTATTACCAATATTATTAATGAGTAGATTAGTGCTTAGTATGTAATCAAATAAGGACTCACCTCTCTCATTTATGTCAGAGCTACCCCATACCGTGTGATGGGCGTTAGCGTCCATTCCAATTAGGAGACCCACTTTCTTCGATTGCGCGTCCGCAATTGCCTTCCTTAAGGTGTCTCCTGGAACTGGGCTGTCGTGGCCAAGGTAGGAGGATATGAGCCAGTATGTGGCTTTATCCGTTGTTATAACAGCGGTGGTAGTGTCCTTGTCGCTGTAATTGGGGAGTAAAAATACATGTAAGTCTTTTTTTACTAATATGCATGACCTTGGTTCACCTTTCTCCGATGCATACAACAGATTATAACCAGGAGTCCTGAGGCCTCTGATGATGGATTTTGAGACCCACGGCTCCTGTATCAAGACAACGTCTTCTTTGTTCTTATGCAGTCGGAGTACCAGGTTGTACGTGGCCATGATGGCGTGATGGAGATTAATCTGAACTAATCGCAGCATTGCTACTTTTAGCCAGATCAACCTCCACCACTGTTTTATCGGCGTTTTCATCGTCTGAGGAGGAATGAAGTAGGGTTTCCTCACTCAGAGTGATGCCTAAGGTGGAGTCTTCAGTATCCATGTCGGAATTGCTGTCGACTATAGAATTAGCCTCCACGTCGGATGGCTTGTTCGGGGCTTTGGAGGTCGGTGGTTCCTCGTGTGGTGTTGCATCGACCTCCATTATTTGGGGTTGTGAAGCGTTTCCTTCTGCTGAAGGGGCTTCTGGGGGGGGCGCGTTTAGCGAATCTTCATCTTTTTTATAGATGCGAACTGTGACTTCGTCGAAACCATACCTAATCACGCCTTCGGTCGCGGCCAGTGGAGCTAGCGATTCCCTATTGATCACCAAGAGAGCTGATCTATAGCGACCCACTGTCTCCTTCTCAACCTTTGGGACTTTCCAGTCGTGAGTAGGCAGGCTTGGATTGCTGGTTTTGATTAATTTCAAAATCATGTCTGGGCAGTTATGAAGAGCCGGGACCATTATACGTGCTCTTGGTCGGCAAGGGATATTCTCCCTTGTAACAACTTCGAGCTTGGCACCCGGCCAGACTTCTGGCAAGCCATTGACAGCAGCCCTGTACAGATCGAAAGATCTCTGATCTCCACAGGCGATGAGTTTGATACGATTTTGGTACCATCCTGCATCGGCTGTGTCAGGGAGAGGTCCCGGATTCTCCTCGATGACAGATAAAAATCTGAAACCAAGGTGAGCCCTGACGTCTGCCCATTGATCATGAGAGATGTTACCATCCACATGACTCCTGTCAATGACCGCGACTATGATCTTGCCTTTGAGCGCGTCTCTAAAAGAAAGATCTTTATTGAAGGCTGTTGTGCTGCTGGAATGCACTTTCTGCCTTTTCGCTTCGGGCTTGTCGCCCTCCAGAGACCTATTGCGCTTTGACGTTGAGTCGCTGCAGGTCGATTTGTTATTACTGCTAAGGAAGCCACTAGCCCACTCGAGTTTTCGCGTTTGCTCGGGGGTTCTTTCCTCCGCCGGTATGACACCAACTGCGGCCAGAATCCGCGCAGCATTACGCTGATCTCGACTGGCCTGTGCCTTCATGGACCTCTTTCTGGTCAACCCAGAACTATGTCCGTGTGACACAGTTGTGGATCCACCTCCAGATTTAATCGCTATCGATGCCAATCGGGGTGCGCCCTCATCCTTCGAGTCATTTCCACATGTCGTAGATTTTGCCTCTCCGGATGGAGTGTCCCTTCTTGGGGTCGCTTGCGACGTCCTAGCAGGAGCGGGGATGGGGTGTGATGTGGAATCACCGCCCTTGGGACAGCCGAGCGTCACAGCTGTACCACTGACGGGTAGTTCCTTTTTGTAGAGGTTGCGGCTAGTAGAGGGAAAAGGATTCCCGCCACTAGTAGCAACCACAGGGTTGACAACCCGTTCGCACCTCTGAGTTGACTCGACAGCCTTTTCAGGAGATGCGACCGCGTTGTCAGCCCTGGCTCGATTTATTTTTCTCATTATTTTTCTGTTTGTTTCTTTTTTTTTCATTTTTTTCCCACGAGTAGTGCGGAAAGACGGTCAGCCCCGGCAGAGCCGCTTACCGGGGCAAGGCAAAAATATGACGGACCTTGCCACAGCATCCGAAAGAGCTCGTTAATGGCTGGTTTATCCCCCAGCCTTTCATTCTTCGGCACGGTTTTCGTACAAAGTACGCTCACACCACCACTGAAATTAGGAACCTCTAAACTATGATTGAATTGGGTTTCCGGACGTTGCACTATTGAGGAGTTACAACAATTCGGCGACCCAACTCAACCTTAGCTAATCACCATCCTGCCAAAAACGCACAGGACTACTGTGGTGATCATTGCCCACCTGGCACCCACTTGGAGGGTTTGAATGAGGATTTTTGCCAGACCAATAACCATTACTAATTTTTTGATCTTCAGACTCTTTTGCTAGCATTATATTATTAATGGTTTCAAAATTGAGTCCAATTCTTAAATTAGTTTTTATTAAACTTAATTCGCAAAATTTTCGCTCGCAAGATACGCAATATTTTGTGCGGTGGGACTGCGCAATATTTTTAGAAATTCTTTAAATTGATTGATGCGGTTGGCACTATAAGCAAAAAATGTGTGTATTATGTTGCGACACTCTTTTTCAACTTGACTAGGAACTTTTTGCAATAATATGCAAAGCGAAGATGCAAAATTGCTTTTCAATTTGGCTTGATGGTCAATAACCTCACTAATCATAACACTAGCCTCATCAGTTGAAAGACCAATTAAATTTTCAAATAGTATATTTTATTTTTACCCAGCGAAGAAGCAACACTAATTCCCGTAATGTAAGAAATCATTGTCTCTTCTATCTGCCTACCCACCGTATCTCTTATGGCTCCATTAATCGGAACTTTAACATTAACTGTTTCGACTTCAACCTTAGTTCACTCTGCTCGAAACTCCGTCTTAATCATCGTTTCCAATTCACTCCAATCCTAGATTTAAGAGCTATATTTAAGTAATATTAAGAATTAGCTTGTATTTAGCCTAATAAGTGCGGGTATTGCCCCCACAAAAAACCGAATTAAAAATAAAGGTTAGTCGGTAGATAGAACAAAGGTTTTTCTAAATGCAAGAACATACTGATCAAATTTAATGATCGAAGTTGATATAAGTGAGTTCTCCTTGGTATTTTTTTTTATAAAAATAAGACGACTGTAATTATGATGTTTCATCTATCATTTAGAAAAAAATCATTTTTACCAATACCTCGAGAAGAGTCTTTTGCATTCCTGCCTGAAAAAAATCTATGTATAATTACAGGGTAATACTTGGTTTTTATTTTGCCTTCAATACTAAATTTCTCCAGCTTTTCATATACTTCTCTTCGATCAACGAACTAATTTCCATTTCTTTAATTGTTATTTTTCTATATCTACCCTTGTTTCAGTTAAAAGTTCACTCTAACCCCCCCCCCCCCCCTCCATTAGACTTTCTATTACAATTTGAAGAAAAAAACAAATGAAAAACCTCAATTCGCAACAGATGCTTGAGTAGGTATACTATTTACATGTATACTCGCAATTAGGTAATGGCTTAGAAAAAAAGAATTCAATAGTCAGTCGCGTCGTCGTCACTTCAATTACCCTCTGCCATTTGTAAGTTCTACGGGAAAAAAATCCCATCTTTACAAATGCATCTTCCAAATCGTACTCATGTACATTGTCATCAAATAAATTGAAACCCTTTTACTCGGGATCTTTCTGGCAACATTCCAAGTGAGCAGAGCTATTAAAAGGAATTCTACTTTTTCGATTGACAAAACAATCTTATAAATTTCCCTGCAACAAAAAAAAAAGAAAAACACACTCTTCACCGCCCCCTACCTCTTTTCCTAACCATTTGGTCGTTCTTATTTCTTGCGAAAAAATCTTCAAATATTCTTTTTCAAACACTTTCCAGCCAATTGAAATACTGAAAAC
Source organism: Philhelius festivus (assembly GCA_963931855.1). Lineage (NCBI taxonomy): Eukaryota > Metazoa > Arthropoda > Insecta > Diptera > Syrphidae > Philhelius > Philhelius festivus. The sequence continues at coordinate 175,488,804 of OZ007556.1, forward strand.
GTTTGATTTCGTATGCGTAACCTCCCATAGACTGTACAATTGCCACGCAAATTTCAAAATTAACATATTTTTTCGCCTCCTTCGAGCAGCCCTGCACTGCTGTTGCCACTTGTTAATTAAGGACTTGGCCGCAGGGCTACAAAAAATTCGGACTGACGAAAAAAAAAATGATTGCGGCCTTTCATTGGAATCGGTAAGCCGATGGAAATTGTTTTCTTAATGAGCTGAGTGGAATTGCCCGGAAGACCAAAAAAGGCGACCAAAAGGCGAAAACGGGCCAACTCATTAATGCAAAACATCTCCGTTTCTTTTTTCTCGTCGGTTTTTTTTCTCGTAAAAATTAAAATATGCGGAAAACATCTTATGGCTGACATTACAATGGATATCCCCCCTCGTCTGCGCCTCCTCCTGCACATGCAATGCCATATAGCGAGCGAGACAGTATTCTGTCTGTGTGCATTCAATCGGCCAAACTTTCAACGCCGCTAAAGGGCGCGAGGTTACAAGTGCGACTTTGTCTTTTGGCCATTATGTTAATTGTGCAAGGAAGACGGGTTTCTGGGATAAGTTGGGCCTAATGGCGTCATCAGTGCCGGGGCGAGAGGGTGAAATTAATTTCCACTTTCAAATTGCCAACACTACCCACTCTCGAGTTCATATATGGCAGTGTAGTGTAGTTCCCTTGACTTGGGCAACTTTATTGATTAAACAATCTTCTCCCCTTGCTCGTTTTTAAGAACGTTGATACTTATATGCCAAAATGTTCTTGCTCGCACTTAATTTGATTCGGTGGAATTTTCGAACCGCACCTGTGTAATTTCTAGCAATTCCACAAGGAACGGCACAAAATGGCAACAACTGGAACTTGAATCTTGTAAAGGAAAGGAACCTTAACGGAGACTTGGAAGACTATGCACATAGGTATCCCAAGGTATTTCCCAGTTCCGTTTACTTTTTTTTTCCTGAATATTCTTCCGTTATGACGGCGACGACAACGACGACGATAATGTCGGTTTTCAAAAATATTTCATTGCTTAAAGTCGTTTGGCAACAGAGGGAGCTTTGAAACACAAACGTTACACGTCGCCTGTCGCCGCAACGCAAAGTGATTCCGCTAACGCCTCGGGAAATTCTCAAAAGTCGTTAGGCTAAGAAAGTGCACAAACATTAAGTGCATTTGAGAGAGTCGCATGGGGGCGACCAGAAACGCCAACGACAACGACAAGTATGACTTTGTCAACACTATACCTCTGTACAAACTTCACGTTAGAGAGGTAGTACAAGATTCAAACTTTCCATCCGAGGATTCGGGAATACCCAGGCCACCAAAAGTTAGATTCGTTTTTTTTTTCCTCAACCTCTCCATGAACCTTTACACTCGTACCTTTTCGCCCTCCGTGTCGTGGCTTGGGTAACTATATTCGCCGAGAATTGAATGCAACCTGTGCTGTGCCTCTAGAGCAGTGCTGAAAATTACTCACAAGGACCTCTATTCGTGTTACCATTATTTTTTTTGTATAATCCCACCCCCAACTCCCGGGCAAAGCTTTACGGCCCTTAATTACATTTGCATGCATGTGATGGCAGCAGTTAGCGCGGATTGCACGAAAATTTACATTAAAGTTTGCAGGTAAAGGTATACGGGTAAAACGTTAGCACACATCATCACAAAGGCAAGGTGCATGCGAGGGGTGTGTTTTGGCTCGGCAAAAATGGTGACATGATAATCAAGGAAACCATTCACCATTCCTGATGCGTTGTTAGCACAGAGTTGATTTTTCCCCGCCAAACGCTGAGAAGGAAGTGTTATTGGTCGTCCTGGTGAAAGAAATGCCAAAGTAATAGCTCTGTAGAGTCGGGCTTATGTTTTGAGAGAGTGTACCGCTTTTGAGTTTTTGAAAGGTATAAATCCCTTTTACCTCTTAAACTTAACAGTTTGATTGTGTGTGTTTGTTTGTGGAATAACGCACATTAAACTAGAAAGGAGCACGTCAACAAGTTTGTTGTATTTTTTATGTGAACTCCCGGGTCGTGAAGGAATCTTTTCCTCTCAATGGAATTTGAGATGTTTTCGTGTGTTTTTTAATGACTGCTTACAACGTTGTAATCCACGGAACTTTGTTATTCTTTTTTGCCAAATAAAGCTATGAAAATGTTTTATATGATCGTAGGACATGACATGTCAGCGTTTTGTTATGAACATTGACCATTCGAAAGGATTGTAGGTAGGTAATTTAGATTTCTGTGGTACATTTTGAGATTGTTATTTTGAGTTGCGATATATGTAGAGTGAGAGATCGAGATGTATCAACAAACTACTTTATTTCAAAGGCCTCTGTATGCCATTATGGAACATGAAATAGTTCAAATGCCATCATCGGCACGGATCGCAGAAGTCCAATTTTCAACGACTCTTCCGAATGGCCTGTGTTATATTATATTCGCACAAGATCCCTTGGCATAATGGTAAGAGCGTTGGACTTTCTTGCAGAAGGTATTGGGCTCGATTTTCAGCCGCTGCAAAAAAGTTGTTTAGGGGTGTTCTGCCTCTTGAGAGGAATTGACAAATCCTCTAAGAGTATCTCTTGTTATGAAAAGTGCTGCTCAAGGGCCGTTCGGAATCGACAGAAAATTGTAGGTCCCATTCCCATCAATTCATGGTAATACGTACACAGACATGGTTGAAAGTTGTAAGTCACTAGGTTCTGGTTCCCTTCGAGCTATTGCATCAACAAATAAATTAAGGGCATCGATCGATTGGGTTTATTCGCATAGACCTAAGACTTCAGGACACCCCACAAGAAAAAGTCTAGCGTAGCCAATTCACGTCAATCGTAACGTTAGCGGTTTGGCACCTAGTACTGTTCTGATAGAACCACGTACCATCTAGATCCATTTGCTTTAATTTGGGTCATACAAAATTGGTTATCGTCGTTCTATAGCGCTCGCCATTGACGGTCACCGCCTAACTAACATCGTTTTTCGCAAAAGTAAAGACCAATGACACCGCCGGTTACTATTACTGTCGTCCCATCCATCAAAAAAGCGCCTTGTCGCTAAGGATGACCTACTGCCCGAAATTGGGGCCTTCTTCCCAACGGCAACGCTCCGAAGCCCAATCAGCAAATAAAGTGTGTAGTCTTTGGTTTATGAACTTTGAGCTTTCAAATCAGTTGGATCTTGTATGGGTGTATCCTCAAAATTCGATTGAGTGAATTCTGCGAAAGTTCAAGCTCTTGTGCATAGCGAGGAATAGACTGTATCGGGTTGTGCTGTACACTTATACGGACCATGCCAACGCTCTTGGCCGATTTTGCGTTCATTTGACGCATGCATTTTGGCTGATTGATTGGCCAAATATAAAAAACCAAAAATTCTATGATGAAGGAAAATGACCGTGGCTGATGGTTACACCAATCAATATACGCGATTAGCCATCAAGTGGATCCTTGATAAATTAAATCAATTACACCAAACAAATCCTTTAACTTGGTTGAAGATATATTCTAAGGTGGGCGGTAGAAGGAGAGCTTTATTCACGCCGACGACTTCATAGTTTTCGAGTATTTTGATATACATATCGAAGGCTTCGAGAAACGGAAGCAATTTCAAATACACACGAACTAACACGGGAGCTCTAAAAGTAAGAAGAATTTCGACTGATCAAAGAACACTGGAAACTGTTTCCAATGAGCCATCAATCAGAGCCTTAGCTTTGCAATTCTATGTTTCCAGACATAAAATGTCTGATGTACTGCATGAACATTTTTTTTATCCATTTCACCACACACCTGTCCAAGAACTGCTTCCCGATGATTTGGAAAAGCGACTTAAGTTCTCTAACTAGTTGTTGGAGCAGAGCTTGGATAACGAGTTTATTAGCAGAATTGCTTGGGCGGACAAATCTCAATTTATAACAAACAGAAATCATTTCAACACAGATTCATCGTCAATATGTAGGCAGACGTAATTGGAAACCAAATAATCAGCCATTCAAACTCCCCCCAAGCTGAATTCTACAAACTATCTCGAGTTTTTGCGCAATGATTTACCAGTACTATTGGAGAATATTCCACTTATGCGACTAGCTTCATCATATTTTTAACAGGATGGCGCTCCAGCCCACTATGGTCGTGAGGTTAAGAATTGGTTAGATGAAGAGTACGATAATAGTTGGATAGGAAGAAATAGAGCGTTTCACCAAATACAAAAAAAAAAAAAAATACCAAATAACATTTTTAACTGAACTAATGCTCCTCCTAAGATTTTGAAAATAATTCAGTCAAACCTCTTATTTGAATTTGAGAACCATGCTTCAGCTACAAGAACCACTAAAAAAGTACAGCAAAGCTGGTTGATAAAATGTAAAGATATATCATTAAAAAAATGTGTGTGTACTGACGTACGCGCGCTAGAAGTAAAACTTCTTTTCCCAAAAGCAAAGCCTCTAAGATTCCTATCAGTGCTTTTCGGAAACATAAAAAAAATCAATTTAAAGTAGTTTTAGTATATAGTCTTGTAAATTGCGAGATGTCAAAACCACTTCCAAATACATTTTTTAAATAATTCTTCGAATTTACAAAATTGCAAAATAAGTTAGGAAATTTAAATTGGAACTCAAAACTGTTTCAATTATACAAATGATGCAAAATAGTTTTGGAATGACCAGTTTGGTCTATCTGCCGATTTCTTGAATTTATTGAGAAAATCAAGAAAATCATGTACATATAACTTGTTCGTTACCAAAATTGAGCAAAATGGATGGCGCTATTTTTGACGCACATATGCCGCTTCTTTGACGAACAGATAGCGCTTGCTAAGCTGGTCGCACATCATAAATCGCGAAAGGACACTAATACAATACTAGCCGTTTCTTAGTTCATTTTTATCTTCGTTTAAATTTGTCAGATGTTGACATTGTAATCCAATTCAAAACCATAGATAAAAGTTTAATATAAGTCTCCAGTTATAGCTATCATTGAAATGCATCATTGAAAAATTTCATTCCCATTTTTAAGACAAATAAACAAATTGAGTAGTAGAATTTGTACACTCTATAAAATACAAAATTCTGATTTGAACTTTCTTTTAAATTCACTTTTATTATTTCACTGATAGAAATTAATCTCAATGAATAGCTGATTTCTGTTTCTTTAAGATGAAACACAATTATTCCACTGAATGTGTTCGATTCTCTTTCTATTCTCAAATGCCAGTTTTCCTTTCAGTGATCAACTCTAACCTCAAATGCATAGAATTGGTTGTAATCAGCCACTGACAAGATCTTTTACTGAATGCTTTTACTGGTTTGTCAAAAAAATGAAGTCAGCATTCCACTGATTTGTTCCAATGATGCATTTCAATGAAAGCTATAACTGGGGCCTAATTATGTATGTCCGAATGGTAATGTGAAGAAAACACGAAACGAGAGCGAGACATGATTCACTGTCACCTTTTCGTTGTTATAAAATCGTTCCGCAATTCCTTAGGCCTGGAGCGTAAATTCTGTTTGGTTAATAAAATAAAACATATGGTAAATATATAGTAAAATGAAACATAAGCCATTAAGCCTAGTACGCAGATCGGGAAAAATTTTGTCTCCCATAAATTTTTTTCCTTGGGACAAATTTTATCTTGTATATTTTTCCGAGCAGTTCCGCGCAAAATTCATACGTTTATTCATTGCAGTACAAAATGTCTCCACTAAATTTTGCCAGGAAAAAGAATGCAACAAGAATTATTTTGCGGGACAAATGTCGACAGCCACCGTATTTCTGAAAGTGATTTTTGTCAAAACTGGTTTTATGCAAAAGGTGCTGACTCTTCTCTTGAAAGCATCAAGAGAAGATTCCAAAAAGGTATGAACGACTTTTGTAAGGCAACCTGTTCCAGAGATACACTACAAAACACATTTAATTAGATTTTATCTCTCCAAATTCAAACTTTTGGGCGAGATTTGGAGAGATTAAAATTGTAGAGATAAAATTTGTCTTGTCTCGATCTGCGTACTAGGCTTTATGTTTTATTTCAGCAACCTAACAGATGTGCAACTAAAAATTTAATGTGCGCGACTGTTCTTACTTCATTTATTAATTTCGTTTAGGCCAGACGTGCACATTCAATTTTTAGTTGCGCAACTTCTTGGTTCGAGCAACTAAAAAGTTTGTGTTTTGACGCAAACTAAAGGATTGCCTAAAATTAGTTCGCTATTTTGTGTAACACATAAATTATATGCACCTGCAAAGACATTAAACCAAATAGTTCGTCTGTGTTCTATGGCTAGACGCGCACATTCAATTTTTAGTTTCGCAACTGCTTTGTTTGAGCAACTAAAAAGTTTGTCTTTTGACACAACGTAAACGATTGCCTAAAATAAGTTCGCTATTTTGTGTAACATATAATTATATACGCCTGCGCGGACATTCAACTAAATAGTGCATCTGTTTTCTATATTTCCATAAATTGAATGTGCGCGCCTAGCCTTAACGTGACGACTACATATGCTTTATTGCATATATCCTCGTCTGCTTTCATAGTTTGAAACTGATTTTACAATAACGACTATGTTTCATCATGCTCACCTCTCTTTTTTCTTATCTCATTCATTGTGTTGGAGCCCAAGGATTTTAAAAGTGTAGGCAACGCTAATTTAATTTTGACACCGAATTTAAAATTCTTCGCATATGGCAATGCTAGTTTATATTTGACAACAGAAAGGACTAAAGCAGATAGTTTATTTTCAAGTGTTTTTTTTTTATATTTCGCTTTAATTTTTTTGTAAATTTTAGTGCTTAGTTTTCAAGTTAAATAACATATAATTATTCAGTATTACTAAGGTTAAAGTGTTTAATGTTTGAAATAAATAAAACTATAAAAAATATTTATTTGTTTGTGTTTTTTTGTACAAAAGAAAGTGGTTTTCGATCGAGAAATTGTTCGGCCTCATAATTCATTGAAAAAAAGCTTTTATTAACTGATATTATAATGAAATTATGTTTTTAATTGCTTTGTAGGTTAGTTGTTGTGGTTCCTCTATTAAAAGAACATTCTTTTTCGGCGATAAAGTGTGTTTTTAAAGTGTTTTAAATAACATCTAACAAAGTTCGAACAATAATTGTAAAAACCATGTCGCTTTAGCGTGTCGTTTTGACATGTCACTGACAACTCCATAGACAATTTCTTACCCCAAACGCCGGAAAAGAAGTTTTACTTCAAAAAGGTCAACTATGGGGTTAGTTGTAACAACTTGGTGACATGACTTGGAACTACAGCTCTACATACTTGAACTGATCTGATAGCTAAGAGTTAATGATCATAGACAACGACACACGTGTGTTGGCTAACGGAGGTCTCCAGCAGTTTGAAGTTAACCCCAATTTCAGTCAAAAATTCATATTCAGAAACAAGGCCCATTTCTGAATGCATAGACTCGTCAAGAATCAAAATTAGCAAATTTGGGACGGTCAATTCACGCGAATTTCACAACTTTGCAATGCATCCAGAGGAAGTCACTCTTTGGTGTGGATTTTGGCCTGGGGGCATCATTGGCCCATATTTTTTTAAAGATCCACATTGGACAGGCCATCACCGTCAACGTCGATAGCTATCGGTCAATATTAACCAATTTCCTTTGGCTCAATTTGTATGATCTGGACACCGGTAAAAAGTAGTTTCAACAGGACAACACATCCCGTGCCACAATGGCTATGTTGCACAAGTGAATTTCGAACATGGTTATCTCACGCGAAGTCGATGTGAATTGATCAGCGAGATCGTATGATTTGACGTCGTTAGACTTTTCTTAATAAACCACAACCCACTACTGCCCTGAAAGTCAAAATAATCCAAATAATCAATAGGCATTTTTCTTTTTAACTCTGAGCTCTCCGATATACATATTTATGAAACACACTGGAGCACTGAACTCTCAAAAGTTTTAGAATATGACAAGCTGTCAAGTTCAGTTTCATTCTCAGTTTTCATTCGAAAAAGATAAACGAAAATTGCTAAGGCAACTGTGCTGGGGTAAACATTTTATTTGAGCGGAGCCGTTTAGGTTGTAATCGAAAAGACAGACAGACAAACAGATTTGCGAGGCCCACGTTTTTGGTCTTCGCTATCATCGTTATGTCAACTTTGATCAGAATCTCGAGTTCGATTTTTTTAACAATGCATAACTTGCCAAAATAATCAATATTACCTAAAGGTCGCAAGTAAACATTGGTTGAAGTTAGCCGCACACAGCTTTTTACTTCATCTGCTGGGTCATTTTATTCTGAGCTCATATAGCGCGCTACAAGCTAGCTCAGATTGAAAAAAAGAAAAAAAAGACAGACACCCCGAGCGCTCTTATGTGTCTGAGCTAAAAAGTAAACACAGATCTTTTTTTGACAGCTCCTAGTGCCATTGGTCAAATTCAGCCTGATTTATGCATCTGAGTTATAGAAAATTGGACGTTTCGGATGGTCACCACACACAAAAGCTGCAGTAGGAATTTGAATGGTGTTATTTTTCATACATAATGGCAAACATAACCCTTTTAAGTAAATGAAAAAATTCCATAATATCTAACTTACAGTTTGACACATTCCAATCTAAAAATGGGCGACGAAACAAATATACATACTTGATGTACTACAGTTTACTACCAGACATTTTTAACTTTGTCGAGACAAAATATTTTGTAAGCTACATAATAAAAATTGAATATAAATCAGAGTGTGCATTTTTAAAATCTAAGTCTTAATTGCCTCCTTTCCGCTCCATTATTTGAACCTTACACTATAGATTTCATCTTGGTCCTGTCTTCTACAACATGTCTTTTCTCTCCACTTATGCGGATCTTAATCAAGCTGACCACAATATCAGCTTCGATAGGAAGCATCTTAATGGTCATTTCTTCAAATTTCTACAAAATAATTTTAATTGGTTTGTTGGATAGATATCCGTGTTTTATAACCATAGTTAGTAGAAAAATTGTTAGTTAGAGTTTTATTTTTTTTATTTTATGAAATTTGAATACTCCTCATCAAGCCCTTACAGCTTCAAAAATAAAAAAAAATCATTCTAGTACTATAGGTATTAATCTTTATGGGAAAATCCAATTTGTGAATGCAATCTTACCTTAATGACATTCTCAATAACCGAACCGAACGATCCATATCCTGAGATAGGAGTATCTTTTGTACGAACAAAAAGGTATACGTCTCTATACCAACACATAACCTATACTTGGTCATGCATGAGAGCAAAAACAAAAAGTAATCCGTTGCCACATAAAGTATCAACATATCTCACCTAAATGAGAACCCATTCTACGAAAGCAACAAGGACATTCGACATACGAGTGGTGTACTACTCAGACACAAAAAACGGAAGTGAAATTCGAACTGATATCTTGATGATAATTAGAGTCCGCGACAACGAGTGTACTACTACACTATCGTTACTGTACCTAACTGACTTAATTCCTATTTGGTTTTTTTTCCGCAGTGTTAGCAATTTTTTCCCGCTTCCGATACACAGATGTCCTTTGTGGTGCAACCGCAGCGCAGAAGAGAAAAGAATGAATATTTCGATCGGAAAAGGAAACGAAATCCTTTTTTTTCGGTGCTGGTTCCTTGTTTTCCAATTTCTTCTTTTTTTTAACTCCACAGAAGTTCACATTCCAGTGCACATTTTAATTGATGTGACAATGGTGAACCGTATGTCCTGAACTTTATGGGAATTTTATTCAACGGAATTTGAATATACAACACAACGGTGCAGCGGCACGGACAAAGGGAATGGTGTGTGAGAAGAAGCGAGTTTCATGGGTTGGGGTTGTGGTCCAGCAATGGGACCACTGATTTGGAAATGGGAATCCATTTCGGGTGATCTGTTTTCAACTTGGACTGAGTTTTTGGCATATTAATTCAGAGAGAAGTTGGAAAGTTTTTTGGTTGCTAAACCGAATGCGATACGATAACTTACCTGTTGGCAGATTGTTGGTGTGTGCTCCAACTACAACTAGAAAATGTTTAATTTAAACTGAGTAACTTGATATTTGTTTTTTCGAAATTAAATATTAACCAACCAAAAAGGGATATCCCCCGAGAGTTGGTAACGGAAATTCGAAACCTATGTTCCTCAAATTAATGATGGGGTATCTTTTTCTATATTTCTGTGTAAGAACGTATTTTTCTCTGTCAGAGTAAGCTGAAACGAACTTCAAGCCAAACAAAAAATTGGTAACGTTATGTTTGGTATACGTTTCGAAAACGAAAAACTATAATCATTTGTCTTCTTGTGATACTGTCGGTATTGCTGGACAATAGAAGCAAATTAAATTTCTCAGTTCTTTAGCGAAGACAAAAATTTAAGGGACTTTTTTCGGTTCCCAAAAATAACTTATAGGTACTATAGTTTTTTTTCCTTGGTAGGTGACTACGCAGCCCAGTAAAATTTGACACGTTAAACAACAACAGAATTATAGTGTTTGTTTTTGTTCAGCGTGTTAAGATTTTAATGCGCTGCGTAGTCACCTACCAAAGAAACACGCCTACTCCAAAAGAGATTGTCACTACAGGGAGGATAGCTGTGGGGATCAGCGGGAAAAGGAAACAGTCCTCCATTTCCGCAACAATTATCCTGCTCTGGCCAAATTTAGATGATAATCAATAGGACGGTTATTTTTTGACGACATTGATGAACTTTTGGAAATGAAGATGAAAGAATTGATCTCTTTTTTGAACGTGACAAAAAAGGCCCTCCGTTTGAGTACTTAGATTCCGACCGCTGCGCTGGCTTTTTATGGAATTTTAAGGTTCGGGGGGGCGGATGATCACTCAATCAGATTGGCTATACTGTCAACTTAAAGATTTTATTACTATTACGAATAAAAATAAAGTTTAAAAAAAATATTGACTTGTTTTTAGATATCGAATTTTCACAAAACAAAACTTAATTTTTTTAAATTCAAAAAACATATTTTTTGAAGTTTTGAAATGCAATGTTTTTCAAACTTTTTATAAGCTTCTCTGTAAAAAAAATTAATTGAAAATTACCGATAATGAGAAATTCAAAATTTTAAGAAATGGTTGTGTGGTAGGTACAGTCAATAATACATATCTTAATTTCAAAATTATTTTTATTGAATTAGTTATAGATCGTAAAAATTAATCAAAAGAAAACAAATTTTATCAAAATTCTATAGCCACTATTTTCGAGAAAAATACGATTTTCGAAAATTTAATAACCATGAAAAAAAAAATCCAACCGTTAGCTAGTTTTAACTAAGTGTATTTTTTTGAACTTTTTTAAAAATTACTTATAGAATTTCAAAAAAAAATCTTAAAAAAAAACGTGTTGCGATAAAAAATTTAAAAATTAAAATTAACAATGATACGAGTATCTACCAAGTTTAAAGAAAATCGGTCGAGCTGTTTAAGCTGTAGTCAAAAAGGCAGACAGACCCCACAAAAAGGAGCAGGAGTGATTGGTTATTCATTGTGCCCACCCACGGCTGTGTGGCAGATTGGTCATGGAGGTTGTTCATCGCTTAAGAAATAAAGCAAGAAAAGAATGCCGTGGTAAGCATGATGTAGTTATTTAAGAGACATTTTTTACTGTGCAGTTCCTTGGGATACCGGTAGATCCATGAAACGAAACGAGCTTTTCAATAACGCCTGAGCTGACTATAATTCTTGGATATATTAGTGTTACTTATACTTACTTAAAATGGTTGTACTCGTACAGTCTGAAGTGGTCTTGGGCAGGAACCCAGAAGCTAGTTTCAGGCAGCTCGATACCTTTAGCTAGATGTGTCACATTTCACACATCAGGTTGGCTTAGGTGCACTTTCACTTGTGTGCGCTACTTTTGTCACAGTCTTTCTCTATTAGGTCGGCCTTCGGGGTTGGATATAAAGTTTTTAAGGATTTTGCGGGCCGGAGTATTTGTGTTCTAAATGATCCAGCCATACCTCAATAGTTGTAGATCCCGTATAGTTTGTTTTTCTATGATCCCTTTCACTCCGCGTCTATTTTTTTAGACGTGGATAAAAGTAAATTTACCGGAGATTTTTTTTTTTCAGAACAACATAAAGCATTTTCTAATCCTATCCAGATTTGACAGGATGTATTCCTTTGCGATGGTATTCCTCTGTAATTGGCGTTGTTCAAAGGCTCTCTGTTCTTGAGGATCGTGCAAAGTGTGCATATGATTTATTTTAAGAGGACTCCAGCCCTTACAAGAATTATTTGTAAAAATGCACCTCTTTCTATCAACTCCTACTCCCAGTGGTGAACATCGGGTGCCTACAGTTCCTCAACTGTAGATAGGGCTAAAGATTATTGGTGGAAGCAAACGCAGAAAGGGACAAGTGTTACCTAAGGCACTTCGCTTTTTATCCAGCCGTTAGAGAACCAGCAGAAGAGGAATAGAAAATAGAATAAAAAATAGAGACATGCAATAGCAACAATGAAGTTCGAAAATTAAAAAAAAAAAGTTTAAAAGATCCCTTCAACGCATCAAGGAACGAAATTAACCTGGCAAGGCCGGTCAATGAAAAATTGTACTACAATTGCGTTCTGTGCTGATAATATGAATGAAAACTGTAAAACTACGATGATGAATCGAATTCAGCTATAACATTAAACCTAATTGCCATTGAACAACATGTGATCTAAGTACATCAGTCAAAGATTCATTCAGATTTTGTTAAAATTTTGCCAAGCACAACTATATTATATTTTTTTTAAACAACTGAATCGGGTTAGGTGTTGTTGGTTCGTGATCGCAGATTTCGGCATGTTGTTTTTTTTTTTTAACTCGTTAGCTTTTTAGTCACGAGTTCCGTAATTTTCTGAATTTTTGCGGTATAAAACCCGAACGATTACATTGAGTATTTTACTCAAAAAAAAATACTAAATAAAAAGATTTATTTTTGAAAGGAAATTCTTATAAAAACTATCAAGCAATACTTAGCTTTTTCTCTTTCTCTGCCAACTATTTCCTTTATTTCCTTTTGGTATTTAATTTTTCCCCAAAACGTTAACAAATTTGTCGACAAATTTTCCACAAAATTTATTAAAATTCTTCTACTCGAAATTTTGTTTTTTTTTTTTTTTCACTTTCAAAACTTATGCACAGTCATCCTCATTGAATTCGCCGACCTCTGGCATGACTTCGAATGGCAGGCAATTCAATGGGTGCATTCAGCCACCTGCACACCCGATTTAAATTTAATTTAAAAAAAGAACTTTTGAAAGAAACGAAATGGTTCGTACGTGCATTTCTCCATTTCAATATAAATTATGGAAATCTTTGCGGAAACTAATTCAAAATAATGGGTGATTTGTTTGCTATTTTCTTTTTGACAACACTGGTTTTGACAGCTCACGCACATTTCGTGTTTTGTGTCACTGTCAAACATCTTCAGTTTGGTCTATAATTTAACCATGAATCGTCTAACAAGCGAACAACGCTTGCAAATTATTGAATTTTGTTATCAAAATGCGTTTTCTGTTAAGAAAGTTCATCGCGCGCTTCTTCCATTTTATGATCAGTTTAATCGACGTACTGAGGCGGCTATTCGGGCTATTGTGACCAAATTTCGCACCAAATTTACATTGTTGGACATTAAACCACCAACACGCTTACGTAGAGTGCGAACTGAGGAAAATATCGCAGCTGTATCGGCCAGTGTTAGTGATGACCGTGAATTATCGATTCGGCGCCGTTCGCAGCAATTAGGCCTCTGTTACTTCACTACGTGAAAAATTTTGGTTAAGGATTTAGGTGTAAACCCTTTCAAAATACAGCTGATGTAAGAATTTAAAGCCGAACAACTTGCCATAACGCCGAATTTTTGGTGAATGGGCTCTTGAAAAGTTGGCCGAAGATCCACTTTTTTATCGAAAAATTGTGTTCAGCGACGAAGCTCATTTCTGGTTGAATGGATACGTGAACAAGTAAAACTGCCGTACTTGAAGTGAAGAGTAGCCAGAAGCATTGCAAGAGCTACCAATGCATCCAGAAAAAGTCACTGTTTGGCGGAATCATTGGGCTGTATTTCTTCAAAGATGACTTGACTTGCATGACATGTGGTTTCAACAAGACGGTGCCAAATGCCACACAGCACGCGTAACAATGGACCAATTGTGAGGCGAGTTCAGTAAACTGTTTATTTCACGTTTGGGGCCGGGCCGGTCAATTAGCCGCCTAGATTGTGAGATTTTACGCCTCTAGACTATTTTTTGTGGGGATATGTTAAGGCTCATGTATATAGCGATAAGTTCGCTTCGATTGATGCACTGGAAGCAAAAGCAAACATTGAAGAATTTATTCGTGAGATACCGGCCGAAATGTTAGAAAGAGTAAGCTAAAATTGGACTAAGCGGATGGACCATTTGAGGCGCAGCCGCGGCCAACATTTGCATGAAATAATCTTCAAACATTAAACTATATCGACCGTACTATCGATTCAAATAAAGATTTCATGCATTTTTCTGAATTTTATGTTTTTTTTTTTAATTTCCGATAGCTCTTATAAGTTCACTCCTTAATTTATTATGTCGTTTTTCTCTATTTTAGGATTACTCAATTAATATCTCGAAGGATATTAGCACGTATTCTTAAGTTGAGGAAAAATTTAAATTCATCATCACGTACAGTAGGTTGGTAATTGGTACTAAGAGACGTCCGCCGTTTTGATACCATAAAACTCATTTAACGGAAAATGAGGGATTCGTGAGGCGCTCTATATGAAGCTCGCTTACTCTAGTCTTAAGAACCTGTTACAGATTTCGTCAAGGTTCTTGTCAGTGCGAATTCGTCGTGCTTAGACAAGAGATCAAGTCTTTGATCTTCAGTTCCGATATTTCGTTAAGGTGTTCAAGGAAAAACTTTCTTATTTTGACAAAAGAATGATATTTGCAGATTAAATTAACAACTGATTCTTTTCGTTAATAGTCCCCCACAGCTATCACAATGAGTATTGTAAGGAAAACCCAACTTCGTAGCATGTTCCCCTACTGGCCAGTGTCCAGTACAAAACTACAATGGTCAATAGTATGTCTTACCTAAGACTACTTATAATGCAATTTGTTCGGGACGTGGCACAGGGGGCTTAAATATTTCAGGACATAGTGTAGTTGGTACAGCTAGGTCAAACTACGATTGGTTTTTTTGAGAGAAATTGAGAAAATTTTGAGCTTTATAACAGTTAGAGGATTGCTAATATATCCCGCGAAGTAAGCTATGAAGGGCTGATTTTGGCCTGGATAGCTCGTTAACCCATTAATTTCCCTCAATTCCACTCTGACCTAGAACCTAAGCCGGATTGACCTTTAGGATAATGTTCAGACTTACAAAGTCATCATGAAGAAAAATCCAAATCAATGGCTTCAACAGCCGCCTGATTGTGATCTGTGATGAACTTCGACTCTGATTTGAATATTTTGGAGCCTTTAGCATAAGAGAAACTTTGAAACTAAGTAAGCCGAAAGGAACTAGCGACATTCAAGGATTCAAAGAAAATTCTCCAACCCGACACCACACTCTATCCTTAAGCCATCCGTAAAGGTGGTTGTTTCGAAGTCTCTCATCACATCTTTATCCTCCCAGTAATTTTTGCATAATTTTCAAATTTCCTACTATGGCCCATAATATGAAGGAGTGCAGTAGTCTGTGTTTGCCTACTCTGAGCTGACTTTTACTCCGGTCTCTTCTACATATCGTTTTTATTCACTTTCATTTGAATCCTATGTGATTCTCTTAAAAATTTTCCTCAAATTGTAAGATAATTGACAATTACATAGATAATTCACAATTTTACAAACAATTTCAATTTATTTCGAAAATCAAAGCCCAAAACTTATTTCGATAAAAAAGTGATTCAATCACAGTTCGAACTTTATTCCCGATTGACGTCAAACTATCAGCCCGATTCTCCCCTTGTGAGGAGTCACAAGTCACAAGCTCTTGTGACTATTCCTTGTGAGGATTGTTGTGATTCGATAACATTTTGGTATTCTCCCTCTAATCGTCACAAGAAAACTCACAACTAAACTCACCACAGCATGGTGAGATTTTAAAGCGTTATTATTTGAATAGCTGATTATTCAAAACGAAGAAATTACTAATGTATTGTTTTGGAGAGCGAATGGATTATTTGTATCTCTCAAAGTTTTTAAAAGCCGTGGGCGCTGCA
This sequence comes from Philhelius festivus, assembly GCA_963931855.1. Lineage (NCBI taxonomy): Eukaryota > Metazoa > Arthropoda > Insecta > Diptera > Syrphidae > Philhelius > Philhelius festivus. Next base: position 175,504,996 of record OZ007556.1, read on the forward strand.
AAGTTCTTCATACGATTAGTTTCTTAAAGAAATTTTCGTTTATGTAAAAATGTTACTTTTCATTTTCGTAGGAAAGATCAGCAATAATATTCACTAGAACAAAGTCCTCTTCCATTTTTGTGTACTCGCAATTATTCACAAATCCAGAAAATTTTCTAAAAAATATAATGAATGTCAATCCAAGAAACATTAAAAATTTATGAGTTGTGACCTGCTCTGAAGGAGATCACAGTTTCGATTGTTTTTGTGACTCTCACAAGTTGTGACTGAGCGGTAGAATTCGAGAAAGTCACAAAATCAATTTCACCTCTTCTTGTGACTTGTGAGGCATCAGTGACTTTGGGGAGAATCGGGCTGTATATCTAATTAAAAAAAAAACAGTAATATTTTTTAATTGGGGGGTAAATATATATAATTGAGGACCTTGCATCAAAAGGGATGCAAGTCCACATTTAACTTTTTGTGAGAAATCAAAAAAAAAACTCTTTGAAAAATTAATTATTTAATGAATGTTAAAAAATGATATGGTGTTAAAAAATTTGCATATTTTCACATTTTTTTAATTAAGTTTTAGATTAAATAAACAATACTAGTAATTACTGCGATTTTTTAAAGTTTGGACCTCATTTGCACCAAAATGTGGACCTGCCCCCCTTTTGATGCAAGGTCCTCAATTATGAAATGCCCCCATATCTAATTATAAACACTTTTATTTGTCTTGTAAGAGAACCTCCAATGCATGTTTGAAGTTGTTTTCAATTCCTCTTTATAAAATAAATAAGACAACTTAAGCCAATTAACTACAATTTCAAACATGATTTGAGCTCTTCAAACTACTGCTTTCTCGTTTGTATAAAGTTAGAGTAATTTTCAAAGTTAACAAAGGCTGGTGCACTTGAAATGCCAAAAAGGGGTCTCAAAGACACGTCATCTACATTCGAATTATTATTCTTGGATACCCACTCCTACTTGTGCTTCCAAAAAACTATGTATATGCACCCCATGTAGTTAAGATTATAGCCAAACCAGCCCCCCAACTCCCAACCACTTATTGGTTGAAGTAAATCTTTAAAACACAACAAAGTACAACAAATTGGTGCAAATTTATGGCATAAATCATGCTGCCATCTTAGACTTTATACATGTATACAACCGCACTGCGAGAGCTTAAGAAGAACACGAACAGCAAGCACTTCCCATCAACCAGCACCAGCACCGCCAGCAACCCACCAAGCCTCCTAAATTGGGGCAAACTTGTCCGACAATATAACAATAGCTGGGTCGGTCGGTCGTTGGGGGGGCAGGTGGATGGTTGCTAACTGGTTAGTGAGTGCTGGTAAAACTAAGGAACTCCCAATGTACAAAGGTATATCTCGGTTTGGTATCATCGCCACTTAGGTACTTTGTTTGCGGAAGAAACATCTCCACTCCCACTACTCGGGCAAAAATAACTTAAAGTGGAAATTTTTATTTTGGCAATTATTCATACTTCTTCGGAGTTCCTGATTTTTTGCTGCTTCTCTCTTTATACCGCTGCAAGGACAACGCGCGATAAAGGATACCCCACCGCAATATCCAACGGCATTGTTATAAGTTGATTCGCATTTTTCAAAGGATTTGCTATGTGTCCAAAGCAATAATAGGGCATGTCTTGTTATTATTACAAGTGCTTGTTTGAAAAAAGGACATTTTTTCACTACGTGCATCTCATTTTAGCCGTTTTACTTACTACCGAAAAGCTCTTCGTTCGTCTGGTGTGGTTGCTATTGGCCCCCGTAAAACGTCAAGAGTTTCCTCCTCAGATGAGTGTTGGCGGTAATTTTGAGTGTTGAACATCCATCTTTCACCTGCGATGGAAGCAGAAGATGAAGATGGAACGACTGTGATAAACTGGCGAACAAAAAACGTGCCAGATTATTTATACAAAATCCCGGTGTAGTCAAGGACGAGATGGAATTGTATAAGCAGCAGCTAATCTTTCAGCTACATCGTCGTCGTCATCGTCATCATGAATGTTGTTGTTATACTCTTGTTCGGCACATATCCCAGTGCGGCAGCGACAGGGTATATCAGTGGCGCTGGCATCACTTATTAGCGAAAAGTCTGCCAAACGACATAATTCTCATCACGTCCGAACGATTTTCTTTAGCCAACTCACTGCTCTACTATTTCGCATTTGTGTGTGGGTGTGCTATATGTTCGCAGGAGCATTATGCAAGGATATCTCCTTTGCGAAAGGGACTCTGGAGAAATTTGCTTCTCGAGCTACAAAACCATTTTTTTTTTCACGCCAAAAAGATGAGGAATTATTTGCTGTTGCGCTTAAAAAGTAATTTACCCGCTAACAAAAAAAAATTGTAAAAAATAACTCTCAAGATAACAAACATAAGATAAAGCCTTAAATTTAGGACGACACCCAGTGGATAAGTATCTTAGGGTGGTGTTCGTAAGCAGGTAACATGGTGATTAGCATGCCGGAATGCTGATATGAACGGCTTAGCGTGTAGATAATGGCCTCTGGAATGGGGATGCACGTTTTTACAATTTATTTAATGTTTAATTTTTGAGATATACCCAATTTATATTTCGGGGAAGGTATTTCAACTTTCAAGCCGGGGACTTGATTTTCGCTTAGCATAAATATTCCCTTTTAATGTTAGAAGTTGTTCTTAATAACTGTATTGCCTCTGTACAGCTGTATAGAACAGATAAAAGGCATTCGCATATTAACCATGTTGGAAAAGTTGTCAAAGAATTTTTGAGAATTATCAACTGATTGGAAGAGTAAGCCTGAAATCTGAATGTGTTTTTCAAGGTTTTCATATGCCAGGAGTATTAGTTTCTAAAATCGAAATTATTCAATTTTTCTCGCAAGAAATAAAACAGCCGAGACTCTTGGTTAAATAAAATGTACACATTGAAGGGCTTTAAATGATAACCAGTCTTAGAAACCGAGGAACCGTTTTGCAGGTTAACCGTTTGTAGGTCATTTCAATACCTGCCGAAAACACGCGCAATTCAATGGTTGAATGAACCTATAATTGAACTTGGAAAGGACCTATGACCCCATGGCCACTAATTTGAATGCAAAACATTTACATAAACATAGCGAAATGTGGAAAGATGACAGGCGATCACTTCCAAGAAGCGGTGTCTATCTGCATCTACTGCTAATAGACTCAACATCGACATTTACTGACAATGTGGGCAAATGACCAAGAAACAATAGAGGATGATGTTGAGCACTGCAGATTTGCCGCCGGCCGTAAAACAACTTTCGAAAGAGCTTTGTGATTTGTAGGATAAAAGAATGGGCCAAATACAAGATTCTTTTTGAAAATGCAATAAAATGAACAAAATTAAATTTTGTCCATGTATTATGGCTTTATTAGTAAGAGCAAACATCCCCATTAATTTTGGAATACAACGTCGTTCAAGGTCTTGGAAAATTGGAGTGACAGAACGAGCTACTGCGAAGCCGGGCTCGTTCTGTCACTCCAATTTTCCAAGACCTTGTTGGTGGTTTCGGGATGTAGCTCACGGATTGTTGGATGATGATAGCCTGAAGTGCTTGAATCGATTCCGGATTGTTGGCATAACATCGGTCATTTACGGTTCCACAAAAAATTAAGTCCGAAGGGGTTAAATTAAAATCGGTAAGACGGCTGATAACACGATTTAGGAATTTTGTGCGCAAAAGATCGATTGTGGCATAGTGTGCCATCTTGCGTAAGCCAGGGGTCGTCCAAATCCATATCTTCAGTTCCAGTAAAAAAAAAAAGTCGGCTAACATGGCTCTAATGCCACCGTTTGCAGCAACGTTTTTCCCAGTGTCATTTTCGAAGAAAAATGGTGCAGTGACGCCACCACTCCACAATCCGCACCAAAGTGTCACTCTCTATGGATGCATTGGCGTAACGTACGGGTTTTCCGAACCCCAGATGCTGAAATTTTGTTTGTTAACGTAGCCTCCGAGATGAAAATGTGCCCGTTCGACTAAAATCGTCGTCCAATTCAAGCTGCTCTAAAGCCCAATCTGCGAAGCGATAACGAATTGTACATTAAGATACACCAATACCTAGAAAAGATGGATGCTCGAATCAGACGAACAATGAACAGAACGATACCAACATATAAAGAACATGGCGCTGCCAACATGTTTGTACCTTAACATTACTATTAACGCAATCTACAGATAATTAAATGCACGACTGGGTCGCACGAACTAGCTGCTATGTAACAGATTAGGAATTTTAAAAACGAATGTTATTAGATAAAACTGTTCATAAGGACAAAATTCATTTTTTTAAATTCTCTTAGTAGTAAGAGACAAAAACAGAATGCTATGCAAATATGAATGTATGCAAAAACAAAAATTATAAGTCGTTGTAGTGGTTTCTTAAAAAAAAAGATTTTATATACAAACTTTTTAAAAGATTTTTAAGAAAAAATTTTGGTACGCCATTTTAAATTTTTATTATTGTTCGAATAAAAATTAAATTTACAAAAAAAAATATTGAGCCGTTTCTGAGATATCGAATTTTCAAAAAAAGAAAATATATATTTTTATTTTTCAAAAATTCAAAAACTATTTATTTTAAAGTTTTGAAACGCAATGTATTTTAGACTTTTTAGAAGCTTCTCTATAAAAGATTTCAATAAGGTCCGTTATGTGGATAATGAGAAATTCAAAATTCGAAAAAATGGTTCTATGGTAGGTACAAGCTGTAATATCTTAATTTCAAATTTTTTTTTATTAAATTAACGATCGTAAAAATTAATTGAAAGAAAAAAATTTTATCAAAATTCTAGGCGCCGTTTTCGAGAAAAATACGATTTTTGAAAACCATTTTTTTAAATTTTTTTAGCATTTGTATGGCAGGTACCTTTATTTATAGGTAAAATAAAATTTTTTTTTCTCATATTTTGTAGGTTATATTGAAAACTTTTATCTGTCAAGTTTAAAAAAAATCTAGCATGGGGTTTTCGAAATATTGAGTTTTGAAAAAAAAATTTTGAATTTTTTTTTAAAAATCCAAACAATTTTTTTTGAAAATTTGAGTACCTACACAATTCTATTTATTATTTTGGGGAGCTTTGGCAAAACAAAAATGATCAGAATCGGTTGTACCGTTTTTGAGAAAATCAAAAACAAAAAAAATGGTTACATGGGGGGTACCCTTAATAACCATTTTTCGGAGAATTTTTTCAACCATTACCTAACTTTAACTAAATGAATTTTTTTTTAAATCTGTCGAACAGTTTTTGAGAAAAAAAAAATGTTTATAAAATTTCGAAAAAAATTCGTATAGCAGGTACCGTTATTTTTGGTCATAAAAAAAAGAAAAAAATGGGTGGGGAAAAAATGATATCTACCAAGTTTAAAGAAAATCGGCCGAGCCGTTTAGCCTGTAGTCGAACAGACAGACAGACAGAATTGCGAGGCCCACTTTTTTCGTCTTCGCTATCATCGTAATGTCAACTTTGATCAAAATCTCGAGTTAAATTTTTTTTACGAATACATAACTTGCCTTATAGTACCTACAAGTCGCAAGTAAAAAATGTGGACTACTGACAGCAATTAAACTACTGAAAGGACGCTCGGTTTTTTGACTCACAACATCTGGAAATTAGGATAATAAAAATATCAATTCAATTAAGAACACTTGGCAAACGTTTTCCTCGCCGTGCCAAAGCTGCCCAGTTAATTGTTAGTTTCGAAGATAAGGCCAGGCGCTCACATTCAATTTTTAGTTTCGCAACTGTTTGGTTTGTTAAAATGAAACTTATGGGCTTATATGAGACATCGCGCACTTAGAGCAACTAAAAAGTTTGTGTTTTGACACAAACTAAACGATTGCCTTCGCAACAGTTGAGCTGTTTTCTATAAGCGCAAGAGAGAAAAGAGTGTGAGCGTGAGTAAAGAGTTGCCAGTGCGCGGTTCCCTTTCAACTGGTGATTAAACTATTTGATTTCGATCACAGTTGCCAGTGCGCTTCTAGCCTAAGGCTACACTTCATCGAGTTATTAAGGAAATATAATTCAGAATAAATCGGTGGTACATATAACGTTGTACCACGACGTCTATAGTGGAGGAAGTTGACATGTACGCAGTACTCTTAAAAAACTCATTGAATAATTCAAAACAGCCTGTGCGGTGCAAGACATCTTTTTCCAAGTATCAGCAAGTTATTAGAACAAGTAAATAATAGCGCTCTGTTCAAGTGGACACAGGATAACAATAACATACGGATAACCCATACTTCGGTGTTAACTGTTAAGGCGGGAAGTCAAATAATGCATGCCGTGTCTAAACTCTCTGATATCCAATAGAATAACTCTAAAAATCAGCGAACGGGCGTGCTTGTTCGATTGCTTGTGACATCGGATAATTAAACATTAGCAAACATTGCATAAGTAAACCACTGTTATACATGTTCAATGGTCAAGGGAGATGGTCAACTCGCCGATTTAATTCCGCATTTACACCAGCGATCTAAAAGTCAAGGCTATTAGAATTCTTTTGTAAAGTAAAAGATTTGGCGATCTTGCAATAGCTATAGAAGTTGAAAATCAACTTTCGGAAGCCAGGAACTATTCAGTTTAGGACTCTGTTACATGGAGTCTCAAGGGATTTGAGAAAAAACTACCTCAAGCTAGTGATCGAAGAACCAAATGGATATCTACAGGCGACTCAAAGATTAGTAAAATACCTTGTCATCTGGTCAGACCAGTATTTCTATTTCGACAGACATATGAATGCTGCTGACCAGGTTGAATGGGACTTTTTCCTGGCTTAACTTGAACCAATTAGGTTATTCAACTTGTCCAAGGAAAGTACAAATTGATTCGGCTCGATATTGCTCGATATTGTATCCCGCCCGGTTGCATTTCTCTATTTAGATTGTAAGGGACTTGTCCTGTTCCGCTAACTTACCTCTTCGAACGGAGAACTGTGGATAGTTGGATCTGTTATTTTCAAGAAGTCCTCGTACAAGATGGATCAGAGCGCCTTGGGTACAATAGTTCCATAGGGACTAAGGAGCTAAAGGAGACTCAGTCCTTGTGGTTAAGTGCTGAAAGTAATACCTACAATGATATTGAAAGTTGACTTGGATGTTTTTACTGTCTTTGCGGACTTTCATAGGTTTAAATATATTAGTAGTTTCGATCATATACGGTTACAATGGCATTACAAAAATTACAAAAAATGTGGACTTCAGTTGATTTTTTGCGTTTAATAGATTATGAGAAAATTCTTTTACGTTTTTGCCAGTGGATTGCGTTGTATTCTATTACAAATTCGGATCATGTTTTTCCATCTTCTTCATTCTTCTAGGTGATATGGTAAGCCACATGTGCAAGGAACAGGTGTCAATTTCGTATTCTAAGCAACGTGTGGACCGAGTTCAGTGAAAAGTTGGCTCCCTTCAAATCAAGATTACGTGTTTGTTGAATTTCATTTCCAAGGACTTCCTTGATGACTTTCATATAACCTTAGTTAGGAATCTATGGGTTATGTAATTTTTGATTAAACTTACCACTTATTCCCGGTGGTCTAAGATCCGACAGTTTAAATAGCAGTTCCTTGACCCAAATGGTCTCGAAAACCTTTTTGAAAGCCCTCTCTTATTCTATTGAGTTCTACTTTAAAGTCACTGTGAAGTTTCTCAGCAGCAAATGTATGTTGAAATGCTTATTCCAAAAGTCATTCTGTAACTCATCTCTTTCTCTGCAAAAACTGTATTTTTTTTATCGGGAATCCTTCAGTACCTTCCTTACACATCAAAGTACTGACATTAACATCAACTGATATCCTTCTACATTTGCATGACTTGGCTCATTCGCGAAGGGAACAACTTTTTCCAAGCTGCAGGAAAATGGGTGTTGCTTAGACAGTTGTTGAAGATTATTGTCAGCATAAGAACAACAAGATTTGGTAACTTTTCAAGTACGAAGTAAGAAATCTTCTCACTTCCTGCTAGTTTTGATATATCTTGAACGTTGAAACGGTATTGGTGTTTGCCGATATTTCTTCGTATCGGTTTTCCACTTCTTAGATGAAATTTAAACTAACAAATTTAAGGCGCGTACAAGGATTTTTCTTATTAATAAGGCAGCGAATATCTTAACAACTCATTTTTATGTATAGCTTAAGCATTACGACTTGAATTCAAAGCTTAATGCAACAAATGATTTAGTGTGAAAGAGTTATTGATATAAGTATCAAACTAAAGATAGAATTATTTGAGAGCCCCGTCAAAACTTGCTGTTCATTCCTACTTCAAAGATTTAATTATTTCCGCAGAAATTTAATAACAGAAGGCAAAACCAGAACTGGAAATATTCGTCAACTGACATCGAGAGAATTTCAAAAGCTTCCTGTCAAAAGTTGGATATGTTTATGTTTATTGTTTACCTTCCTGATTAAGAAAGGCACAGAGTGAAGATGGGATGGGCAACTTATTTTTGATTCATAAAGAATTGGTGTTGTGGTCAAGAACACTTCTGGCTGGGAGGGCCTAACATATAGAAATTTAAGGCCAGTACACGAGCCTATTCTGTATTTCAACCCGAATACAAAAGGGAACACTGCACACATGTGCCCAGAGAACCCTGAGGGCTTTGTTTGAAGGGAAAAGCAATCCCCCAAACAATCTTAACGTGGTCGTTGGTCCTCCGTAAGTCGACGCAACACAAACACAAGGGATAGTAGATTGTTGTTATTCCGTTATGTAAATTCTTTATAGCTGACATCAAACATGTTTTCATTTGCGTCTTCTAATCAAAATGCAGCACCCTTCTACGCTCATACATCTTCACACGAATCGAAAGAAGAAAGGGGTGTTGATGTAGGCGGCGATTGTGGTGTTGGCCGTAGCATCGCCGACAACGGTGGCCAAGGCTATAGAGTACCTCCGGGTAGGTATGGGTATACATTGAATATTTACATGCGGTGTGGAAGCGTTTCGTTCTGTAGTCAAAATCTCACCCTTTCTCTATTTCTATTTCTTTACAAATTTATAAAACCGGGCCAGGAACCAACCATTCACAACATCCACCACTCACTAACACACCGACACTTGCTATAAGAAACTCGCAAAACATTGTCATTTACATGCACATTCAAGCATTAAATCATTCTCTTGAAGTACACATCCTTTTCAGTGTCATCTATCGTCATTATGCTATTCCGTAGCAGCAAACCCTCTTTCAGCTAACCATTGCATCGGGGCCGAATAACTATGGCGCTGGGATAAGCTTAACATTTTACCCATTTATGTAGGAGAAGTGAATGAGATGATGAAGACAGGGTCGCACTTCCTCAAATAAATGTGCTGCGATGTGCAGTTATTCGAGAAAATTTGGCCATATTTCAAAACGTTTCGAAAGTTAGAGAACCTGCCAAAATTTTGTAATTTTCAAAAATACATTTTCCAAAGAAAGTAATATCGCACTTAGCGAATAACAGGCATTTGGTTGTGCGAACGCATTTGCGATTTTCTGTCGTTGCGATTAAAAAAAGGTGGTTCTGGATTTTTTTTTACCATGTACGCACTCATGGTTTTTTTTCGCTTGTTTATTTAGACGGACAAAAATACAACAAAAAGCTTTAAATAAACGCTGAGACTAGGAATTTACTTTCGATTTGCTGTCGTTGCGACAAAAAAATGAATATTGCCGTGTATTTTATGCGAAATCATATGATCGCAAAGAAATATTATTAATTGCGTACAGGCTCATTTAGTAACATTTTTAGTTTTGTGACAAAAGCTTAAAGCGAGGAACGCACTTGTGATCTTCTGTCGCTGCGATTTATCAATCGTGGTCGTAGCATATTTTGTACCCACACGTACTTAGAAATTTTTTTCGGGTAGATGAATGAATAATTATAGAGTTAAAAAGCTCTGCAACCTATAGACCTTTTGTGCCCTAGGTTGCATAGATATACACTATACGCATTTCTTAATTTTTGCGAAACTTTGCATACATGTCGCAAGTGGGGACAGACTTATTTATTTTCATTTAATCGATTTAATTTTGTGACAAAAACTACTTGCAGTTTTCTGTCAATTTAGTTACAAAATTGTCGTCGTAGAAAATTTGTACCACTCGCACATTGTGATTTTTTGTCATGTTCACGTTCACTTGGCGTTATCTGTTGCGAAATTATGCAATCGAGAAACAAATCCAATCTTGAGGAAGTGCGTTTAGGCTTATTAAGCTCCATTTTATACATTTAACTTTGCGACCAAAAAGTGCTAAGGGATATAATAACGCTTTCGTTCCAACTAAGAACTCGGTATACTATAGGTATTGCGGTTTACCTTACGGATTTATACAATAAATACAACCGTTGCTAGTGATCCATAAAGCCTTATTTGGTTTAATAGAAGTTAGTTAGTAGAATAGAATGTGTTTAATTTTGAGACCAAAAAATACTTACTTACTCATACTATACAAACGCACTGCAAATTTTCAATCTTTGCGATTAAAAAATTGTCGTCGTAGCAAATTTTGACCTTGTAAATTTTCAGTTTGAGTGATAATTTAGATGTTAAAAAATACAACTCACATATTTTATTGCGATTATATGCCGTGCAAATATATGCCATGCGATTATATGTCTTGCGATTATATGTGGTGCGATTAGTTGTCACGCGATTATTTGAAGCGTTGTAATTTAATATGAACCAAGATGTCGCAAGTGCGTGTAAGCTCCTTCAATTTGATGTAACGAATTTAGCGAAAAAATGCTAACAAATAGAACTAGTTTAATTACTTTTCAACTGCTGCCATACTCAAGCCACATGTTTGTGCATTCGCGTTTAAAACCGTAATTCTCATTTTTTCCGCCTAAATTATTGATTCAGAATTACTAGTTGCTTGCTTATTTTTTGCTGCGACAACGATTTATTAAAAGCAGTAGTTTAAACCGCAAGCGTGAACTACTACGTGATAGTGCATATTGATTAATTTTAACTTGCGATATTCGCGTGGCGACAAAAAAGTAAGAAATTGCAACTTTAAAAGCTTGACGATTTGTTACTATCACAACCGTTTATATCCTTTTTAACTGCGATTGAAATTGCGTGTGGAAAGGAATTTGAGCTGGAGGCTTACCCAAATTTTAACTGATACCCTACGGCAAATTCGCAAGTGGACATGATGTATTCTTGCGAAATGTGAGTATAGAGATCATTTTCGAAAAACCTTTGCATCTATAAGGCGAATATCCTCCTCTACACTACTTATAAGAAGTTACTTCAATCCTTCCTGGTCAACATTTTTTGATTATACTTGGACCCTATACTATACTGCTAAACATAGCCCAAAATAACTGATTAATCTTTTGTTAAAATTCCATCACAGGCGACTTACTAAACAATTTCGACCCTGAAGAACTGAGAGAGTAAATAGCAAAGCAGGTGTACCTACCTAGATATGAAATCTTTCGGTCCGAGAAAATTCTATGTTTATGGGGTGTGCACTTGCCTTAACTCTAGCTTTATATACATACATAGCTCTATCGTGGTCTTGTTTATGCATCATCATAGTGGAGCGTTCATAAATTCTGATGACACCACTTTCCGACACCTTGTTACTCTTGTAGTTATGCTGTCGTTGTTACCCATGATGATATATAAAAAATTATGTTGTCTTCCATGCTAATCTGAACCCTTTGCAGCATTTGTCATACTTTCGAGCCACTTAACCTGCAAGCCAGAGTACCCTCTCACTTCTTCCATCACACTCACTACAGCCCTGGTTGTCATAAATTAATTAATTTAACTATGGCTCGCGGAATATTGGGGGTGGAAACCGAAAAAAAAAGAAAAGTTCTGCATATAATCATTGAGGGGCGTGTTCCGCCGCCCCCTGGACGTTTATATAATTTATGTTTTCGACTCGTCACCGTGACTCTCTGCTTCGTCAATTAATAACGTTTTCATCACACGCGGTGAAAAGTTCTCGAAGATTCACTCTTCTGGCTGAGGTTTATCGAGAGGTGGTAGTAAAGTATTTTTTTATTATTATTTTGATTTAAATCATCCAACGCAACGCAGCAACTGGTGCTAAGAGAGTTGACTGCGAATCCTGCTCCTGTTGCCGGAGAGCCTGGACAGACTATAGCAGTCATAGTCGCTACCCGTATACAAACAGGGGCGACTGTGGGGTGTAATATGTGTGCATGGCAAAATTACCATAAAATTAAAAAAGTTTACCACCTTCTTCCACCAACCTCCCCGTTCTACTGTGCCTGGCCCGTGTGGATGCGATGGATGAGGGGACATGCTTGCGCGTATACACCGACACCTTTTCAAAATTTCGTACAAGGATCAGGTGATTTATGCACAAAATGGTGATTTTTTTTTGCACTCCAGTTCGCCCACAAAAATTGACAACAAACTTTCGAGTTTTTTGATTAAAAGAATTCCGTTTTATTATGAAAGGCGAATATTTGAAAAGTACAAAAAAAACGAACTTCAAAACAGGATGCGATGGTGGCGGCAGCGGCGGATGTGGAATTCAGAGAGGATTGTATCAAGCTATATGTTGAGTTTGCCTTTGTTTGCTTTGCCCTTGGTTGAGTTTGAGTTTTGAGCAACATGTGCATGATTTATGATGAATGGCTTAATTGGTTTCTATAGTTGTGCTAAAGCGGGGAACTCATTTGGAAAAAAAAATGATTTTTATTGATTTTTGTAGACTAATTTAAAATAAATAAAACGAATAATTAAAATGGTATCTGGAAATCCATAAAAAAAATTTAATTGACTTTAATATGAATGAAAAACAATGTAGGTTTTGCCTCGGCTCAAAAGCTGTAGAATGATGTCTTATCTTCTATACTGCGATGAACATGCATTCTTATCCAAGACAGATCGAGCTGTCCCGGATAGCTTTTGGCGTGGTGGAATGGCAAGAGATATGGTGTTGATGTCAGTTTTTCATCCGCACATCAAACGATATAGTGGGCTAGTAGTGGCGGAACGTGGTACTAATTGTTTAACTAAATGCATTATGGCATTGGCGAAAGCTTCTTCATCTATCTTCTAAACAAAAATTTAAAAAACGATCTCTAAAAATAATAGGTGATAGAACTATAGCAGAAATATTTGAATATCTCAAGCACCACCGCAATGTTTCTCGTCTTTCATTATATTACCGTTTTTTTTTTTTATAAACAGTGTTCCAGCGAAATAGCCAGTTGCATTCCTCCCCTTAAACGATTCAATGGTAATACTCGCGCTTCAGTTAATGCCCATCAGTTTATCCTTTAGTTCAATCTCGGGCGTACTGTTAAATTCAGAGATTACTTCTTTAGCCGAACTACACTATGGAATACTGTATCCGAATCTATATTTGCTTTCCATTTTGATATTCAGACATTCAAATCTAATGTGCATCGGTATCTTAAATCCTCTCCAACTTTCCTAAACACTCACACTATGCTCAACATTTTATGCGTGCAAAATATAAAAAAAAAAACAAGCTCACCGTCATCGCCATCGTGTAAATGCAATTAAACCATTCTATAGCTATGTTAACGACTATCTGATCGGCCATCAATGATCCATTGTGTGATGGGGCCATCAGCCCAACAATCCACAAAGGTAGTAATCGCAGTAAAACAGAAAAAAGAATATAAATGAATATTCATATGAGATCGACCAAAGACGATTGAACGAATATTCGTCCATTTTGACGTTTCGTTCCCATATTTTTTTTTTAATTCGTCGCGAATGACGTTCAAAACCATCAAACTAAACCAACAATGATTTTGTGTTAGGTCGCGCCCGAATAAATTATTCGTTGCAGTGTGGATGGTTTGTGGAACGTGAATAGAGTTTGACAGTTCGTAACAATCAGATTGCAATTCGTGACAACCAATTTGTTTTCTCAAGTTTCTATTATTTTACCAATTTAAACACAAATTTTAGTATCTTACCAATAATCTTAGTGAGTTTTCTACCGTTTTGCCTAGATTTTGTAAAGAATTTATGCTGACGTTGGATGCTGTAACAGCTAAAACGGAACCGTTCAGTTGGGCTAGCCGCACAATGGCAACTGTGATCGAAATCAAATAGTTTAATCACCAGTTGATAGAGTACCGCGCACTGGCAACTCTTTACTCACGCTCACACTCTTTTCTCTCTTGCGCTTATAGAAAACAGCTCAACTGTTGCGAATTAATTTTAGGCAATTGTTTAGTTGCTCGAATCGAGTTGCTCCAAGTTCGAAAACAGCTCAACTGTTGCGAATTAATTTTAGGCAATTGTTTAGTTGCTCGAATCGAGTTGCTCCAAGTGCGCGGTGTCCCATATAAGCCCATATGTTTCATTTTAGCAACTAAACAGTTGCGAAACTAAAAATTGAATGTGCGCGCCTGGCCTTATGGCTGAAACAATCATGTGTTCACCAAGCCTCGATGTAGGCATCCGGAACACATTTGCCTACTCTTTGACAGTTATGGCCGCATAGTTTTTTTTTTTTATAATCTACTCACGCTCAAGGGATTATGATTACCCTTTAAATGTTTCAACACAGCGCGGGCGTGAAGTTACGGAAGCGACAGCTGCTGTCAGTCTTTCATCTTTTTTGTTTTTAAGATATACCGTCAAACTTCTGTAGATTTATGGCTTGTTGTTATGGCCATACTAGAAATAGTGACATTGTGCATGTGCAGAGATGGTCTGTATGAAGCGCTTGAGTTTATCTGTTCATATATGTACACAATAACCTGAGTAAATCAATTTCGCTGCATAAAAAATCTGTTTATTTGTTTCAGCCATTATCCAGGTGTATTGTTCAGAATTCTGGTGGAATCAATTGAAGTAATTTCAGCTGTTATTCAATTAAATGTCGATCTTGGGAGAGAGCTAGATATAAATCACTGTCAATTTGATTTAATGCATCACAAAAAGTAGTAATTTGATGACAGAAGGGTAGAAAAATAATGTCTAATGTCAAACTTCCACAAATACTCCTGTGTAAAATGGAAAATAGATCTGGTAACACAACAGTGGATAATGGAAAATATTGGAGAACGTTGCGAACCATGTAGTAAAACTCCGCTGCTGAAGCGTCGAAGAAGGTGTACTTCGCTTTTGATTCCCTAGAAGAATCATTGGAATCATTATCATTTCTTTTTTTTTCGCATAAGGTTCACTTTTGCTACATAATTGTATTTTAAAACAGGGCCAACAAGCTATCATCTATACCGTACGATAACTTACAAGAAGAAACCACTTTTATCCAATATTTTACTGTCGTCTTCCACTTTCACAGAAATTTCAATTTATTAAGTGGGAATTCGGCCTTCATTTAAATGTTTATTAAATAGGCGTACTTTACCTGAAATCCTGAAGAATATTTTCATAATTTTTCTACAATGTTTCAAAATTTTGTTGTTTCTATTTGTAACATCAATGTTCTAGTGAAATAGTATTTCTCCTTTTAAAAAAATCCACCGTAATTCTCTTAATTTTAGAAATCCTCATCAGCCAACCGTTGAGTCCAATGTCCTACGTACTCTTGAGTATAGAGACGAACGTTGAATACCTTACACGGGCCTATTTTTTCCGAAGTCACCAATTTTCCTAATGCTCGCATCTGTTTAATCATTTTAAGGGTAGCCAAAACCCCTTTTGTTCTCCCTTATTATAACAACAAGTTTATAATGTATCAATATAATCCCTACGAGGATTCCATCAGTACTTGTCTTGGGAGCCCTCTTCAAGGAATATGTTCCCCTTGAAGATTCGACCTGATTTTCCCCAGATTGCGTGCTAACGACAGGGACTTCCTATACAAATTTTCGTCATTTATTTTTAGACTGCCTCTTCAAAGACTGCTTTCGAAAAAGCTTCTAGGCAAACCCTACGAAGATTCTGCCAGTATTTTTTCGAGGAACCTTGTTCAGCAATCTTTTTTGGACAATCTTTCACTTGAATATTTGACCTAACTTTTCTCTAGATTGCTTGCTAAGAATATGGACTGCTTATGAGGATTTCCGTCAGTATTTTTGCTACACGGTCTCTTCAAGACTTTTTTTGGAAAAAGTTTCCACTGAGATTTCCGACCAAAACTTTTCAACAATGCGTGTTAGACACAAGGAATCTCTACGATGCGATGGGTGCCAGTACGAGTATTTTTTCTAGGAGACCTGTAAAAGACTCCCTTGGACAAAGTTCTTTTGAGGATTCGGACAAGAGTTTTCCATTAATTTCGTACTAGGAAAAGTGATTTTCTGTAATAAGTGACTTCGGCCGACGCACTCCCTCTTCAAAACTTCTTAAGACAAAGTCCCTCTAAGAGCATAGATCAGAGCTTTTCCTAGATTGTGTGCTAAGGACTATGAATCTATAACGAAATTCTTCTAGAACATTTCTTAGGAGGAGTCTTCCACCATTGAGCATTCCGGCTAGATTCTTTCCTTGACTACGTACCTGAGAAAGGGATTTTGACTACTACTTTCATTACTTTTGACAATGTTCCCAGCATGAGTTCCGACCTGAACTATTCTTAGATTTGAATCTATTGGCAAGGTTTCCCGAAAGGTTCCTTTGGATAACTTTCGCCGAAGATGGTTCCAAGGGCCTTAGTACACTCAGTCAATTAAATAGCTTTACCTGGGGGTAGTTTGTTGCTAACTGACTATGAAACGGAAACCAATCTACGTTCAAAAGTCTATAGCCCGGTTTTTTTTTTATTTCATTAAGTTTCATTAAGAAAATCGAGATTCGTCTAAAAGCCTATTTGTCGTATTGAAAAATGATCAAGGGTTGTGTCCCGCTTTGAGCCAAGAAAGTTTTCAAACGTCGAGCAGGAGTATTCATGAACATCCTTTTTAGGCAAACAGTACCATGGCTGGTACTTTCGGCGGTTCTTTTTAAAATTGCTTACATAGGCGCCTGCCTGACGAGTAAATACACCCTAAGTTTAGCTACTGAGTTGCGTAAGCGAGACAGAAGAATAAATGTGCCTATTAAAATCCTTTAACCTCGCTAAGCAGCTCAGGTAAGTTATGGTGATGAAGAAAACTCTTCACCTTGTTCTAGATCCGGCGGCTGAAAATACAGAAAAAACAGTTCCACTTGACAGAAGCCCAAATTGGTCTTGTGTTGTAAAAGTTCAAAAGCAGTTTCGATACTGAAAATGCAAAAATGTTTTTTTTTTATCGAAACCCTTTTTTGTATATATAACATCTCCAACAATTTGAGATAAGTTTGTCCCTATCCCACCAAAAAATGATCTTAAACTCTCTTGGCCTAACTGGCCAAAATAAACTCTCATATTCAAGGACTCAGTATTTTAGTTTCAACTGAGTTAATTCTTAACCGGATGTAGATAAGTCTGCATATAAATGAATTACTAATTGTTATTTCAGAATTATTTCAAAAATATATCGTTTCACAAAACTAGGAGTACATATTTGGACAAAGCAAATAAAAATTATTGACCCTGACCTGCAAAGAAGTAAAAGGACAAAAGGCAACTACTATAATCAACGGTATTTTCCCATATAAAGAACGTATGGTCATGGTCGCAGTAGATGAAGTACCCAAACAAATGGCATTGGATACCTCACAAAATATATAAAACTGTTCTTACAAGGGGTCAAAGGATCATCAATCAAATTGTGAAAATTGAAAACGCACGAAGGGATGTAAGAATCAAGGACTAAAAAAAGAAGAAAAACGATTCCTGTCCAGCAGAGAAAATACTTATTCAACTTACAGTAAAAAAAATATAAAAATTACAGGACATTCGATACTTCTGGCCTGGCCACCCTCCAGCCAGGACACACATTTGAATCAAGAAAACAAAACTTGACTTTGGCGATTTAAGGCTTTGCCACCCGCCGCCGCCACCGCGCCGCAGTCACCGACGACAACATCATCATCATTGTCGGCGTCAGCAGGACTCTCCTACTTAAGGACTTTCTTATTTTATTATCATTGTTTTCTGTTCAGTTGTAAGGCCTTCGCAAGAAAAAATAAAAATAACAAATAACTCCAAAAAGGGGCAAAAGGATTTCTCTTCACAGTCAAACTTGGGCGACAAACTTTAACAAAACAAAAACAAAAACGACACAAACAAAAAATAAAACCCTAAATAAAAACGGGGTCGAACGGGAAAAATCTTAACCAAATGGGGGCAACAAAATATCAAACAAATGTCAAAGGCCTTAGTTCTTGTTTTGTATATGTATTCACTAAATGATGTTTCAACTTATAAGGAGGCGGGGAAGAGCCTTGATGGAGGTGGGTGGAGATATCAGAAAGTGTTGCGTATTATAATTTTTCTCGTTTTGTCCTTTTGGTTACATGAAGGACAAAAAAAAAATAACCAAAAGGCAAAACAATAAAAAGCAAAACAATACACAACCCCACCAACCTATCGAGAGATTCTGGGGCGCAGGAGAATGGTAAAATGACCAACGAAATAAAAAAAGGACACGGGAGATATTTTCTTGAAATGGATTTATTTTTCAAGGATATCCCCCGAAATATATTTTAAATAGATGAAAAATCAATGATGTCGTTCGAAACAGTATTAAGAACGCAAAACAAAAATTTGAAAAAAGTACTAGAAAGTACGAAATTCATCGCAACACCTCGGGAAGACTTAAATGTGCAAGCTTATGCAACAGAAAATAAATATTCAAATATCATTAGCCATTTCCCAAGTCGCTGTGTTCTGGTGTTATAGCCAGTTGCATTCCTCCCCTAAAACAATTCAACGGTCATACTCGCACTTCAGGGTGCATCGTTAAGCTAAGTTCAGAGATTTTTTCTTTAGTCGCACTACACGAATGTGGAATTCTTCACCGACATCAATATTTTCCTCCCGTTACGATGCACTGAAAACCAACGGAAACGGAAAATCGGCAGCACTGATGAAGCTCAATAGGAAGAATTCGAAAACTTGACCGAGGGAGAAAAAGGAAGGCGTGGTTAGAGGTATTTTGAAATGACGGTGTTGGTGGACACCCGTGAATGTTTTCCAGTTTAGATTTTTATTGTCAAAAGACAATAGTTTTTTTTTTATTTGTTCCACGTCTTGTTTTTTTTCGCCAGAATTTAACGGAGCCATAAACTCCGCAAGTCGAAATAATTTTTTCCTCATCATTCGAGGGTTTGAATATCGGTCGGTAGTGTTTAGCTGAGATTGTGACAGAAAAAGGTGTTTATTTAGCCTTTTGCAACGACGGAACGACGGACGAAGATGTTGTGTTTATGTATTTTTTATTTTGTGTTCCTTTCAAAGCTAGAGCTTCTTTTTCATTCCCATTTTGGTTTTTGATAACGGAATTTATTGGTTCCGAAAAGACGGAAAGAAACACAATAAAAAACATAATCCTTTCCTTAGACGAAAAAGAAAAGATGAGCAAAAAAAAGGGTAAAACACTTAAAACTGACAATGTACACAGGTTTTGGGGTTTTAACTTAATGGCCACTCTCTGACTTACAGTTAGCATTTTTAATTGCCCAAGAAAAGATAAAAAAAAAACTTGGGTGTTGCTATTGTTTTTTTTTTTTTTTTCCATCTAAAATTTTGTTTTCCCTCAGGATGAAAAGGTTCGAGTGGAATTTAGGAATTCAGCTTAAAATTCACTTCATCTGTTCTTTTTTTTTATGCCAGTGATTTTCATGCAAAAAAAAGGACTTTACGATCGCCCTTTGGGAAAAGAAGCTGCTGTTGTTGTTATAGTTCTTGTTATTGTTGTGAAGCACAGTGTTATTTCAAGGATACCAACTTGACGCAGTTAATTGCTTGCAACCGAAGAAGTGTAATTCAAAAGAAACACAATTTGATTAACTGCGAGAAAAGGAGTTAAGAACGGTCGAGGAAAGGTATTAAAACAACCGATATGAAGTGTTCGGGAGAAGATACTCGTAATAAAAGCTATTCAAAGGGAACAAAACAGTGCAACAGAAGAGCTGGAAGATTTTATTTATGTTAAATTTCAAAACCTTAGTCGATAAGAAGTATTCATTCTTAAAAATAAGGCAAAAGTTTATAATAACAAAATTGTTAAGGGCTAAAGAATTGTAATAAAAAATTATATGTAATGTAATAATTCTTCAATCAAATAAAAAATAATATATTGAAGATATGAAGGAAAAAACGAAGCTCCTTAGAGATTCCTAGGAGAACCTTGAATGAGTATTTCGTTTTTGCATACCTTCTTGTGGTAAATTAAGGACAACAAAATGTATTCAACCCATTATCTCCTAGTTGTGATCAACAATGGTATCAGAGCTTTAATGATTGTTGCTAACTTCGACAAACTTATAGAAAATATCAAAGACTGCAAAAAAAAAAAGCAGCAAAGTTAATTTAAAAATGTTAAGTCAACGATGACAGAACAGAGGCCTTCTTCTAACTTCTAACTAAAACTTAGATAAGCCCGAAGATGGAGTAAACTTCCGAAACGCCTTGCTTTATCTTTTTAATATATAATTTAATCAATATTGTAAAATTTGAAAAATAAATTATTTAAAATTGTTTTACAAAACAAAAATTAATTCTTTTACTTAAATTTAATAATACAGAGACATTTATTTTAAATTATGTACTGAGTACAATTGACGTGTATTGGTTTTATTTTATTGTATATTGATACTTTATCACTTGTGGTGATTAACGACGAGGGTATGTACTTGATACAAATATCTATGGAACAGATACATTGAGCCTTTTAACAACCAATTTTAAATCCTTAGCCAACCATTTAGAAAAATGTATTACTTACAGCAAGTTATGTAATGAATACAAGGAAAAGCAACGTGTGTTCAGTAAATCTAATAATGTATGTAGTGGATACACGTCTTACTTCTACAAACTATTTTGGCCCCAACGCATGATGTAAAAATATTTAGTTTCAACTCATTAATTGGCTTGCAAAAATATTATAAGCCATGAATAGAACCAGAAGGCGGGTACTCTCTTAGTGTCTTAAAAAAGATACCATTTCAAATCCAAGTTCGTATGACTTTATTAAATCAAATAAAGAGAAGGAAAATTTATATATATTGTAGAATAAACGGAAAGGAGCTGACCAATAAGCAGCGGAGTTAGGCCCCAGTTATAGCTTTCATTGAAATGCATCATTGAAACAAATCAGTGGAATGCTGACTTCATTTTTTTGACAAGCCAGTTATAGCAATCATTGAAAAATTGGTAGATATCAGTAAAAGATCCTGTCAGCGGCTGATTACAACCAATTCTATGCATTTGAGGTTAGAGTTTATCATTGAAAGAAAAACTGATATTTGAGAACAGACAGAGAATCGAACACATTCTGGGGAACGATTGTGTTCCATATTAAAGAAACGAAAATCAGTTGTTCATTGAAATTGATTTCTATCAGTGAAATAATAAAAGTGGATTTAAAAGAAAGTTTAAATCAGAATTTTGTATTTTATAGAGTAAAAAAAATTCTACTACTCATTACCTTCATTTTGGTACCAATTAAAGCCATTGTAGTTTGTTTGTTCGTCTTAAAAATGGGAATGAAAATTTTCAATGATGCATTTCAATAATATCTATAACTGGGGCCTTAAGATAAAGACGATATATTAAGTCATAACATAAATATGTTGTGAATACATTGACATTGTAATCCACACATATTTATGTGAGGAGTCACTGTTTCATCACTGTAAATAATTATGGTATCTACACATGTCAGCATGTTATTAGTGCACAAGTCATGAGCACGTAAATCTATGCGATGATTACATGTGTTTATGTTCTGATTACATACATTTTTCCCTTAAGACAAAAGTAGTAGAGGCCGAGCATTTTATTTTATTATTGAGATGATACTAAGTTAGCAATTAATGATGTGATGTAGAAACAATTTTTGTAAAAGAAATTGAACCTCTATTACAAAAACAAGGATAAAGATCAACGAATGATATTTAAGGATTCAATTATTTCGATATTATTAAAACAACTGATGCAGATAATAAGATTGAAACCCAATAAACTATTGAACAAGAGGTTTTTAAATAAAAATGAAAGATAACTTTAGTTCTTTTTTTTACAAAAAAAAAAATCTTGTACAAATATTCAAGGTCTTTTCTGTGAACTTGATTAAGGTCAATATAGCTTTAAGAAATGACCTAAAATTTCTAAAAATGGTTATTAGTGGTATCCTACTTAAAACCATTTTTTTTTTTTGATTTTTTCAAAGAAAGTATAACCGATTTTGCTCATTTTTTTAATGCTAAAAACTTATGCTCGATATTATTAAAACTTGACAATTAAAAGAGTTTTGTACAATCTGTGCATAGTATATGTAATGTGATTTTGTGATACCAACGGTATCCTGGTGGTGGCGCTGAAATTAGTGCACAATTTTGCAGTGGAGAATAGGATAAGGAATACAAAACAAGTAGTAAGAAAGACAATATTTTATTATTAAATTTATCAGAGAGAAGTACTATCGCTATGCTAAAGATGCAGCCCCAACCGTTTGTCTTCATGAGAGTACTATTAGTTTAAAATACAAAGATACAATCTACAAGATATGTATGAAAATAAATTGTATTATATCTAAGACTAACAGTACCTACAGTACAATTGGTTAAAAATCGTTTTTGAAAATCGTATTTTTCTCGAAAACGTGCGTCGTCACCTAGAATTTTGATACATTTTTTTTTTTATTTCGATTAATTTCTAAGATCTATAATTCGATGCAAGAATTTGAAATTAAGGTATTACTGACTATACCCACCATAGAACATAGAACCGGATTTCAATGAAATTTTGTATGGAGATGCTTCTAAAAAGTTTGAAAAATATTGCATTTAAAAACATTAATTTTTTTTTATTTTTTTTTTTTTTTGAATTTTTGACCGCCAAATTCAGTGTTCAAATGACGGTTAAATTCTTAACAAAATTAGATTTTAATACTTAAAAAAAATCAAGAAAAATTGTTTGTAATAAATAATTGAACTTTCTTAGGTTACAATTACTGGGACTTCTAATTGCTCTTATGTAAAAGTATGTAATTTGGAATTCAAAAATCGAAAAGAAAAACATGAACTTAACTAGAGAAAAATTTACATACATATGCACAAAACTGATTTCTGAATTCATACAAACAAAGTTTAAAATCATTTTATTATTAAATAAATTATTTATATTTATAAGAAATTTATTTAAAATTTTCCAAAAAGGAAATGGGATATCATTTTTAAGTAGGTATTTAAAAAACAAACATTTTAGGAAATAATTTCAAAAACTAATCGTTTACTCGCTTTCAAGATAAGGGTTTTTCAAATAAAAAAACAATAAAAAAAATCCACGTAAAATGTATATGGAATATTTTCAGGTGTTTAAGTTCTTACTTCTGAATTATGATACATATTCGTGTAAGCATAAGTAAGTAAGGACCTAATGTTACCTTCCTATAATTTTTTTCCGAATTTTAAGTAAATATTTTTTTTTTTAAACTTTTTTACAGATTACAAAAAAAAACATTTCTAACTTACTAATGGTTAGGAAAATTGAACCAATTGTTTTTGTTTTCGATTCCCTTAAAGATCCTTAAAAGTTTGAATAGAATATTGTGTATTTAAATTTTCCAAAAAGAATTTGTTGCGTTTTTAAACAAATTTCCAAAATTTTCTTTTGAAAACTTGACAACAGACTCCTAGAGTTTTGGTATTTTTTTCTATTTCACTTAATTTTTACGATCTTTAATTGAATGAAATAAAATTTTGAACAAAGTCATTACTGACAATCAGAAGCGCAACAACCTAAATAGCTAGCGGGGTGTCCAACCCAAAATAATCCAAATAACTCGAGAAATCCGGGGCGTAGCAAGGTCAAGCTTAAGAAGACGCTGCAAACTATTCCTAAAGCCATTAACCCGACAAACCCAGGGCACAGCGAGGCCAAGCTCGCGAAGACGACACAATTTATCCCCAAAGCCATTAACCCCACAAACCCGGGGCGCAGCGAGGCCAAGCTATCCCCAAAGCCATTACGAGGTAAAAGAAACCACTGGAAAAGGTATTACCGATGTAATTTTACAAGTATTACATAAGTTGAAGATTTCAACCGAATATTTACGTTGGAAAACATATGATGGAGCAGCTAATATGTCAGGAAGTTTAAATGGTGTACAAACAATTTTAAAAGAAAATCAACCTCTAGTTGATTACGTTCACTGCACCGCCCATGCCTCAAATTTAGCGGCTCAAATTGTAGCTACAAGAAGTATTTTAGCAGCCTCAGCTATGGACTCAGTCAATGAATTGGGAAATTTATTCTCCAGAAGTGGAAAATTAAAAACTTTTATGAGAGAGAATCTTTTTTCGTCTACAGAAAACCCGATGCGCAAAAGCATGATAAGGCCCCTTTGTCCAACAAGGTGGTTAGCTCGGGTACAGCCAGCTCGTGATACTATAAATCAATATCCCATTATTATTGAGTCTCTGGAAAAAATTAAAAAAAGCAACCCTAAAGCTTCTGGGATAATAGAAAAATTGTCGAAGGGACACACCATTCTCGGCTTGAAAATGTCGATCGAAATATTCTCTCAAATGGAAATTTTAAACAAGACTTTACAAGGAAAGTCTGAAACCATTTCGGGAGCTTTATAGAATGCACAAAATTAGTTATTAACTTCGAAGAAAATCGTAACGAAGAATCATTCAAAAAAATTTATACAGAATCTGAAAAATTCATAACCGAACATGATTTAGAAGAGATTTCACTTCCTCGACAACGTGGTCCCCAAGAAGATATACTGGAAATGCTAAAAATTATATTAATTCTTCTGCATTTGAATATTTAAAAAATCAATATTATGCTATGCTCGTTGCTGCAATAGTTCAATTAAAAGACCGGATCCATCAAGAAAAGATGAAAAATTACTTGAAATTGGAAGATGTTTTATTATCTGGCGAAATAAACGACATCATCACTCGCTATCCAGAATTTTGTATTAAAAAATTAAAAACCCAGTCACCATTTTTTCGACAGCAATTTAAATACTCCACGTTGATTTAGCTAATCATTTTGTAAATGTAAATGATTACAGAAAAACTGTTTTTGGAATGTTTTGATTTGTCTACTTCTACTAAAAATAAAAATAACAAGTCTAGTCTACTGATAACAAATTTTTGAAGCGAAGTTTTTTAATCCCTCCGTTTTGTCTGTAAAATTAAATTATAATTAATTAATTATTGTTTCAATACTTTTCGATTTTAAAAATCGTCGAACACCTCCCTCGCCTAGCTTTTTTCGTTTGACATCGTACAATCGTATCTTTTTTTATTGACGCGCTTTGAAACCGTAAATCGAGCACCGGATTTGTAAGAGTTCACAGCTTTGGGAGCAGCTGTTTCTTCACATTTTCTGCTAACGCTTGGCCTGTTGCGTCCCGGGTTTATCGGGTTAATGGCTTTGGGGATAGCTTGTGTCGTCTTCGCGAGCTTGGCCTCGCTGCGCCCAGGTTTGTCGGATTAATGGCTTTGGGAATAGTTTGCATCGTCTCCTTAAGCTTGACATCGCTACACCCCGGATTTGTGGGCTTAAGAATGTTTTAAAAATCGTCACTCGGGTGTCTATCGATTTCGGAGGGGGTGTCCACCGACCTCTTGGGGGTGTCCGGACACCCTGGACACCCCCCGTTGTTGCGCCCCTGCTGACAATTCCTAACATACAATCATTTTATTGATTTTTGACTTTCTCATTATTGGCATGCCGGACTTCAATTAAATATTTTTTATACAGAAGATTCTAAAAAGCTTTATTAAGTTGGGATATCAAAACATAAGCAAAAAGTTTAGATTTTGAAATTTTTTGTTTTTGAAAATTTGATAAATCAGGAACGGGTGATAATAATAAAAACTTAAAATTGAAAAAGCGTTATTTGAATCCTAAAACCTTATAAGTCTCTTTTATAATGAAATTTAAATTATGTAAGTATATTTAAGTATCAACTTAGAATCCAGTATTATTACTAGATAGTTTAACTAAAGCGAACGAATCAACCATGTATCTAAATATACGTAGAAGAATTTTTTTCAGTGAAAACAAATGGTATGACATTTGACAATATTAAAAAAAAAATGCACGACTGGGTCGCACGAACTTGCTCCTATGTCATAGACTAAGAATTTCAAAAATGAATGTTATTAGAGAAAAACTGTTCATAAGCATAAAAATAAATTTTTTAAACGACTAAAACAACTTCTTTAGTAGTTGGAGGTAAAAATAGAGTGCCATGTGATTCAAGCAAATATAGGTTCATGCAAGAACAAAAATATAAGTCTTTGTAGAGGTTTCTTAAAAAATAAGGTTTTATATACGAGTACAAAATTTTTAAAACATTTTTAAGAAAAAATTTTGGTACGCCAATTTAAAGTTTTTATTATTGTTTGAATAAAAATTAAATTTACAAAAAAAATATTCAGCCGTTTTCGAGATATTGAATTTTCAAAAAAAAAAAACGATTTTTTTCAAAATTCAAAAAAAATATTTTTCTTAAAGTTTTGAAATGCAATGTTTTTTAAACTTTTTAGAAGCTTCTCTCTAAAAAATTTCATTAAAATTTGTTATGCCGATAATGATAAATTCAAAATTTAAAAAAATCGCTCTATAGTAGATACAGTCAGTAATATCTTGTTTTCAATTTTTTTTTATTAAATTATAGATCTTAAAAATGAATCGAAAGAAAAAAAATGCAAGCAAAATTCTCGGAACCATTTTCGAGAAAAATACGATTTTCGAAACCCATTTTTTAATATTTGTATGGAGGGTACCGTTATTTTTAGGTAAAACAATTTTTTTTTCTTAAATCTTATAATTTATATTAAAAAACTTTTATTTATCAAGTTTTGAAAAAATCGAGCATGGGGTTTTCGAAATATTGAGTTTTCAAAAAAAAAAATTGATTTTTTTTTTTTAAATCCAAAAAAAAAATTTTTGAAAATTTGAATACACAATAATATTGAAACTGCTGGGGAGCCTTAACATAAAAAAAGATCAAAATCGGTGATATCGTCTTACAGAAAATCAAAAACAAAAAAAATGGCTCCAAGGGGGGTACCAAAAATAACCATTTTTTGGAAAAAAATTTTCAACCATTACCTAGGTTTAACTAAAATAAATTTTTTGATTTTTTTTTTTTTTTAATCTGTGACAGTTTTTTAGAAAAAAAAAATATTTATAGAATTTCGAAAAAAATTCGTATGGCAGGTACCGTTATTTTTGTTCTTAAAAAATCAAATCAAAAAACTTCAGGGGGGGGAAATTAAAACCCATATCTACCAAGTTTGAAGAAAATCGGCCGATCCGTTTAGCTGCAATCGAACGGACAAACAGACAGACAGACAGAATTGCGAGACCCACTTTTTTGGTCTTCGCTATCATCGTAATTTTAACAACGAATGCATAACTTGCCTTATAGTACCTATAAGTCGCAAGTAAACACTATTTATACTGAACCATTCCCAAAATGGAACAATTTCTTCTTGCAAAAGTAAACACAACACTCATAAGATCATTAATATATTTTGTAAAGTTAAATGACATCAGTATACATACGAATGAAAGAATTTTGTATAATCGAGGTGAAGTCATTTTAAAATAAAATGAATAATATAGGGCCCAAGAGGCTTCCCTGGAGAACACCATAATTAATATTAAGCTTAGCTGACCATTTATTTCTACAAGATACACACTAGAATCTATTTTCAAAAAAATACGAAACCCATTTTAATTTTCAGACAAATCATCATTAAATCCCGGGTTCTTGAGTTTCATGAGGAGTGTTTTATGGCACAACTTCTCAAAAGCTTTAAAAAACAGTCAACTTGAAAAAAAAAGAATTAAAAATGAAAATTAAAGTTTGTAAGGGTTGACTTAAAAAATTACCATGATGACTGTCACAAATAATTGAACTTCAATTGTGGAAAAGTTCATTAAAATTAAATGACTCAAACAACTTTGGAATCATAGAAAATTTAAGCAATAGGACTTCGTTTTTCGAGCCCTTTCTATAAATTGGTGTTATGTATGCACCTTTGCAGATTTTGGATAGAATTTTCTTTAAAAGATTCAATAAAAAAACACAAAACTGAAATAATGGATAAGATACACATTTCTTAAGAATAGATGATGGTAAGTTGCCGTCAGACCCCGGACTAAAACACGCGAGTTTATATGCGAAAACTTAAGTGAGGTAAGTAGCTGGTTAATTCTCACTTAAGCAATTCCACCATTATATTCGTTCTTCTAAAATTTTTCATTACATAAATTTTGAACTAAATTTCAACTGAAAATCTCAGTACAGAGTTATGTTCTTACGCCGCACTACACGAATGTAGATTTCTTTATTCACCTACATAATGTATTTTCGTATTATTCATTGCCTTCAAATATCGAAGTTTCAGTATTTCAGTACTTAAATGAAGTTCTAAACAGTCAAAGGTATTGGTGCACATAAAGGTTTCAGTTCTAAGCTCTTAAGCAGGAAATACCTCTCAATTTTTGCTTTTTTTCTCTCTGCCACGCTCTGTCTGTCAAATTTGTCATGGGTTCCAAATGAATTGTGTTACCCATGGCAATTGTCAAAAGTTATTTTTTTATAATCCTTTCCCTTTAGTTCCTTCAGAGGACTTGCCTTCAGCAGCTAGTTCCCAATTCTCCTTCATCAAACAAATGAACTTCATTCAGTTTTTTGTGTTCGCTTTTGCAACTTAAAATATACAATTAATTCCATGAATCCTAACATGTTGCTGAATCTAAAGCAATGTATAATTGATTCGTCACAAGGGCAATATAATACAAAAATATTATAAGCGAAGCCATAAAAGCAAACCCTTTTGCCCAAACGAAAAAAGGACGAAATTAAAAAACACAAATTGTCAAAGCAACAAAAGCAGAATGCAAAGCCCTCTACCAAATAAATATAATGTACGTGTACGTGTTACCCTTCAAATTAAAAGAAAAAAAAAAACATAGAAATACCAAATTGAAGTATGAAAGATTCGTTGCAACTGTTGTGCGCAACAAGGCGCAACTAAATTACCACCACCACCAATATACCAATCAGTCATCGACCAGATGGAATGAATGCACATTCCCAGAGCCATAACACAAAAGCCTACATAAGTCCTCACCCCAACATTCAATAACCAAAAGTGGCACTTCGGCCAGGACGAGAATACGAGTATACCCCTCCAAGGATATGGCGAGCAATGCAAGGGACACGGACAACTTAACAATAATAAAATAAAGCAAGAAACAATGAAACACTAAATGGAATTCTTGCAGCGCGATACTCGAAAGTGTCATTGATGTGACATGGCAGCAGTAGCAGTGGCATAGCTGTCAGGAAGGAAACAAAATATCCTCGTGCTGCTTTATGTGAATGGGCTTAGTCAGTCGGTCTTAAAACCTCATACGCCATTTCCCCCGGATGTCTCGTATCGATGTAACAATGATACCAACCACCACCAACTAAAAGAAAAGGATTCCCAACTACAAGCGTTCGGGCAGGTGGAAGTGCGGGTGACACGACTATGAGCTGCAGGTATGCAACACACAATCGCAATTGCCCAGGAAGGGCACTTGAGCTGTGCTTTGTGCGGATTTGCCTTGCTTACCACCTCGTCTCTCTTCACGCTGCCACAGTGCAATCTCTGAAGCAACGAAGTTTCAGCCACTTGGTCACGTTACCGTGTCACCGTCATCATGGTGTGCTCCCTCCACCGAAGAACACTTGCCTTGTGTCTTGTGTGTTTCATGTCACAGACTCTTCAGGCTTACACACAAGATTCGCTGTGAGTGACGTGTGCGTTATTAGCACGTAATCAAAACACATCACTCATTCACATTCCAACATCAGAGATCACAAGCGAACCCAATGGAAACGAAGAAGATTCCAAGTCCCGGACGGAGATAAGAATGATCAACGTTTAAGTGGGCAACAGGGGCTTCGCTGAGCATAATGCAGTGCGCGTAAAACTGCTCGACGCGGGAAGGCCTTCAGTTTTAATTAATTCTTCCGCAAAGCAAAGCACATCACAGACGTGCACTCCAAGCTTCATCAACAAGCACCTGTGGTATTCAGCCAGGACACTCTTTCTTATTCTCACCCTCATTTCGCGTCCTCATTGTACCGGGCACGGTGAGACATATTGTCGCCATGGCTCTTCCACCAAGGGTTCAACAATTGTTCGTAGTAGTGGTATCGAATTTTGGAGGCACGAATCAAAGTATCGAATTTCGATTTCCGTTCCGTGTTGCTTCCTTCTCTGGAAGTGAAGTTCACTCAAAAAAAAAAAAAAAAAACTCACGAACATATAGAACGCCCGAGGGGAAATGTGGGTAATCGCTGCATTGCTACTTCTGCCGGTATTGATTACGCTGTACGCGGAATACCTACATATATTGCCGGTGATGCCAGGAGGAATAGCGTAAAAGGTGTCGCGATTGATTATCGCTATGGGAAGCAGTGCCGACGATATCCAGGACGATGACTACTACTACTACAATGATGGTGCGTGCTCTTTTACGATTTCCTCACGATACATTTAGAGTCTGAAGGAGCAACGTCCCTGCCACCACCACACCGACCGCACCGCCACTCCGTCTACTATTAAAGGAACACTTTCGGAAAAGAGCACCGTCATCAAGTTGAAGTTTGACTTCCACTTCCTTATGTCGTCAAACTTCTGCCGCCTGCTGCAATTGATGGTGGAAAATTGCCAACGTGCATATGACTTTGAATGGGGTTATGAGGATATACAAGGATACCTGAGCTGGGAAGCCCCATAAGTCGGGCAGAAGTTTTCTGATATAATAAATTGTTTGAAAAGGGGAACTCAAATTGGTTAGACAAGGCACAAAGCAAAAAAAAAAAAAAACATCATCGTTTTAAAAATTATGATGAATGAATGGAGATAGAATTTTTGAAGTCTAACAGTGAACTGTTTAAGCGATTTCTTTTTTTGGCAGACATTGATAGAATGTTAAGGACTAGATTATATTTCAATTTTAAACACCAAAGATTCATTCTTGAAGGTGAGCAAGATGTTTCCTTTTAATGTTGGCTTTACCGATCGATTACCATTAATTGAAGATCCGACTCTAAGGTTCTTAAAAAGACTCTACTGTTCGAGAAAACAGTTAGTTCTTTTTACAACTGAAGTTCAAAGTTTAACTTTAGGAAAGAGAGAGTATATTCGACCAGTGACGTCTCGCGCGCAGTAATTGAATTGGTCGACATTGTTGTCAATCAGAATAATAACAGAAACATAACGACTCTCGATTGGTGAGGGATCACGCACGGCAGTAGCTTTCCATCTTTTACGACCATGAGCAAGGTATAAATACCGAACCAAGTGCTCTGCGCTTCCACGATGGTTTAATCCTTAAACCCAAATTGCGGTCGTTCTTGGCGCTTAGATTCTTGGAGACGGCGAAAGTAATAGTGTTATCCAATGTAGTCAAGGTTTTTTGACTTTCTGGACCACATCCACCATTTGTTACAACTCATAGATTTCGCGATTGTATCTCCTCCTCCAATTATGACGGTCGCTGAAAAATTCTTCCCATTTCCTTAATCATTTTCCCTGCAGTTCTATCCACTCTTTTCCTTCAATATACTGTCACAGATTAGGAAAGCCATGAGCCTTCAGCCATTGAAGAAACAAAAATCCATGTCAAATTGCTTTTTTGGACTTTAGTCCACAAAAATTGGCGTTTCGTTCCGGTGATCTCACTTGGACTCAACTCAGTGAGTGTCTTATCAATACGCAAATTTTTTTAATTCAGTTAATTTTACATCAATTTTTTTGAAAAAAAAAATTCAGTGAAGACTCAAATTCTTAAACATTGACGCTAGAAGTTTTTGGATATGAAAAGAGCTACCCACTATCCTTACAACGAACAGTCTGCTCAAATCTCTGTTGGCTAAAAACTGAGTGCCAAACACATTTTAAAGACAGTTTTAAGAGATGGAACGTTAAGTCCTAGTCCCTAATCGCCAAGTCTGCGCAAAAGCTCAACGTCATTGACATCAGCGAAATAAAAATTTACTACCAGATTTCTACTTTTTATAATGTTGAAAAAATATAGCCTCACTTTCCACCAGGTTTCCACTAATTTGATACTTAAATTTTATTCGGAGGGGATATTTTAACGTCATGTGAAATTTTATTAATTTTGAGTTTTCGGAAACTTCTCGTTTCTCATTCGAAAAATTGGTATTGGTACTTCTTCAAAGATTCTTTAAGAAACATGAAATTGAAAAAAAATACTCGAAGAGGAAAAAGAAAAGATTTAAAGTACTGGTGGAAAACTGGTGTGGATTTGCACGAATATCATTCCATGAATTTTAATACATCGAATATCCCTACTATTACCTATTTCTTTCTATTTATAGTCCAAAACTTTTGGCACTGTTAACAAGTAGTATAAGTGTTTTGTGGACATACACTTCACATTACGCATGACGTGAATCTGAACTAATATGTTTCGTCAAACCGAAGTAGCAATGGCTTCCTAGGATAAATCTTTGTAGGCTCTAAACCAGTGTTGTCACTTTACCACAATTGTGGTAGATCTACCACAACTTTTTAAGATTTACAAAATCTACCACATCTACCACGGTAGTTCAAAATTCTACCACTATTTTTTACATACCCTCCAAAAAGAAAAATTAAAAACAAAAATCTGCTATTATACTATCACAACACAATTTGTTTATCTTAATTTTTCTGAATGCAGCAGTCAGCCTTCTACTACATTTTCTGGACAGACTTCTTTACTCATTTAGATGGTTTCATTTTAATTTTATGTATATTTTACTCTTTTCAACAAGACATTTTATGTTACATTTTTGTTTGAATACAAAAATTAATTAATATTTTTTCATGTAAGAATAATTGTTAAACAAGCCATGTAACATAAAACAAATCTTGTCACATAGCCAGAGAACTCTAGCGAACACTGAAACACTGATCCGCAGACTGTTACCAGCTAGAATCTCTTGTTTTCTTCAATGTACCAGGGTTAAGGGATTCGTTTTTTTTTTATGTTCTTTCAAAGGGAAATTTAATAAAACTCGAAGGCACCCCCCCTGATATTAATGAGTATGTCGCAGCTTTTTATTTAGTTCCATTTGGCTCATTCTGATGAGTACCTCCAATT
Source organism: Philhelius festivus (assembly GCA_963931855.1). Lineage (NCBI taxonomy): Eukaryota > Metazoa > Arthropoda > Insecta > Diptera > Syrphidae > Philhelius > Philhelius festivus. The sequence goes on from OZ007556.1 coordinate 175,538,191, forward strand.
GTTCACTTTTGGGCAGGCAAATTAAAGAAAAATCTCCCGATTGGCACGAGTTTTCATTTATAGTTTGATTTATGTATGTTTGGCTAGATAGAGTTAGAGCAGGCAGGCAGTTACTGATTGAATTGAACACATCGAAAAATATAACCAGGAAATTGAAATTTATAAAATTAAAGAAAATCTTCTTGGGTATTACATTAAGCTTTGTGATCAGCTAATAAAAGGTTCGAGTTTTCAAGTGTGCATCTCCAGCTGCTTCAATTCTTAAGTCTAAAAGAATTTCAAAAAGGTCGGCAACAAACTATTACCGTTAAAAAGAGTATTCCCCTTTAACGATATTCCGCAAGAAGGTATCAATAACTAGTGCGATCTCCACTCTTGCTCTTTGATAGTGAACAAATTAATGACATCAAAGGGGATGGATTGACTTAAGCAAAGAGATGAATGTAGTCGAAGAGTCCTTGTTTTCGAATTTTAGTTAATATATGTATGTTCAATTTAGCTGCTTTACCACATATCAGTGCTGCAGCAGAAATAGCCTCTTCAGAAATCAATGAAATAAAAAACAAACTTGGCGTCAAAACTATAAACAGTCTTATTTTTGCTAAAGAAACGACAAACAAATCTGATATTTTTATTCCTTGAGCAGAATTGATTCGCTTTTTTTTTAATTTTAATTCGTTGATGGTAAGTATAAATATACATATGTAATGTATGTATATATAATATGTATGTATATAGAACAAAATATCACAACAAATATATCGATACCTTCCCGTAAGAATGTATTAAGCGACATTTTTAAAATTGTTCAGGAAACGAAAAAAACGTCTCATTTAGTTATTTTTTTGTGTATTTTTATTGGAGGAAACAGATTTGGAGGGGGATTTTTAAAATACAAAACTTGACATCATTGCAAAATCGAAATTTTAATCAGATAAGAAGTTTTTGTCGCTTAGTACATTTTCGTGATCAAAGCATTGGCTCTTGATACAATGTATACAATGTTAAATGGCGCTTACGATAACAACAAAAAAAAAAATAAATAAATAAATAAATGGGAACAAAGTAGTAGCCTACTTGATACAAAAATATTTCAAAGCAAATACAACAATATTTGGAGTATTATACTCGTAAGCGACAAAAATGGATCAAGTTTTATTTGGATGAGTGTGCTAAGCAAAAATTTCGGTTAAGCTAAGCAACATCTAACAAATTTTTTTTGTGGACGTTTGGTTGCTTAAGACAATAATATTTTTAAAAATGTCGCTTAGCATAATTTTACTGGCGGATAATACAAATTTCAGGGAGCAACATCATTCCAGTGAGAAAACTTGGCGGTTGCAACAATTTTATTTTCTCTCTAGTTTCTTTTGCATACATGATAGGGCAGTGAAACCCAGGCCAAAATGTGGCGCTTAACTTTTACTATAGTTCCACATCGAAAAAAGTGTCGCTTAAACATTCTTACTGGAAGGTATTGATATTTAGGTACTTAAATCAATGTGTAAAACTTTGTCTTTATAAATGACTTTAAGTGCTCCAAAAATGTGATTTAACGAAATATTTTCTTATTTATTATTATTTATAATGCATACATATGTATATATAATATTTATTATAAGCTCTATTTTTTCGTTTTTTTTTTTATAAATACAAAATATTGAATAAAAAATATATTTCACTTATTTTGCTAATTTTATATAATATCAATAAATATTAACGGCCCATTTTGCTAGCATATAATTTAATATGTTTGGATTTTGTCCTTTTGAATTATTTATCATTTGGGAAATTACAAATCTACCACACAAAATCTAAATCTACCACTGTTTTTCGTCCCAATCTACCTCGGGTTTTGAAATGGAAGTGACAACACTGCTCTAAACTGAGACTGAGGAGTCGCTTGTGCAATTTATATTTATTTCGAGGGAGATGAATTCCTTAACTATACTTTGAGGATCCTGCTATCAATAATGAGATTCCAACGAAGTCGATGGACAGATGTTTGTTCACAGCATGTACTTCAGGACCAACTAGTTTCGATTGATCTTCAATCATCGGGGACTATACCTATTACAAAACGTTGGTAATACGTAATACCCTGTTTCGATATCGAATGCATCCTGTAACAGTTGAAGAAATAAGGTAATTCTCGTTTTGGGTCCTATGTCACGCTCAAGCAACACCGTTGCTCTGCTTAAGGTATGTTCATTCGGTAAGTAGGGAGATATGTCAAGAGTTTTTTAGAGTTTAAACAATAGACATGCACCTGTTGACGACTAAAATACCCTAGGCAGAACAATAGAGATGCCTTAGCGTGGCAGAGAATCCAACGGGGGACTTAAAATAGCTCCCGGAAATTTCGCCAGAAGAAATTACCCTAGAATGGAACAAACGCCAGAAAATGTTGTTTGCTCAAATTTGGAAAAAGGGCCAGAAGCTGTTTAGAAAATAAGCCAGAAATATTGCTAATTGGGCCAGCTAGGTAGGCCAGAAAATCAATTTATTCTGGTCTATTTTCAGGGTCGACGTTCCAGGCCGTGCCGCATCGTCGTCGCTGTCTTGGGTGGACCATTTAGCAATAGTTTTCTTTGGGAACAGTACCTTGAGTGGCACGCTTCGCGGGTTTTCATGGTTTTAACTCCCTTTTCGGGGCTAATACCCGTTGCTCCGCTTAGGGAATGATCAGTCGCCAAGTAGGCGTCTGTAGCAACAGTTTTTTTGGGCAACAGTACATAACTGTTACTTGTTTACTCCAATTAATGTAAAATACAGTTCTCTGGCTTTTTTTTCCAAAAAAAAAAAGGAAAAAACGCCAGAAATTTGATTTCAGCAATTTTTTCCAACTTAAATTTCTGGTCTTTTTCCCATTTCTAAAAAATTTTTGGAAAAAATTCCGGAAATTCTGAAAATATTGGCAAAAAAGTCTGGGCTGTTTTCTTAAGAAAAAAGGCCAGAATTTGTATGAAAAAAATATTGGTGTTTTTTCAAAAAAAAATCTGGCATAATTTCTTCTGGCTTAATTTCCGGGAGCCAGTTAAAATGCTTGGGATCCGTGTGACGGACCATATTTGCCATTTTCTAAAAACAAAAAAATTCTGGTTATCCGCTACATCTAAAATGTAATAATGCGGAATTGGTTAAGCAGTTAACGAATTTAATTTAATTTCTATATTTCTGCACTAAGTTCTTAGTTCCCAAAACAAGTTGAGTGAGACTTAGTTTCCGGGGATTTATTTCAATGCGCCCAAAAACGTCAGCCTTGCCTTTGAATATTTCTACATTAAACCCTGCGATGTTGTTAGTCTTTTTTTTACCTCTTAACCTACCTCTTTTATACTGGGTATTGGAACTAGCTTTCTTTGAATGGAAGTTTTTCTTGCCCTGTTACTCCTTCCACATGATGCCGTTTAGGAGCTCTTCAGCTCTTTTCTGGCTTTAATATAAAATCACCGAGTGTTTTTTCGATCGAAAAACTTTTAAATCTTTTTGAGTTGAGAAGGTTTCCTCTTTATATGCAGGATCTTCTTCCGGCGGCGTCTTCTTTACTCTTGATTTGCACTACAGCATATTCACATTTTCTTATGGCATTCACTTCTGCGTGGAAATTGCTGGTGGATTCCCCCATCAAACAAAGAAAGCACGAACTTGCTCCTATGTAAGAGACTAGGAATTTTAGAAACGAATGTTAATAGAGAAAACTGTTCATAAGGATAAAATTAATTTTTTAAATTCTTTTAGTAGTAAGAAACAAAAGCAGAATGCTGTGCAATTATGAATTTATGCAAGAACAAAAATTATAAGTCGTTTCTTGAAAAAATATACTAAATTTTTAAAAGATTTTTAAGAAAAAATTTTGGTACGCCAGTTTAAAATTTTTATTATGGTTCGAATTAAAATTAAATTTACAAAAAATAAAATGCACGACTGGATCGCACGAACTTGCTCTTATGTAAAAGTACTTTGGAATTTAAGATACATTTTATAAATATAAAACATGGATTTAATGAGATAATAATGTTCAAATGCATAAAATTGCCGTCTGGTTTCCGGAAAAGAATGAATTTATGCAAATAAACTTTAAAAAATCGTTTTATTATTAAATAAAATTTTTATATAAGAAATTTCTCTAAAATTTTTCAAGAAAAAATGTGGGATGCGAATTTTAAGTATTTAATAATATTGGTTTTAGGAAATAATTTCAAAAAATAATCGTTCATAGGTTTTGAAGATATTGATTTGAATTTTTTTTTTTTTTTAAACCCAATAAATATTTTTTCGAATATTTTTATATACAATATTATTTTAAACTTAAGGGGACTCCTGCTAAAAATTTTGGGTAGTGCATGTCCACACTTAATTTTTTTTATCAAAATCGTTAGAGCCGTTTTCGAGATAAATAAGATTTTGCATTACGGGTGTATGGGGGGTACCCTTAGTTTTGGAGCTAAAAAAAAAATTTCAATTTCTCCTCTAGGGAATCACCGAAGACCCTTAAGTACCGAGATTGAAAGAAATAGGTCCAGTGGTTTAGGCTGTAGTGAGAGGTACAGACATACAGACACACTGAAACATGTTTTTTGTGTACTAAATTTTCCTTAAAATTTTTATAAAAAAAATGGATATGCAAATTGTTAGTATTTAATAAAATACATTTTAAAACGTAATTTAAAAATTTAATCGTGTATCGGTTTTCAAGATATTGAATTTTCAAAAAAAAAAATGTATTATTTTTTTAAAAATCCAAAAACTATTTTTTCGAAAAAAATTTTAGTTTATATTTTTTCAAATGCAAAGCAGCTCCTGCATAAAAATTTTGGTTAAAATCGTCAGAGCCGTTGGTGAGAAATTCGAAAATCAAAAAAACCGTTGTATGACAGGTACCCCTAATAACATTTCCCCCCAAATTTTTTTTCACCAAAATATAGTCCATGTCCATAATATCACACTTAATTTTTTTTATCAAAATCGTTAGAGCCGTTTTCGAGATAAATAAGATTTTGCATTACGGGTGTATGGGGGGTACCCTTAGTTTTGGAGCTAAAAAAAAAATTTCAATTTCTCCTCTAGGGAATCACCGTAGACTCTTAACTACCGAGTTTGAAGAAAATACCTCCAGTAGTTTAGGCTGTAGTTCGAGGTACAGACATACAGACATACAGACAGACAGACGGAATTGTCGGACCCACTTTTTTCGTCTTCGCTATCATCGTAATGTCAACTTTGATCAAAATCTCGAGTTCGATTTTTTTTCCAAATGCAGAACTTGCCCTATAGTACCTATATCGCAAGTAAAAATATTGAGAAGTTTCTGAGATATCGAATTTTCAAAAAAAAAAGATTTTTTTTTTTTTCAAAAATTCAAAAAAAAAAAATATTTTAAAGTTTTGAAATGCAATGTGTTTTAGACTTTTAAGAAGCTTCTCTATAAAAAATTTTATTAAGTTATGTTATGTGGATAATGATCGTAAAAATTAAATGAAAGAAAAAAAATTCTAGGCGTCGTTTTCGAGAAAAATACGATTTTTAAAAAAACATTTTTTTTTTTAATTTTTTAGCATTTGTATGGTAGATACCTTAATTTTTAGGTTAAATACGAGTACATTTTTTTTCTCACATCTTATAGATTATATTGAGAAACTTTTATTTGTCAAGTTTAAAAAATATCTAGCATGGGGTTTCCGAAATATTGAGTTTTGAAAAAAAAATTGAAGTTTTTTTTTAAAAATCCAGAAAAATTTTTTTTGAAAATTTGAGTACACAATTCCATTTATGTTTTTGGGGAGCTTTAGCAAAAAAATGATCAAAATCAAAAACAAAAAAAATGGTTCCTTGGGTGGTACCCCGTATAACCATTTTTCGTAAAATTTTTTTCAACCATTACCTAGCTTTAACTACATGAAATTTTTTTGGTTTTTTTTCAATCTGTCGAACAGTTTTTGAGAACAAAAATATTTATAAAATTTTATAAAAAATCGTATGGCAGGTACCGTTATTTTTAGTCTTAAAAAAAATAAAAAATTAAAAATGATATCGGAGGAAATCCAGCGTACTTTAAGATTTTATGTCACTAGCAGATATAAAAATATGGTTCATTAAAATAGTTGTTATTGGTGTAATTTTTTTAAATAGGACTTAAATAGAAAGATGATCTATATGTATATTTCAACACAAAATGTTTTAATTTTGAATATATACAGCTATTTTATTACGTGAAAACAACGAAATTTAATAATTTAATTTGTCCCTTTCAATGTTTTTTTATTTCAAAACTTTGTAACTTTTTGATGCAATGTTTGATCCACCTGAAAATTGAAATAATTATTGTAGTTACTTCACTAAGTATAATTTATGTTGATATTTGGGTGTGCCACTAATAATATTGAAATGGTGAACTAAGAAAAACACGTCCCTCGCTCTTTTTGAAAATTAGATCGTTCAACTTTCCTTTTCATATCTTTTTGATGAATTTATATATCGTAATAAAATTTTTTGTGCATATTCTATAATATACAAAAACGAAGAAATTCAGCACAAAAAAGTTAATGTGCCTCAAAAATTTACAAACTATCGAGGAATTAAAAAAATGTTCGACAGCGTAATTTTTATTTTAGATGTAGAAAATTAAAGAGCACACTCAAAAAAAGCTTAGAAATGCCTAGAAACCTGAAGTTATCCAGAAAGTGAGTGTTGAAAAAGTAACTGTATTAAATATAAATTTTTATTCCACTAAATAGACTATTTAAAATGAATTTTTATTTTAAACGAAAATTGATAAAAATTTTTAACTTATTTCATGTACGTTTCTCGGATTTTTATTTTATTATTTTATAATTTTAAACACTAAATTGATGTATGAGTTATGAAACAAGGGCATATAGCAAAAAGTAAGTGATACTTTAAAAAAAAAATAACTTAAACATACAAAATAGTGAACAGTTTCGAAAAACAATGGTCGATGAACTTATCGTAAGTTTTTTACGATTTGAAAAAAACTGGAGGGTGGTGGACCAATTTTAACTTGAAATTCAAATCCAGCGCGTCAAAATACGTAAGGATATGTAGGCTCGGTTTTTTAAATTAAATACTTTTTTATTTTTTGTGAAACTCGACATATTTTTATAAATTAATTTTTGATGCATTGATGAGTTTTAGTAACGCCAATTGATTTGCATTTCTGACGTTACTTTGATTATGAAAACATCAACTGTTTTGGTGTGCTAATGATTTGAATTTTTTTTTAAACGAAAATCTTAAGGTACGGTGGATTTCCTCATCTACCAAGTTTAAAGAAAATCGGCCGAGCCGTTAAGGCTGTAGTCGAACAGACAGACAGACAGACAGACAGACTTGCGAGACCCAATTGTTTGGTCTTCGCTTTCATCGTAATGTCAACTTTGATCAAAATCTCGAGTTCGATTTTTTTACGAATGAATAACTTGCCTAATAGTACCTTTAAGTCGTAAGTAAAAAGAAAAACACCTAATATTTTACTGTTTCGCCTACCTATTCTTTCTTGCTACTTAACTCTGTTTTGAAGATTAAGAAAATGTACATTAAATCGGTCCATACCTGTTATAATTTACTAATCTTTTTATTTTTTTTTTTATTTTAAGAACAAGAATATTTAAACATAAGGGCTTAAGCCCTGTGCGTGTGCATGGTTGATACCGTTATTTGAAAATCAAAAATATATGAATGGACTAGAGTTTTCAAAAAGCACTTGGTACGATGTTTAAAGAAAATCCAATTTTACTTTGGGCTGTAACCGAACCAAGCCACGGTTTTGCAAGATCCCCCTTTCTACTACCTTCATTCAAATCAAGGATTCACTACTGCTGTCAGAAATATCGAAGATCCTGTCAAGATTGTAAATTTTGAGTCTGAACTGATAAACTTTACCGATTCAGAACTCATTTTTGATCAGAGTCAAACGATTTGTTTTTTTTTAAATCAAGCACTAATATTCTAATTTTACAAAAAATCTACCTTTTAGAAAACTTGGCTTTCAATTGTACAAGTAAGGTCTTTTTAAATATATGTACATTTAACAGTGCAGAGTGAACATTTTAATAAAAATGAATTTGAGAAATCCTCACCGGGAAAATTCCACGTTAATCAAGGAAAAATATTAAAAATAAATTCTGGTGCGCCACAAGAGAAAACTCTTGGTCCTATGTTGTTTATTCTTTTCATTTACGTTGTAACTCAATAGGACAAACCATTGGTACTGGATGTTATCTTTTCCTACTCAATTACTTCAAAAAATGTTCACTCTAAGAATTTAGGATCCTTGACATCCGTATGTACCTACATAACATGACTTCTTTTATTCTTCCGTTATCCCTATAACTTTAAGGACTCCATAAAAGTCAAAGCAACTCAATTGTCCATCTCATTCATCCACTTTCTGTCACTCACTATCCACACTATGTGGTTGACAGATTATTCCCGAATACGCTTTGACGGTATAATGAATTGCGGTTAAGAAGGACCAAACTTCCCTACCCATCAGGATGCCCGAAACATTTGGGTCTATGAAAATCTAGCGCAAACAAAAATCCAATAATCTAATGATTAATTATTATGTGGTTTATTCATTCTTGAATCTTGTCGATAGCAGCAGCACAATGCTGATGGAGACGAAAAAACAGAAGATAAAAATGAAGATGGGGGGGGCAAACTATGAGAGCAAACAACCCGGAATATCTGAGAGCAATAAATCTCAAAACTGTCACATCCAACTTTTTTTTTCACTCTAATATGAGTGTTTCTGAGGATGTGTGTGTGTGGAGTCTTTCGATTTTTCTGCCCCGATACTCCCGAAACCACCTCACTATGATATGTCTGTCATAACGAATACAAATGTGAAGATCCATCGAAGGCAGCAATCCTGCTTCGGATATCGTCCGTCTGTCCATTGCCGGCAATGAGCAAAAAAAAACCATCGAAATTTTGTCTTCCAAGTGGAAAGCAGTGAATTCGAACACATTTGCACGCATAAATGTGGCAATAAATTACGAGAAAACTTTCGATTTTTTTCGACTTCTTCCCTTTTCATGCCCAAAAAAACATACTGAAAGGAATCTTAACCGAGCCCAAAACCCATCTACGAGTAGGGAAGGCCATTTGGTTTTGATCATTTCTCTTTTGGCCTGTTTTCGCAAATAATTCCCATTTCCTGATTTTTCCCCTTCTTAAAAAGTATTTGTTTTTTTTTGCTTGATTTTTGCTTTCAGAAATCACGGCGACTGATAATGCTGACGACGACTACTATACGAGTGCCGCCGCCACATAAAGAACCCCCCAGCTTTTGATTTTTCTTTTTTTGTTCCCCCTCCCTAACTTCAAAAGAAACTGAGGCCGATACCGAGACCAAGAACGAGCCCAATTGGAATCCTTGTCAGCATATCTTTCTTCAAGTGAAAATTTAAGGATTTAATAAAATAAAATAAAATAAAATAAAATACTGCTGATTGCCCTCAAAGAAGCAAAAATTCCAAGATGGGGTTTTGGTGGGTGGGGAAGGATATATGTTACCATTATTTCCGTGTGTGAGCAAAAGAAGAAGAAGAAGAAAAATGATATAAACTTCTGTCAAAGATTCCAATCGATTCCTATAGAGAATCCGAGAATCCTTTGGAATGATCAATTATTCCCAATAAAGGGACATTTATTCCCACATCGAGTCCTTGCTGGCGATGCGGACCAGCGCGTACCGGCTGCCATAAAGGCCCATCTGATGGCAATAATAAAAATGAAAATCTATTTAATGGGAGCAGATATTGTGTTGCTGTGTGTTCCCAAGTGAAAATTAACCCTCCCCCACCTACAGCCCTTGTGTTTAACATAAATGCCACTTGTCGCATTCGTCCCGAGTTTGTTTTTTTTTTAGTATTGCGTGAGGCCAAGAAGACGCACGCATATTAGCTTAGGAGTTGGGAGTCCCGGGCGCACATAGGTACACATATGACAAACTCAAAGCCAAGCTACATATGAGGGTTGCAGGGAACATCCTGATGGGTTTTTTTTGTTTCTGTAATTGTCTCAGTGACGCAATGAAAAATCGAAAGTATTGGACGGAATGTGAAAATGAACGCTTTTGGGTTATAGGTGGGTACTTTCATTCTTTTTTATTTCTGGGTGACCCTTTTTTCGAAAGCCTTCAGAAGGGGGATTTGATGATGAAGGGTCATGGAGAAGGCTGTTAGCAACATATGCGGTTCTCACTAAAGTGCAATATGAAATATATGGATCTGAAATTGAGGATAAATGGATAGAACACACTCGAAGTTCGACAAAAAAATTGATTGTCACACGTGGTGGAAAAATAGGGAAAATACCTGGCGTTTGATTGGAAACGCATATATCATACCCTTCTGGAACCTATTTTGATTTGGAATGCTTATCCAACAATCCCAGTCTGCTATGGCAAACGACTCTATTTGACAAAGGCTTTTTGTTGTCATTTCCTAATACCAAGACCTGTTTCGCTTTTAACTTGATGCTACATCTCGCTTAGTTGTTCACAAAGTTGTCAGCAAAAGCAAATCAAAGGCGTTATTTCCGACACCTTCTTTACCTTATTAAGCACAGTGTTCAATCTGCTACATGACAGAACGTTACTTTGACATAGTCCCCTGGTGATATCGAAGGCTTCGCATTCTCAAACGTCATCGTGATAAAATTTGTCAGTTTGGTAGTGAAAGAAAAACAAAAAAATGGCAAGGCATAGCTCTACTCTGTCATAAGCACCTTTGAAATCAATGAAAAGTTTGTGGGAATCGATATCGTTCATTTAGGACATTAAATAGAATTTTATAGGCTTTATTTGAGAGTCATCGCTAATGCCTCTGAGTTGGTGTATGGATTACACATTAGGCAGTTGGTAACGTTTTATTGAGAAGCTGCTGTACCTGAAGGGTTTATCTGCACCAGATCCCTTATCCGAGTTAAGAATCATGAACAAAAATGTTGCAGGATATTTTAGCTCTACAAAAACGGATTTAATGTTTTGGTAGGGTGCAAGCTTCAAATCATCGACCAACTTTGGGTGGATGGAAGACTTATACCGATAAATGGACTATCTGCCCGATATGAGTCATCTTTAGAAGCCTATCTCTTTGAAGAACTATCGAGCGTCTTAAATCCTTCCTAAGCACTATAGTCGGCAAGTGTGACTGCCAGCCCGGGAAACCGATAATAGACCAAATATTCGCATTGAGGTAGATTCTCAAAAAGAAAAATTAATTTCAAGTCGACACTTAACATCTTTTCATAGAGTTTAAAATAGCATTGATCGTTAGAAGCTCTCTATCGTGAAAACTGATTCAGTTTTATCGCATATCAACTACTAAATAGCTCTTCCGAACTATTCCTAACATGTACAAGGTCCAGTAGTTGCACTAACATAATACTTTATCAGCGTCATTCTAGAGCAGATGATAGAATGAGCGGGAAGTTAATAATGACGCTACTATTTTCAATAAATCTGTAAGACTACTGGATTTAAACGTTATCGATACCATCGGCCAATTCCAACGATCTTCCATCACGGATATTGCAGAGCAGGGAAATCTTATTAGTCGTGGATTATTAACTACTTAGTATTAAAAATCCGAGGAAGATTGGGCCTAAGAAATCGCTTCTACTTCGGTTTGGTGAAACAAATGGGTTCAAAACACCTCAAGACTCCGTAAGCTGAAGTCTATCTTATAAAAAAAAACCCTTATATTCCTAGACATGCTTTACATAACCGAGTTTTGGACGATAGGCAGAACGGGAAAACTGATACTGGGCCCTTTTGTAAGAAACATTTTTCGATAGATATTTGGTATTTTTTGTTCGAGAAGGCCAAATGTAAAAGAAGTAACAATCGCGAATGTTTATGTAGCTGATAAAGTCAAAACACGGCTCGGTCACATCGAACAAAAAAAAATGGTAAAGACAATGGAGTCTTCGAACTTCTTCTTCCAGTTTTCAGGAAGGAAGACCGGACATTTAGTTCAAAAACAAAGCCATTACGGATGTCAAAGCCTTCGATCTAGATAACTGGAGGCAGCGTGTTTGCGATCATTAGATGAAATGACCCCACATTTATCGGAATCCAGTTAATTATGAAAGTAACTTAGATGTTTACCTGGATCTCAATAAAGGAGATTCCAGGTTAACGTCATGTCGGAGAGATATTGACTATCATCGTTCTTTTAATTTAATAGCAAATGAAAGTATCATTTTCTTGGGTTTGGTATTGATTGTGTTTCCAATATTGTTTATATCAGTATCTCTGAGGTCCATAATGCATATCGCTCTAAAGAAGCTTCACTTCTATAAAAATATTTAGTCCACGAAAGATAGTCGTTTTCTATGATACTCAGGGAGGCTCACTTCTTCGTACTTGAAATGCCTATTAAAAAATATATGTCCAACATTTCTGGGAATCATAATATTCAGCTGATAATACTAAGCTTACAAAATTCACTTACAACTGTCAAAAATTGTTGAAATAAATTTACTTATCAAATTCACAGTATGATTAAAATGAGATTAAAATGAGTCCTGCTCTCAGAACTAGATATTTCGCTAAGCTAAAGTCTGTTGTGGTAAAAAATGAGATTATAGGGATTCCCCCACACTTATTGCATAAGCGCAAACCTCAGCAACCTTTTTTGCATCTGTTCTAGTCTTATAGCAGGTATGATTTGGTACCCAAACTTGAAGAGAATATTCAAGAATCGATCAAACAAATACTATAAAAACTGCTTTTTAACAAAAGGATCAGAAAATTACCCTGACTCTCTCTTTATCCAACCAAGAATTGAATTGGATTTATAAAGTATGGAGTTGATGTGTGTTGTATGAATTCAAGCTCGCCGTCAAATGACACACCAAGAACAGACATTACGCTTACAGTTAATAATGATACACCATTGAGCAAATAATTAAAAGAAGGTACTGAAAGCTTCCTTGTAAGACTCATATTTTTACATTTATCGACGGATCAAAGAATTACGACAACACAAATAAAAATTGTATCAAGATCACTTTGCAACTCTTCACATTCATGGGAATTTTAAATATTTTTGAGGATTATTAAATGAGACACTTTGAATGTTTCAAAGCAGATGTTAAATCATTTATGAATAAAACAAAAAGTAAAGGAACTAAGTGGCTGCCCTGTGGTATTCCAGAGTTAACGTTAACAAATGTGGAAGTATGACAACTGAAAAGAACTAAGTATGATCTATTAAATGATATTGAAGCCAAACAACAATATGTTCGCTGAATTCATTTAATATAGCAATATTCGATGCGATAGTGTACCGAATGCTTTACTAAAGTCAGTGAAGACCCAATTCACTTGTATTCTTTTTTTTTATGAATAATGCAATTTTCAATAAAAAAAGGTGAATGTGGAGTGCACTTTTGTAACTGGATGTTTATTATTAAAGGATAACTGACAAAGAAACATTTTATAATTATAGCCTTAAACATTTTTGGAATTGTGGATAAGGACAAGACTTTTTTTGAATGTTTATAAAATTCATTCATTTAAAGATATGTTTGCATATTTTGAATATTTTTATTGGGTTTTACCGGGAAGTGTGATATTTTGTAGTGTCTCATGGCAATTTATGCATTCGAAAGAAAAATCGAACTCGAGATTTCGATCCGAAATAATATTACGATGATAAGAAAGGCAAAAAAATGGGTCTCGGAATTCTGTCGGTCTATTTTTCAGTTCAACTACATCATAGATGGCCAAGCTGTTTTCCTTAAACTTGAAAGAATACCTTTATAAAACTCCCCCCCCCCCCCCCACACACACAATTTCATTCAGTAAAACCTAGCTAATGGTTAAAAATAAATGCACGACTGGGTCACACGAACTTGCTCTTACATACATATGTTAAACACTAACCACCAGCTTCACAGTGGAAGTTTAAACCCCACTTTTGGTTTAAACTTCAGTTCAACAAAAAATTTGGTTTCCCAGTCCTTGAACAGAGTTCATTCTGTAGTTTAAGTTAAACGACACTATTCTGCCGTTTAAATCTCAGTTCAACATTCCCTTCAAACATTTGAAAATATAATTTATTTTAATTTTTAATTTTTGTTTCCTGTCACAGGTCACAACTGAAACAAAGCAAACTTTCCTTGATTGTTTTTTCTTTGATTCAGATAGAAAGAGAAAACAATTTACTAAAACTACGTTAAATGAACTTAGGTTCAAATAAGACTGTGAAACCGGGCGAGTTGAACTTTAAATTTAAACTCTAGTTCAGGTTCAGAAGAACTTAAGTTTAAACTCTCACTGTGAAACTGGGTAAGAATTTCAAAAATGAATATTATAAGGGAAAAACTGTTCAGAAGCATGTTTTTATTTCAGATATTGCCCCTAAAGTGGATATTGGCTCAATACACTTAGATTTCTCTGATGTGTTAAATGGTCTACAGGATCTTAAGCCTAATCACATTCCTAATGTCGATGGTATTCCTGGTCTTGTCTTTAAAAAATGTTCTAAATCTGTCTGCTTTCCATTGCTACATAGTTATTTTCAACTTATCTTTATTGTCCGGATTATTTTTGGATGAATGGAAATCTTCTTTTCTGATCCCAATTTATAAGTCTTGTTTCAAAAACAATGTTGAAAATTACAGAGGCATTTGTAAGCTGTCCGCGATTCCTAAACTGCCCGAAAGTTTAGTAAAGTGCAAACTCATTTTTTTCGTTAAAGAACATTTAAGTGACGCTCAACATGGGTTTATTTCGGGAAGATCAACTGTCACTAATCTGGCATATTTTTCCTCATTTGTTACTAATTGTATTGATAGTCAAAGTCAAGTTGATGCTATCTACACGGATTTTAGTAAGGCATTTGACTCAGTATGGCACAACATACTGCTTCGTATGGTTGAAAGTTTTGGGATTCACTGTAATCTCCTTCAGTGGATTTCATCTTTTTTAACGGATAGGTTCCAAAAGGTTAAACTAGACAATCGATAAATGTACCTCAGGAGTTTCTCAGGGTAGTCATCTTGGCCCACTTTTATTTATAATATTTATTGATGATATTTGTAATAACATAAAGTTCAGCCAATGTCTTATATACGCTGATGATCTTAAATTATTTTTAAAAGTGAATTCCATTTATGACTGCTTTAATCTCCAAATAGATCTCGATCATTTATATTGCTGGTGCATGGTTAACTGTCTTAAACTTAACGTTAAGAAATGCTTCGCTATCTCTGTCTCTAGGAAACTCTCAACTTATAAGTTTACGTATTCTCTCGATAGTACCTCCCTACAGAGAACTGCTTTAGCAAAAGATTTGGGTGTCTCTTTCAATTCCAAGTTTTCATTTGACCCACACATTGATACTATTGTTGCAAAAGCCAACACAATGATTGGTTTCTTTATAAGCAACTCGACTGACTTCTCGGATCCCTATACACTTATTTCTTTATATAACTCATTAGTAAGATCATCACTTGAGTATGCTGATGTCATATGGAACCCTTTCCAACAAACGTTTTCAGATAGAATTGAGAAAGTTCAGAATCGTTTCACAAGATTTGTGTTTTTTAAAATGCGATGGAAATTTTGTCCAGATTTTCAAGCTCGACATAAACTTCTGGGTTTGAAATCTCTCAAATCTGGAAGAACTATTCACCATATAATATTTGTGCGAGATATTTTATGTTACCATATTAAATGCCCTAACCTTTTATCATTAATTTGTATATATGCCCCGATTAGACCATTGCGAGAAAGATACCTTCTTTATCTTTTTATGGTATGAATGAACCAGTGTCGTGGTCAATTAGGGAGTTCAATGAAGTAATTAGTCATATTGACACACGAGTAGCATGGTCTAGGAATAAATTTAAAAATGATTTGTAGATATTACTTATTTTTAAGAAATTAAGCATAAATTGTAAATTATTTATATTTTGTATACCTACATACATACGTACATTATGTATTTAACATTTTTTTGCATCTGTTGAGTTTGAAGCTCGTAGATTAAATAAATAAATAAATAAATTCATTTTTTAAATGACTACAACAACTTATTTAGTAGTTGTAGGTAAAAATAGTATACCATGTGATTCAAGCAAATATTGCTTTATGCAAGAACAAAAATTATAAGCCCTTGTAGTGGTTTCTTAAAAAAATAAGCTTTTATACAAAAATTTTTAAAACATTTTTTTAAGAAAAAATGTTGTTACGTGAACTCAAAATTTTTATTACAGTACGAATAAAAAATAAATTTCCAAAAAAATACTAAGTTGTTTTTGAGATATTGAATTTTCCAGAAAAAAATTGATTTTTTTTATTTTAATTCAAAAAATATTTTTTTTAAAAGTCTTGAAATGCAATATATTTTAAACTTTTTAGAAGCTTCTCTATAAGAAATTTCATAAAGATCCGTTTTGCCGATAATGAGAAATTCAAAATTCGGAAAAATGGTTCTATGGTAGGTACAGCCAGATATATATTAATTTAATTTTATATAATTATAGATCGTAAAAATTAAAGGAAACAAAAAAAAATTATTAAAATTATCGAAACTGTTTTCGAACAAAAAAATACGATTTTCGAAAATCATTTCTTAACATTAATTTGTATGTTATTTTTAAATAAAACAAAATTTTTTTTCTCAAATCGTGTAGATCATTTTAAGAAATGAAACATACAGATCCAACTAACTAACAATTTTTATTTATCAACTTTGAAAAAAATAGAGCATGGTGTTTTTGAAATTTTGGGATTCCAAAAAAAAATTGAAATTTTTTTTTTTTAAATCAAAAATTAAAAATTTATTTTAATATATACTCATATTCAAACTTTGTAGGAGCTTAAGAATAAGAAAAATTGGTTAATTCGGTTGTACGATTTTCGAGAAAATCAAAAACAAAAAAATGGTTCCAGGGGGGCTACCAAAAATAACCATTTTTTGAAAAAAAAAAATTCTAAACCATTACCTAGCTTTAACTAAATGAAGTTTTATGATTTTTTTTTTAATTCTGAGGAACAGTTCATGAGAAAAAGAAATATTTATAAAATTTGGAAAAAAAAATCGTATGCGAGGTACCGTTATTTTTGGTCTTAAAAAAAAAGAAAAATACGAGTGGGGGGGGGGGAATTAAAAATGATATCTACCAAGTTTAAAGAAAATCAGCCGAGCCGTTTAGGCTGTAGTCGAAAAGACATACAGACAGACAGAATTGCGATACCCGCTTTTTTGGTAATCGCTATCGTCGTAATGCCAACTTTGATTAAAATCTCGAGTTCGCCTTTTTTACGAATGCATGACTTGCCTTATAGTACCTATAAGTCGCAAGTAAAAATATACCCCATAGCAAAACGGTACAACTGATTTTGGTAATTTTTTTATACCAAGGCTTTTTAAAAGTGAAAAGTATAAAGTATTTAAATTTCTTTGTTGGATTTAGAGAAACTTCAAATTTTTTTTGAACCTGTATATGTATATTCCTTTCATATCCTATCTTACTTTTCTTAGTGCTCGCACTGTGTTTAACATTATATGGGTATTCGTAACACTTTGAGTGTACGTATAGTAAAAATTAGTTTGTATTGTAACCAAAAATAACGGTACTAACCACACAAATGTTAAAAATGGTTTTTTAAAATCGTATTTTTCTCGAAAACGGCACCTAGAATTTTGATACATTTTTAATCTTAGGCTTAATATTAACGTTTAGAACTTGAAAAAAAATTAGAAATTAAGGCTGTACCTACCATAGAACCATTTTTCGATTTTTCTCTTTCTCAATATCTGCATAGCAGATTTTAATGAAATTTTGTGTTCTTAAAAATTAAAACAAAAAAAAATAGAACAACAATATTTTTTGGATTTTTGTAAAAAAGAGAGATGGGAATGATTCCATGATATTTCTGTTTTCTTTCAGTTTTAATGCTTGTTCTTGATTCTATCCAATCAATGAAGAAAAGTTAGAGCTGCGCCTGCACCAAGACGTGAGTAACGCCTTATAAATTGTAGTCATATCAGAAGGGTTGAAAAATGTCTTACATCGATATAGAAATCCTAAGCATTTAGCAGCATTTGTGGCGGTCTCGAGAATGTGGCTATTGCAACGAAGATCGTCATTGACACACCTACCGAGTTATCAGAGATTTTGGGTTTCTTCGATGCAAGTACCATTCAAGAACAATGGCATAAGGTTTACATTTTGCTTCAACGTTAATAGACAGTATTGAGTTTTAGAAGCATTAAACTCCATACCCCATGAGCTTATCATACGATACTGTTTCAATTGTTCTTCCCAAGGAGATGGACGTGAATTTGAGAACGACTTTGAAAAGCTGAGAGTAGAGTCGCCAGGAAAACAATGAAATGGATTATAAGTTTCATTTATAAAATTGAGGAAGAGAATCGGAGACAAAACGGAGCCCTGGGGAACACCAGCATTTATTTTTTAAATATCAAACTTGAAACCGCACAATACAACATGTATTTAACGATCCAGAAGGTAATTTCTAATCCAAAAAATAAGGGCTTCGTTGATACCAAACGAACGCATTTTCGATAAGAGAGCCTGGTGCCAAACTGTTTTAAATGCCTTAGAAATATCAAGCGCAATAATCTTACTTTCTCCAAAACATTGAAAAGATCTGTTGAACTCTTCAGTGAGGTATGCCAGATCAGCAGTGGAACAATTGCTAAGTAAGCCGTATTGCCGGTCATTCAGAATCTTTCGATCTTTGAGATATTTATTGAGTTGATAATTTATCAGCGATTTCATGACCTTGGAAAGAAGGGACCTAAGTGTATTGGTCGATAGGAAAAGGGGAGCAAGGGTTGCTTTATTTAAGAACAGGCTGGACAAATGCTGTTTTCCATCTTCAAGTGAAGGTTTCACAACAGTAAAAGTGTTGGAAAAGCTTACGCAATAGTTTTGCGATGAAGAACACATCTTCGGAACAATAGGGTGTTAGCCATCAGAAGAGCAGGGGATTAATTATATCAAGATCTCGAAGGACTCTTGCAATTGTACGAGTCCAAAAAAATAACTGTCCCATTGAATGAATTATTGAAATTTATACGCGATGTACATATGTAATTAAAATTTATTTAATTTTTATTTCCGATTTATTCCAACGTTTTCGTCCTGATGACGCAGCGAAGATTCTTACGCTCCGTCTTGTTTGGTCCAGCTTAGGATGATTTCTTTAGCTATCCCCAACATGAAGAAAGCTTAAGACTGTTAACTTATAAGCATTGGATACTCATAATCCAGTTTTCCATCTAGATGAACAACGCATCAAGTGAATATCCTAATTTAGATGCCGTGCAAAAATAAATCTGGTATTACTGGATGCAACTAGCTAGGTTTTCAATTTTAGTTTTCAGTTCCGCAATGAACTGTAGTTATAAGTCTTCCAATAAAAATGTCACCTTACGTGGATATACAAAACCAAAGGTGAAATATGCTCGAATGTAGATAACATTATATCTCAAATAAAACCTTATTAGTTCTTGATCCAAATTAAGAAGAATTAAGATGTTGTTTGCATCTCCAGGACCACAAATGGTGACTATCATAAATATTCCTTAAAATCCACCATTAATCTATCCTGAATCTTCTACCTCTTTTATCACCCGAAAAGAGAGCACAAACAGAGCTCATGACAAATCCTTGACCTGAAGTCTGCAGAGCGTCTTAGAAAAAGAACTTAACCAAACACTCTTATTTTTATTTTTGTCCAATCCGCAGAGACGCCCTCAAATAAGAAGCCGTAAACATAAACAAAATTTTTGCAAAGCAAAACATCCGTTTGGAACTCATTTGCCATTTGATCAAAAACAACACAAAAACAATATAACCTAAATAACTGGGAAACAACGAAAACAGCTTCTCCAAAGACGAAAGACGAAGCCACAATATCCAGTACAGAGACACCTTCTCTAACCCAAAGGAAGGAAGAATTCGTATGAGAAGATACACAAAAAATCCTCATATAAATTGTTATCAGTCATCCTTGAAAGTTTTGTAGATTTCTTCTTGTTTTGCTGCTTCAGAGCTCGTGCCCTGCTCGACTTCTTCGGGTTTCGGGTTTTTCGTCTTCTTCGGTTACAAATTATCCGCAAACATTGAAAGTTGGGTGAAATGGTGGCAGCAAAACTAATTTATCACCAACGGAACCACACCACCATGGAAGTGGAGTGTTTTGAAACAGTTTTTGTGTGTAATGGCCGGATTTTGGTGGAAGACCGCAACCAAACGCCCGCCGCGCCGCGCCACCACAGCAGCAACTAGCACTGCCGCCACCATAAGTCATTTATTCAAATCGATTCGTAAACAAAAAAAAAGGTTTTCCTACCCCGCCCTTTGCTGTGCTGTCAAACTTCTTAAACAGAAATAGGTACGAGGATCGACAAGGACTCTTTGGCTTTTTTTTTGTTCTTTTTTCCGACTTTCATTCACTCTGACAAATTGTGGCAATTTTTTATTAATCCAAATCATCGCGATTCATTATGCTCAATGACCAAGCAGGAAATATCCTTCAAGTTGAGTTTTGCTTTTGTTCACTCCAGGATTCTCGCCTTGCAGTGGTCTCTGATGGTTATATGGCTTCTTATTATATAATCCCTTACATGCATGCTATATGGTAATGTATTTTAGCTTAGGCCTTTAATTACCTCAAACCCAGCACTTAAGCCTTCGAAATTGATGCAACTGACGCATTATAGCCTTTAATTTGTCAATTAACTAAAACAATTGATGTTTCTGCATCACTCTCACCTCCTTCGCCTACTCATCATCATGGACAGTGGACTTGATGACAAAAATTTCTGAACCAAATTGATTTTTGAAAATTCTTGAAATATTCAAGATGGCACCAGTAGAATATTTATTTATAATTTTAGGATAGCAATGTTATGAAACTCTAGTCCAAATATCAATCATAGATATGGTAGAAGGGATCTTTTTAGAAGCTCAATGGGAATGAAATATTCGATGCAACTACTCAGCTCAAACAGTGTCTTCGTAATACTCGTAGTAATAGAACTTGCCAAGTAACGTTAGGTTTCGAATTAGTTAAAGAGTTCGTCTACCTCTCTTCTTAAATCCCATTGGAGATGATTTATTTAACACTGCGTTTACACAAAACGATGTTCAAATAATTGTATTTACTTTTTGTTTCCCTTCAGATGGAGGAATGGTTTTAAGTACTAGGAATTTTAATAAAAGTTAGCTTCAT
Source organism: Philhelius festivus (assembly GCA_963931855.1). Classification (NCBI taxonomy): domain Eukaryota; kingdom Metazoa; phylum Arthropoda; class Insecta; order Diptera; family Syrphidae; genus Philhelius; species Philhelius festivus. Next base: position 175,559,444 of record OZ007556.1, read on the forward strand.
AAAATTGCTAAGAAATCGTCTCTAGGCAGTCTTTACTCCGCCTTTTTAAGGGTCCGGTGTTATAGCTATCAGGAAAAAGAATTAGGGAAAATTTTCTTTTGGATAATTTAATGTGTTGTCAAAAGGTCTGAAATATGAAAATGGAATGAATTAATTGGAAATCATTTGAGATAATTTTTTCGAAACCAAACATTTCTTGGAACAAATTAACAAAAAAAACCATTTGCCTAAGGCCCCAGTTATAGCTATCATTGAAATGCATCATTGAAAATTTTCATTCCCATTTTTAAGATGAACAAACAAACTACAATGGCTTTAATTGGTACCAAAATGATAATGAGTAGTAGAATTTTTTTACTCTATAAAATACAAAATTCTGATTTAAACTTTCTTTTAAATCCACTTTTATTATTTCACTGATAGAAATAAATTTCAATGAACAACTGATTTTCGTGTCTTTAATGTGGAACACAATCGTTCCCCTGAATGTGTTCGATTCTCTGTCTGTTCTCAAATGTCAGTTTTTCTTTCAATGCTCAACTCTAACCTCAAATGCATAGAATTAGTTGTAATCAGCCACTGACAGGATCTTTTACTGAGACCAATTTTTCAATGATTGCTATAACTGGCTTGTCAAAAAAATTAAGTCAGCATTCCACTGATTTGCTTCAATGATGCATTTAAATGAAAGCTATAACTGGGGTCTAAGAATATAACAATTCGTTCCAAATAGCAGCTCTTCTTTTTTCTACTGTTCCTCTGACAACAGAAAAAAACTAAAATGAGAAAATGGGAAATGTCAAAGGAACAAAGTGGGATGAAAAATTAAAACTCTTCTTTTCCACTTTTAAGAATTTTGAGAAAATTGGAAGAACCTGTTAAAAGCTAATAAAATGATTTTAGCAATTAGTCATACTGTTCGGGATAGTCTTCATTAAATTCTAAGAAGTAAAAACCAATTGGTTGATCCTAAAGTCCTAAAAACTGTTTTTTACTTGTGATATACATAGGTACTATAGGGCAAGTTCTGCATTTGGGAAAAAAATCGAGCTCGAGATTCTGATCGAAGTTGACATTACGATGATAGCGAAGACGAACAAAATGGGTCCGACAACTCCGTCTGTCTGTCTGTATGTCTGTACCTCTATCTAGAGCCTAAGCCACTGGACCTATTTTATTCAAACTCGGTACTTAAGGGTCTTCGCCGATTCCTTAGAGGAGAAATTGAAATTTTTTTTTAGCTCTTAAAGTAACGATACCACCCATACACCGGTAATGCATAATCTTATTTATCTCAAAAACGGCTCTAACGATTTTGATAAAAAAAATTATGTGTGAAATTATGGACGTGGACTACATTTTTGTAAAAAAAATTTTGGGGCAAAATGTTATTAATGGTACCTGTCATAGAACTGTTTGTTTTTTATTTTCGACTTTCTCATTAACGGCTCTAACAATTTTAACCAAAAATTTTCACCAGGAGCCCCCTTAAGTTTAAAATAATATTGTATATAAAAATATTCGAAAAAAAAATATTTATTTTGTTTTTTAAAAAAATAAATTCCACTTTATTTTTTGAAAAATCAATATCTTGAAAACGTTTGACCGATTATTTTTTGAAATTATTTCCTAAAATCTGTATTACTAAACACTTAAAATTGGCATCCCAAATTTTGTTCTAGAAGAATTTGAAAGAAATTTGTTATATTAAGAATTACTTTAATAAAACGATTTTTAAACTTCTTTGCGTAAATTCATACTTTCCGAAAATCAGACGGCAATTCCATGTATTGTATTTATAAAATAAAAATTGATAAATCCCAAAGTACTTTTACATAAGAGCAAGTTCGTGCGATCCAGTCGTGCATTTTATTTAATATGGTATACTTAGAAGAGTTTTAAGACTTACAAGTGGAATAAGAAAAATAAAACTTAAAAAAAAAACAGTATTTTGATACCCTGAATTGTTTAACTAAATAGAATAAGAGCCCACAGCAATTTTTGGGTGTGATTGATAACAAAAAATAATTAGCATAATTAGATAGGCCTTTTATAGTTATGTATTTACAAATGTGAAAGTCTTGCATACTGTATTGGGAGCAATAGTGCATAACAGTGCATCAAGTATGCAGTTCTTTCCAAGTCCAAATAATTGTGATAACAACTTTGCCAAAATGTAGAGTTAAGTCCCCTGATTGAAAATCAGTATCTAACTATGCTAATTATTTTTTGTTATCAATCACACCCAAAAATTTCGGTGGGCTCTCGGTCTAAAATGTTTTGTTTAAAATATAAGATTCATGAATTTATTTACCAACAATTATTTGATTAACCTAGAAGATCTGACTATTCGAACTCAAGTTAAAGGCTTCAAGACAGACCTACATGTTTGGCAGAGTTTGTATAAGATAATTGGAACTCCCTCGGCTGAAGCTTGTCGTTGATCTATTTTTTATACAAATCTTCTTATGGCTTATGGAGTCATTACTCATTACAATACAGTGTGGCCCAAAATGTATAATTCTATTTGAGTGTCATTACGCGTCGAAAAATCTGTCGACAAACCACGACAGATCGCGAAATACACGTTACTACTTTTTTACCGATTAATTTGTCACTGATTTTGGGGCAACTTGAATTTCTACATAAATTTTCCGGCCGTGTCGTACGATAACTGATTAAACACTCAGGCATTTTGCCGCTTCACTAGAAAAGACTAGCAGACATGTGACATGAATTTCGGCTTAGATTTTATGGCCATCTCAAGACAGCTAGTTAAATTCTAAGGCTGGAAAAAAAAATTCTCCGAAATACCTCATTGTACTCTATTTGTCAAAAATTTCACGGCTTTGCCTTAAGGAACAGATGCTTACCTGAAGACAGTTAAACGCTTCTAAGCCAGACTGAAATTAATGTCGCTTTTAGCGATCTTAACTGACCAGCAAGATTCCCAAAATTTGATATAGTTAAAGACTTTTCTTTGGAATTTAATAATTTACCAGTAAAGTTTACCATGGGTCTATGAGAATACCCCTCAGAATCTCCAAGACCCCAAAGAAAATATATAGCAAGGTTATAAGAACTTAGCGCCCGAAGTTCTCGACAAATCGATTAAAAATATGGTAAAATTAGGCTAAAATATTCTTCAATAATGGTGGCGTCCGCCTTATCGAAATATTTTTCAAAAGATAATGGTAAATAAGTTATAGATTAAAGTATGTGGCATCTGCCATAGTCCTTCTGAAGGCACACTCCTTCATCAATAATACCTTCCAATTGAGGTACGAAAATGCTAAATTGCATGTCTTTGTACCGCTAACCATTGACTGCACCATTTCGACCATGATCATTTTCAAAGACATATAGATCAATAATTCCAACAGGCCATAAAGCGTAACAAATGGCTTAACTAAGGCTTATCATTGCTCCAAGTGCGGCAATTTTGTATTACTTCTTGCCCCACGAGCCCTTGACCTCTTATGTATTACATCTTAACTGCGCAGTTCTATTTATTGAAATAGCCATTTAACCAAAAGCTTATTTCATCACTGAACAAATTTTCTAAATGGAATATCGGATCAATAGAAAGTTTTTCAAAATACATTTGAACAATTATGGAGACTTTGCTCCGGGTTGATTATATTCATGATGAATTACCAAACCAAACTACTTAACCTCAAAACAGTACAGAACTGTCAAATCGGCTGTCACTTGCCAATTTAAAGTTCTTCATCTCTAAAAGTAATACTCTATCGTATAAAATTGCGTCTCAAATTGGTGAAACGAATTTGACGTTTGTTAATGAAATCAAATCGTTGATTGAACAAAAAATTTGTTGGTTTAATGAAGAGCTCCATTATCGTATGAACGAAAATGCAACTTTGCTGAGTAAAGCACATCCTATATACGTCAAATTTTCAATGACCCTGGCGAATAAGTCCCGTAAATTTGACCAATGCCATTCATTGTGTTGGCTTCAGAGCAGTGGTGGCTTGTGATTTATTGGCATTGACCTGTGACTTAAGAACACCTCAAAAAAAGAGGTCTTACGGAGTTAAATCACACGATCTCGGTGGCCAACTCACATCTTCACACAATCGAAACCATGTTCGAAAATCGCTCGTTCAAAACATCCATTGTGGCATTGGCTGCGTGGTACGTTACGCCGCCTTCCTGTTAAAACCACATACATATATTCAGTGTCCATATCATCCAGTTCGGGCCAAAATAAATTGGTTATTATCGACTGATAGCGCTCGCCCTTTACGGTGATGGCTTGGAAAATTTTGTTCTCAAAGAAGTATGGACCGATGATGCTGCCAGCCAAAAATCAACATCAATCCACAGCTTTTTATGGATGCCATGCAATTTCGTAGATCTCATGGGGATTGTGACGGTCCAAACTCGGCAGTTTTGCTTGTGACGAACTTTTCATCCAGAAATAGGCCTTGTCTCTAAATATATGATTTTTCGGCCGAAATTAAGGTCAATTTCAAACTGTTCGAGAACCCATTTAAGGAACAAACTCGTTGTTAATTGTCGTGAACCCTGAGTTCTCGCGACAGTGAAATTTTGTACTATTGAAGCCCCAAGGCATGATTTGGCGCGAAATTGAGTTTCTCGAATTTTGTCTCCTGTTGCACGAACAAAAGAACCACTTTCACAAAACAATTTAATCAGTTGCACATTATCTTCACCGCTCCACGTTAATTTGGCAATTTTGACGGTTTTCGTAGATGACAGTCAATTTGACATAATATAACTTAAACAATATGGCCCATGTCACCTATCATAGTTCGAAAATACCTATAGGAAAATCCTTTAATCTCGATTTGCTAATTTATGCTTTTAGCCTTATTACCAAAACATTCTAGGCCACTGTTGAACAACGTAAGCAAATTTGTTGGAGTTGTCGACAAAATGCTAAACCTCATTACCTTGCAGTGAAAGCTCAACTCTGGTTAGAAAACAATTTGGTACCTAATCATTATTCGCTTGGCAAAGTGTATCCGTAAGCTATTCGAACTGATGCTGCTGCTGCTGCTGCTGCTACTGCTACTGTTGCTTGCTCTTTTGATGATGACCATGATTATAATGGCGATTGTGACGACAACGAGGATGATGATGATGACGATGATTACGAATGCTGTTTAGCCAGTTCCGATGCGGTTGCCATTACGATTTGCAGTTAACTTGGAATTAAATTTTAATCTATTATGCAAATGAGCCATAAATATTTATCCACCTGTCAGGCCAGGATCAAAAGGTGCTCACCAAACAACTCCCTTTAAATCTGTATACCCAGTATTCTTCCTTTATACTATATATGGGAAGCTGGAACACAAATTGCTTTGCATCTGTATGCATTTTGTTGACCAGTTCAGGGCAGGAATCTTTAATCTACCTAGATGGCTGTTGAACGACACAACTGAGGCGGCGGCGGCTATCATGCGATGTCAGTAATCAATCGCCGAACTGACTGAAACTGACATCCAAGCACTGAGCATTGAATTCCATTATACCTAGTTGCATTGTGCATTGTGTGAAAGCGACGGCGGCGGTGGCGGGCGGCGGAGGCGACGAGCTTACTTGTTAATTGAATTGAGTTCTGAGCATTCGATTGATGATTTGTTATTGCGGCTGAGTTCTCGATCCTTTGACAGGACGAATTGTGATGTTCTGGTATAGCCACATTTGAACGGTGTAAATGACGAGTGGGTTAAGTTGTTTAAAGTGTGCTCAAGCGTGAAATTCAGGATTTTTTTTCGATTTTGGCAAAAGAGAATAAAGGATAGTTTTACATAAACGAGGAATCAGTTAAGTGATGAGCTGTTTAAAGTACATCCTGGGCGAGTCAATATCCTCTATCCCAATAGAATTTCGAATGAGTGACATTTTGTCCTAGTCCGTGGACACCAACTCCTCAATAGAGGGATTTATGACACTCGCACTTTTTTTTATCTATGCTAGGAGAGATTTTAGACTTATTTCTGAGACAATATCTATTTATTAAACTATGTAGATACTGCGAATTCATCAAACATGGAGTCTTCAAAAAACATCCTTCTCACATTTAATGAAATATTATCCATCAACATAAATGCATTTTTATTTTTTTCTTCATCCTTTTCCTCATTGGAATCTCATTAAACCTATGAACTTTCCCATCGGATATTTATCTAACCTTTCTCGCTAAATCCAGTTAACATATTTAGTAAAAACTGGTTAAATGTAGACAAAGAGATAATTCAATATAAAGTTCCTTAATCCTTCCACGAAAATTCCGTGAAAATTCAAACTTTTCACACACACCCAACAATATTGTTGGGTGTGCATCAGGTGAATTCCCTCATGATACCTCTATCTATACACAAACACATGTCCATGTACCTACTCATAACTAACTCATTGTCACTTAAATCGCTTGAACATACAAAACAAAAGCATTAATTAACGTGTCACTAGGAATAAAAAAAAATAATAATAAAACTTGTATGCGCAAACACATTTATTATATCCTGACATCACCCATTCTCTTCAATTCAATTTTCACACTTTTTCTTCCATAATACATAAAAGGGCTCCTTGGTATATTGTTGGCTGAACAGTCAAAGACTAATATTTGGAATCTGCCATGTTATCAGTTAACTGTGATGATTTTAATACAAAAAAGTTCCAAATCCCAAAAAAACAGGAAGCTTAAGAGATGCCAGCTAGCAGCTTCGGAAAATTTCACTGTGGGAATTTTTTTTAGAAAATATTCCCACCATTCCGAAGTATGACTTATTTTAAAAGCAACAACAATTTTTGAAATTATTAAGCTATCATGCGAGGAATATATCATGATAGTTTTATGGTATGATATATTTCTCGCATGATGGTTTTCCATCATATTAGATTTCTGCCATGATAGTTTTCTCCCATGATTCTGTTCTCGCATGATAGTTTTATCCCATAAAATTTTCTCGCATAATAGCTTCTTCGGAGGCTTAATTGTGTCTATATATCATATTAGATTTCTGCCATGATAGTTTTCTCCCATGAGTCTGTTCTCGCATGATAGTTTTATCCCATAAAATTTTCTCGCATAATAGTTTCTTCGGAGGCTTAATTGTGTCTGTTTCTCACATGACAGCTTTTTTCGCATGATAGTTTTCTGGGATGTTAGTTTTCTAGAGTGATAGTTTTCTCACAAAATAGTTTTCTCGGATGTTGGTTTTCTAGAGTGATAGTTTCTTCGGAGGCTAATTTTTATCTATAATAATTTTCTCACATGATAGCTTTTTTCGCATGATAGTTTTCTGGGATGTTAGTTTTCTAGAGTGATAGTTTTCTCGCATGATAGTTTTCTGGGATGTTAGTTTTCTAGAGTGATAGTTTTCTCCCTAGTTTTTATCCATGATAGTTTTCCCCACATGATAGCTTTCTCGCATGATAGTTTTCTGGGGTGTTAGTTTTCTAGAGTGATAGTTTTCTCCCTAGTTTTTTTCCATGATAGTTTTCCCCACATGATAGCTTTCTCGCATGATAGTTTTCTGCGATGTTAGCTTTCTAGAGTGATAGTTTTCTCCCTAGTTTGTTTTTCTATGATAGCTTTTCCCACATGATAGCTTTCTCGCATGATAGTTCGCTAGCATGATAGTTTTCTCGGATGCTATAGTTTTCTCCAGTTATAGTTTCCTAGCCCGTTAGTTTTCTCCCAAAATTGCTTTCTCGTATGAAAGTTTTCTCACATGATAGCTTTCTCGCACAATGAAAGAATGGAAGTTTTTTCTCATAACATTTTTCTCGCATGATAGTTTTTTCGGAGGCTAGTTTTATCTATTATAGTTTTCTCGCAAGATAGATTTTTGTATGATAGTTTTTGCGCAAGTAAGTTTTATCACAAGGATAGTTTTCTAGCACGATAGCTTTCTCCCAACATTGTTTTCTCGTATTATGGTTTTCTCGGATGTTAGTTTTCTCCAGTGATAGTTTTCTCGCCCGTTAGTTTTCTCCCAACATTGTTTTCTCGTATGAAAGTTTTCTCACATGATAGCTTTCTCGCACAATAGTTTTCCGCATGATAGTGTTCTCGAATGAAAGTTTTTTCTCATAACATTTTTCTCGCAAGATAGATTTTTCGCATGATAGTTTTTGAGCAAGTAAGTTTTATCACACGATAGCTTTCTCCCAACATTGTTTTCTCGTATTATGGTTTTTCTCGGATGTTAATTTTCTCCAGTGATAGATTTCTCACATGAGAGCTTCCTCACCTGACAGTGTTCCCGCATGATAGGTTTTTCGCAATTATAGTTTTTCGCCTGATGGTTTTCTCGCACGATAGTTTTCTCGCATGATTGTTTTTCCCATGATACTTTCACACAAGTTCGATACAAAGCTCGAGAGAGTGTCCCTGAGTATGGTGCAAACTCGGGCACAAATAATGAGGTCGTAAAACTCCATGTTGGTGCACCACACCCACTCATGACTTCAAAAATGTGTCTCTTGGAACTTCGATACAGTGATTTTGACTTTTTTGCTTTTTATGTTTATGATTAATTATTTATTGGGGATAATCTCAGAAGCCACAGATCTGATTTTAGGAATTCATTTTTTGCTTAAAAGCTTTTAAGACTTAGAAGATGGCTTTAGGTCAAATAATATACAAATTACGGATACGATGTTTTCACTGTCGATACAAGAAATATCCTTGAAAATATTGTAGCTGATGGGTGGCCCATTCCCTTTACCTTTATGCTCATCATAGCTGTTGTAAGTTCAGCCAAGGTGCAAGTACAAGTGCGGAGGTACACCTACCGACTGTGATTCCTATAAGTTGCAGTTTTGTAGTGTGTGACCGGCTTTTAATTAATTAAAATTGAAATTGCTTTGATTGTGATCGTATAGAGCTACATGACAAAGTCAAGCAAAAATATGAAAATCTTTTTCTCAGGGCTGCTTGCTGCAGAGATATATAGGAGCGGGGAGGAAGCTATACTCTTTTCTGACATCCTTTTGCTTGTTGATAGTGTGTTGGTGTTTTGGAAGAGAAAGCGCAACAAGAGCGTGACTAAGAGGTTATTTGTTAATAAGTCCATAAGTGCACGTACCCTTTCCCGTATCCGTTTTCTGTGGCATCACCAAGGTTTCCACTTCCATTCTGCACCAACATTATAGGGGCTGGCTCAAAGGATGCAGTAATTTCTTCACATCAAAATGCGTCTACATATGCCCCAACGCCATCTACCTTCCTTCAAACCCCCACTAACCCCACCCATCTCACCCCTGCCAGTAAGGTCTTACCTATAATCGAGAGAAAATAAGAAAACAACAAGCAATGAATAAAAACACATATAACGGCATGTTCTTTTTAACTGGAGGAGCGTGTGTTGTTTGTAATGTATTTGTGCTGCAAGGATTAAAGTTTGTGTGCATTGTAAGGATGTGATTTAGAGGATTCGAAGGAATTTTGATTTTGCAGGATTGCTGCCGTTTGGAGCAATTAAAATTTTTGAATCGAGCCTCCATATACCAGCTGCAATGATAAATGCAATTTAGGACGGCAATGGCGTCGAAAACGATCCTTACAATGTCCTACTCCTGCAGGCTATGCAGGATTTGAAGAATGCTGATGCCGATGCCGATTCCAATGGCATTGGCAGCAACAGTCCTAGACAAAACCATTCGTGCATTCGAAATTTGTTTTCGTGTTTTTCGAGATGGGGGGTGGGCTGGCCGGGGCCAGGAATACAGGGTGGAATTTATGAAAATCGAATTTACAAGGAGAGAGTAACCCATGACTCCCGTACAAACTGCTTAGAAACAACTGCCAGGAACACAAAGTAGACCAAGAACAAGCGAACCAAAACTATATGGGGGGGAGTGAGCACTGAGTAGAGCACCCGACATGGGCCACCGAAGACCGAACCAAGCAAACGGACAAACGATACGGCAAAGACGCCGACGCGACGGTCGGGCGGGCAAACAGATGTATACATTCGGAACATAAACGACCAAACAAATTTCCAAATGTGCCGGTGCAGGTGCATGGGGTAAGTTTTTCAAGCACGACGAAACTTCTACGTAAAAGTGCAAGGATATCTATACCGAATTGTGCTCCTGCATGACTGCTGTATATACTGTATGGCTACTCTGCGACGACGATATCGGTAGTGCGGTATTGCAGAGATTAAATTTATTTTCAGGTGTTTACGGAATGTGTTTTATTTGTCGTGTGCCTCATGCATTCACAGGATACACGTTTATCTGTAAAAAAAAAAATACAACAACAACTACAGGATATAGCTACCTTACCCCGAAAGCAGGTATTGTGCTTTAGGTGACTGAGGCGAAACAGTGGAAGAGGAAAGTCTTCCTGTGCTTTCTCGAATAATTCATTGAATGACGAAGTCTTTTTTCGAGGAACTTATTTAAATTACAATCTAAGTTCGGACGTCAACTCTTTTGTTTGGGTTGCTTTTGGAAACAAATATCAAACAAACATGATTTTCAGTAGGTTTCTCTTGGTTGAGCTTGTATAAAGCATCCTTGATACTAGCAAATGTAACTACGTCTGTAGAGAAAAGATTTTTAATTACCTCTTTAGGGCTTTTGTTCACGAAAAGCTTCCATTACGGTTCTTAATCAAAAAAATTGAATTACTTACAAGAAAATAAGAAGAGCTATAATATTGTTAAGATTTCAGAACTAAAGTTCTATAGAAGCTAGAAATTACCATGTACTGGACTATAGGTTTTATTCATGTACATATACATATAAGTCACTTTAAAACCCAGAAATGAGGTATTGAGCTTTTTCTTGCCTTCACCTACAGGGATGGCCAAATACAAGTTTCTTTTTAAAAATGCAACAAAATGAACAAACTGAAATTTGTTCCTTGCATTATAGATTTATTAGTAAGAACAAAAATTCCCATTAATTATGGAACACAATGTCTTTCAATTGGCTGCCTCGGCTGGCTTCGCAGTAGAGCATTCTGTCACTCCGATTTTCCAAGACCTTGTTGAAGATTTCGGGCTATAGGTAACTGATTTCTTGGATGATATTGGCCTTAAGTGCTTGACTCGTTTACGGATTGTGAGTTTAACATCGGTCTTTCACGGTTCCCCACAAAGGAAAGTGAAAAGGGGTCAAATCGCACTTCCGAAGCAGGCCAATTGACATCGCCAGACGGCTAATAACACGATTTGGAAATTTGGTGCGCAAAAGATTGATTATGGCATGGACTGTGTGGCATTGCGGGCGCCCCATTCTACATGAACTAGAGGTCGTCCAAAGTCATGTCTTCAACTTCCTTAAAAAAAGTCGGTAAATATGACTCTGTATAACGCCTACTGTTGAACGAAACTTTGTTCCCAGCCTTTTTTTCGAAAAAAAAAAAATGGTCCAATGCTGCCACCATTCCACAATCCGTACTAAACTGTCACTCTGTGACAGGAACATGCGGGTTTTCCGAGCCCCAGATGAGGCAATTTTGTTTTTTATCGTTGCCGCTTAGATGAAAATGCGGCTCGTCAGAAAAGATGACTTTTTGCCCAAAATCGTGTTCAATTCAAGCTGCTCTAAGGCCAAAACTGAAAACGAAGAGCCTTCAATTTCAATTGCTGAGTGAATTGGACCTTGTAAGAGAATAATCCGAGATCTTTGTGCAGAATTCTCCTCAGGCTAGTGCGTGAAATGTTGAGCTGTTGAGATCGATGGCGAGTTAATGTTCCTTAATTGAGTCTTACGCCCTCGCCTACAGCAGCAGGCAATGTCCACTAGCATACTAGTCTCACGAACTTTTTGCACAGACTTGCGTACAGCAGGCTCAGTAAGTGATTCATTGTTTGGGCTACACAACACTCACTTTCGAAAAAAGTTTTCAATATTTCCGAACGTTGTTCAAGCTTAAAGCAACTCGAATAAACGTCAAATCTCTATCCGCAGCAGGATTTCACTTCTCCTTTTATCGGCAGTGATCCTACTGCGGATGTTATATTTGTTATTCATATAAAATCCTACTGTACTACGGATAACTTTTCCAAAAAAACACGGCTAGTGTCTCCGATTCATGAATGACTTTTCTTTATTTTATTTTAATTTTGACCTTACAAATAGCAACTTTCTTTATTTTAGAAGTCTCACGAGTTAGTATCGAATCCCTTTTTAAAGTAAAAAGCTTTTCGCATCGACTGTAACGGTACACATTTGCAGCACTTGATAACCAGCGCTATGCCACTTTACATTTCCAACGATTTTGCCATATACAATACTGCTGCTGTCTTATACCCACAATTGTTACACCTGGATGCAATAGAAGCTACCAAATTGGAGCTATGGAAAACATTCAGCACCGCAATGCAATATTCTTGTTTTGCATTGAAACGAGACTACCAGGGCTGGGGGATGCAACAGTGCACCAATGCCATTCTACGATAAAACACTCTTAAGCAAAAAGCAAACCTTTGAATTTGGAATCTAAATTGTAGCTTTAGCGATTCCAGTTCCAGGTCAATAAACTTTTGAAAAACCAAACAAAAATTTAAAGCAATCACCTTATGTCCATAGTTCACATCATTTAGATAGATTCCGTTTGTATTGTATCCGTATTAGATTCTCACGCGAAGTGCACTCCTTGGGATATTTCGTCCGGGCATCTGGTGTCAATCAAGTGTAACCCACGAAGCTGCATGTCGGAACATTATTGATTACAGTCTGCTAAGTATCACTCAAAGAATTCTGTTGCACGCAACACAAAAAAACCGTTGGTCAGCCATCGAACGAACTAACTTACGGGGCTGAGTAGTGAGTGTATATGCTTATAAGCCCCGGAAATTGGTGAAATAATTTCTCACGGTGCCGGAAATGTCATCCATCCCTCGGCCGAAGTGCATTTAACGAAAACGCTTCAAATTTCCTTTCAGCGTTTTTGTGTTCTTCGGTTGCACTTTGGCTTCAGCCCTGACTTGAACTCGCCGATGAAACAAACCTCTGAAACTCAACTCAACCGAGTACCCCGCCTGGATAAGAACGATGATGATGATGGATTCAAAGGTGTAGGCAACCCACATTAAGTTCTCACGTTAATTGGGATTCTGTAAACAATCCGCGCACCGATATGCTTCTTCGGAAAAGCAATTCACCGTTGTTTTGTTTACACTTCGCATGGCTCTGATGGGTTGCTGTCGATTGGATTGCTCGTCATCGTTGTTTCGTCATCAACGACGAACGATGATGGGCACTCAATGCGACATCGACATGTGGCTGATGGGATGGGATTCGAGGTGACATTTGGTTTAGTTGTTGTTTGCCAACAGGGAATTTCCTTTTAATCGTAACACACTATTGTTACGTGTTTACAATACACACGCATCGCACATAAGGGACTTCTGTTGTAGCCTAAGGGATCAATGGGGAAAGAATGAGTTGAAGTTCAATTAAGTTGTTGTTTTTTCCAAGCAGTCGCGATTGATTTCGTGTGATTTGATGATTCGAGTTTTCTTAGGAATTTTTGTTTAAATGAAAAAAAAAAACAGTGGAACGAAACATGAGATCTAATGTTCGTTTTCGAGGGAACTTATATTTATTTTTAAATTAAATTTGAACCATAAGCCGTTAACAAGGTGCCAACGAATCTGACATGAAGTATAAAATGGAAAAATATGATGAACGTCTTTTATCTTGACGGATAGTTTTTGTTGAAATCAAATAATTTTGTTATACATACACGTTTAAAGTTTATAGAATGCTAATTTGTATTGTTTTTTAAGTTCAATTTTCCTCGAAAATACTAAGTTAATCTACCAAATCTGCTGTTTGATACTCATGTTCCAATCAAGACCCGTTTGGTGAACCATAAGTCTTCTCCCTGGGTGAATGGCGACATCATTTCTGTAATATCACAACGAGATGCCGCTTACTGTCAGTGGAGGAGATACCGAGTAGAACTTCTACATCAAACCAAAAATGATTCTTTATGAACAAAAGCTCGGAACTACAAACTCAAGTAAGGACACTTGGAAGAGTCTTCGCGATATAGGCTTCGGAAAACAATCAAAGACTGTCACTGATGACATTGATTGCAATGTCCTGAATAGAAAATTTGCTTCATTGTCGTGTTCATTATCAGTGTGGTTTTCAGTGAATATAACAATGTTGAACAATCATTTTCAGCCAGTTTTTTTAGTCTTGACAGATTATCCGAGGAAGATGTTGTGAAGGCTATGATTTTGATCAAGTCAAATGCTATTGGACTTGACTTAATTAACCCAAAATTCATCAAACTTTTGCTTCCCTTCATTCTGCGTTTTGTAACATATATCTTTAACAATATTTTGACAACATCTGAGTTTTCTACGGAATGGAAGAAAGCAAAAATCATTCCCATTCCCAAGAATTGTTCAGGTACAGTTAAAGATTTCCGACCAATAGCCATTTTACCATTTCTGTCGAAAGTATTTGAAGAGACAATATCCAAACAGATACAAAACCATCTCACGTCTCACAACCTTCTTAGCATATATGTCAGTCTGGCTTCCGACACAGCTTTTGACACAGTAAATCACTCTATACTTTGTAGAAGACTGCAACAAGGTTTCGGATTTACAACCGAGTCGTGATCCGCTCATATCTAAGTAGCAGACAAAAATGTATTGTAGCAAATGGTTAATCGTCTAGTTTTGTTAATGTACTTCACGGGGTCCCACAAGGATGAATACTTGGGCCACTATTTTTCTCCATTTATATAAATGATTTACCACACATAGTTAAAAATTTCTTTATCCATTTGTATGCTGACGATGTGCAACTTTTGATCAGCCGATCCCTATCTGCGAAGGACGAGGCAGTCTCTCTGAAGAATGAGGATTTGCAAAACATCTTACATTGATCTTAAATAAATAATCTTCACCTAAATCCTACAAAGTCAAAGACATTGCCTTTCTATCGTAAGATATTTGATAAAACAATACTAAGCCTTCTGCAGATTGAGAATCAAACCATCGCTTATATTGACTCCTACCGTAATCTAGGTGTTCAATCAAACTCTTACAGCTCTATAGGGAAGGTTTATAGTAGCCTAAGAGCTCTTCGAATCATTCAAGGCTTCATTCCACAGAAAACTAAGCTTCTGTTAGCAAAAACTCTTTTGATTCCAGTGCTGCTTTACTGTTGTCAAGTTTTTAGCGATTTGGATTATGCGACGTCTAGAAAACTTAACGTTGTCTATAATAAAATTTCCCGTTTCGTATATAATCTTCGTCCTTTTGATCACGTTTCTTTCTATTCTGAACAAATATGTCGTTGTAGTATGGATAACCTATTGAAATTTCAGTCACTAAGCTACCTTCAAGTCGTAATTCAAACAGAATAACCCGATTATTTATACCGTAGACTGAACTTCTATCATTCAGATAGATCTCTCATCCTTATAACGCCAAGATTTAAATATCTGAATACTCAGCGTCAATTTTGTATTCATGTCATATAAACCTTTGGAACTCTCTGCCAATATCTATAAGAGGAATAGGAAGCACAAGGAAATTCTCACCTTCACTTTTTAATTATTTGGCCAATCGTTGAAATTTTAAAAATTTAAAACTCTAAAAACTTTTTTTAAAACTTTAAGCAATTTTAATTCATTCTCTTTTCTTTTCTTATTTTAATTTTAATTTACATAAAAAAATCTAAATTCATTAGATTAAACTTTGTAATCCTATATCATATTCAAGGCTTGCAATATTTTACAAGATGTATATCTTACTTTGTAAGCGTTTTTAATTATTAATAAATACAAATACAAGTACAAATAAGTATTCTTTCAAAAAGCTACAAATTCAGGCAAAACAGTTTTTTGTTAAATCTCGTTGATTTTAAGATTTTGCGGCCAATTCCAGTCGTTGTAGCGGTGTCTGGGAATTTTATAAATCTTGTAATACAATTTTATGTTTGTACTCGTACTTTTCAGGAAATGTAAGCCAAAATAAAATACACGACTTGATCGCATGAACTTGCTCTAATGTAAAATTTATTTTTTAAATAACTAAACCAGCTCCTTAAGTAGTAAGAGCTTAAAACTGGATGCCATGTGATTTCTCAAGAAAATATTAGCTTAGTGGTTTAGTGGTTTCTTAAAAAAATAAGCATTTACATATAGTATACAAAATTTTAAAAACCCTTTTAAGAAAAAATTTTGGTACGCCAACTTAAAGTTCTTGTTATTCTACGAATAAATATTAAATTTCCAAGAAAAATATTGACATGGAATTCTCAAGAAAAAAAAATTATATTTTTATTTTTCAAAAATCCAAAAAGTATTTTTTTTTAAGTTTTGAAATACAATGTTCTTTAAACTTTTAGAAAGCTTCTCTAAAAAAAATTCGAAGAGAAAGGAGGTGCCTATGAACATTAGCTTTGAATGTTTCCAAATTAAAATGGCATGGGAAAACTGTACTGGTTAAATATTTCCTTAATAGTGCTGTGCGACTAAAAACGAATCTCTATATTTAACGGAACGACCAAATTTAGGCTTTAGGGTGAGCTGATAAGCATTCCTAGAGAAACAGGTATCACGAGTTAACTGATAAAGGGGAGAAATGCAACTGGCTACTTCGAGTGAGCATTGCTTTTGAAAGAAGCGATAAAACAAGGAAATGCATGAAACATTCCGATGGGGTTCAAAAGATCGGAATAAATCCATGACAGCTCTATTTCCTATCAGTTTAAACGCTCTGCTCTGAGATTTCATGACCTTGGAAAGAAGGAACGTAAGTGCAATTGGTCGATAGGAAGAAACAGAGGAAAAGTCACTTGTTTTAGGATCAGGCTGGACAAATGCCATTTTCCATATTTTAGGAAAGAATTCAGAACAGTATAAGAGCGATGGAACAGCTTATACAATAGTTTTGCCATCAGGACCAGCGTATTTGTTTATATCAAGATTTCGAAGGGCTCTTTAAACAGTATGAGTGCAGAAATATACCTATCCCATTTAATGATGTACATTCTCAAGTACAGGTGGAGCATTGTTGCTAACAGGCAACGTAGAGCTAGCAACAAAATGAGCTGCAAGTACATTTGTCTTATCTAAAGAGCTAGTTATCGGTTTGTCATTGTAGATAAACGTTGGAACCGAAGATAAAGTTGAATTTTTTACGTTCTTGACAAATTTCTACTGCCTTTCGGACATTGCAGGATTTTTTTTTTCCTAATTTCTGGTCATGTAAGAATTTGGGTCTTTTTATAACAGTGTTGCAATTGTTTCTGACTTGTTTATACTTGTTTCGATTCTTCTCTCAACCTGATAGCTTCTTTATAGCTTGTATCGAACCAAGACTTTTCTTAAGAATTTATACTTTTAATTCTGTTAGGAATAAAACTACGAATCCCACGAAAATTCACTTCTGTGATAATATCAGCACAGGCATCGACGACGTCCCTATCGAAGAAACATAGTGACCAGTTAAAAATTCGAAAAAAAGTTATTTAGAGCGTCCCAGTTGGCTTTCTCGTATTGTCAAACGGTCATTTTGGGTGCTATTACACAATGCTCCGAAGTTCCGATTGGAGAGTTAACCGTTATGGTACACTTATCAGGGTTAGAAGTAAGAAGCAAATCGAGTGTGTGGGCTTTTCGCCCAGCAACAACTAGTATTCGAGTGGGCTAATCTACAAGCTTTAAGTAACGAGGTGTATCTCAACAAAGATATCAGGGAAAACTATGTCATGTAGTATTGGAAAAATATGTTGTTGAATGTGCGTTTAGAAAAAAGGTTCTCCGTGCAATTCCAAACATGCACAGAATTTCGGCAAGCACATGAACATTTGCTTTCAAGAATCTCGTTTTGGAGCATCAATTGGTGCGCAGGGCAGACCTTAATATCGAGGGTACTATTTTCAAAAAATCTTTCGACTTATGGTTTATGTGGCCGATATCTACATCACTGGCCATTTTCCCCATGTTCCGTAACAGAGTAGTTCACGGGAATTGAACATTAGGACAAATTTTTTGGTTTTGAAGTAAACGAGGAAAACACCAAGTGCATGTTATCAACGTACAAATAAAATAGTTTTCCACAGACTGGGACAAAACGTCACTATTTATAGCAACAACTTCAAAGTAGTTGAAGAGCTCATCTAACTATAGGGATAGGTATTAAGTATCAACTGAAGTAGCAATATCTACTCGTAAGTGGAGAACCGAACCCTTTAAAACTAGTACGAAACAAAATCTTTTAACTTCCAGTTCTGCTGTATGTTACCGAGTTTTGGACAATAACCAGAAGTGCTGAGCTAATATTGGAATCTTTCGAAAGAAAATTTCTTCGAGTCTTCGAAGAGCAGCTCTCCCAGGTTTGGGACAAGAAATAACGCAAGATCTTTTGTTTTAACGACCAAAATTCTATTTTACTAACTGGTTTTTCCGGGATTCGAACTCCGCGACTTTCCGCGCAAGGTTCTAATTTTTCATTTTTTATTTTTAACTTACAGCTTAACAAACATTCAAAGAAATCTGCCTCATGATCACTCAACCATTGGGTGAATTCGCTTTACAGTGGATCAATATAGTTATAGTGCACTTCAGCCCCATATTTATCCATTCATGTAGGTATCTGAAATCGAAAACTTGATAGTTTAAAATCAGAAATTAAACTAAATTTGATAAATTATGTATGTAAACAATAAATCAAATAAAATCGCCACGGAATTAATTTTCCATGAATTTTTAAAACTAACATTCTTCAGTAATATAAACGTGCATCCATAATCTGCAGCATTAAGCTGGAAATTTAAATCATGCGATATGGAATTAATTCGGCACACCATTTAACGCGTGCAGAAGAAGGAACGAAAAGTAGCATCATACTGCATGCATCATCACTTGAATCATTTTTTTTGTATTTGGGTGATTCTACAAACAATGGAATAAAATGATACAAATTTCGGCACGACATTTTTGGAAGCCAAAAGTCGTAAGAATTGTTCTAGTTGATCCTTAGAACGTCTCTTTGCGTTGTTGAAAGCGGCCAGTAAAAAAAATTAAAAATGATGATTTTAAGGACATTTTTTGAAAAAGGATGTTCAGGGGACTGAGTTTTTTTTTTTAAGGGGACTGAATAAATCTTAAGTTTTTTTGTATTTTCTCTTGGGTACACACTGAAATATAGAAATTAAATTTAATTAGCCTTCATAAACATACAAATTCATGGTTAATACATAATAACTTAGCATTTTATTAAAAGAAAATAATATATTATAATAAATTTTTTTTTCTACTTAGAATCAATTTAAAATAAATTATATTCTTTTTAAAAATTTTAAAAATATTTCGCAATGATGTTCGAAGTTCAACATAACTTAAAAATCCTCAGGTTTCGGAATAAAATATCATTTGTTTATTTATTAGCCAGGGGACTGAGACCAGGGGACTGAGGTTTTTCATGGTTTTTGCGCAAAAAAGATATTAAGGTTTTACTTAAAAAATCAAAAAAATATATATAATATTACAGTTTTATCAAACCTATACTATACTGCTAAAAAAGATGCCTACTTACATATAAATTTGTTTCGTAAAAACTCACCAGAGGACTGATAAACTAAACGGACATTCCACGACTTCATGCACAAATGTCTTTTTCACAATACTAACATAAGAAACAGAATCGAGTTGCACCACGATTTTATTGTAAGGAGACTTGGTACTTCAAATTGCCAGTGCTGGAAATCTGATCCACATCCTAGTTATTGATATTTTCGACTGTTTCAATATGCCAGGGGACTGATACAAAAAGCGGGGGACAAAGTTTAATGCATTTTTTTTGTAATAAAATAAATTACTAAAAAATATTTATTTATTTCGTAGCAAAGATGTATTATTTGGCGTAACTTCGGTGGGATTCATTATAGTATGAGACCTGAAATAAGAGAACGGTAATAATTTTTCTTTGCGAAAACGCACTGGGGACACGTCAGGGGACTGAGAATCGGACACTTTGAAGAATGTTTTGAGCAATATAAAATAAGGTCACCCTAATAATATTGTTAGGCCAGATAGATATCAGTCAGATTTAATTTTATAAAAAAAAATCAGATCAAATAATTCAACGGATTTCAAAATATTTCTGGGGCCGTCGAAAATTCCATCGTTTGTAGAATCACCCATTTACTTTTGCCGCAGGCTCCTTGTTATCCCTTCATCAGGACGAGCATTTCATTTTTTGTTCCGGTTTTCTATTTATTTTTTTTTTTAAATTGTTTAAAATTTAATCGATTCGAACGTCTGTTGCTTTTTGTCTAAATGTTCCTCCATTGAAGTTGGTGTTGTTGTTGTATTTGTATTTCGATTAAGAAGAAAAGCAAAATATAAATTCAATGTATCCGTATGTGAGGGGGAAATGAAAAGGACCAATCGCACCTGGTGCATGCATATGCGCCAGTCGATGCGGCACACTAGGTCATGTGAGGATAAAAAGAAGGGCACACACAGGCACAAGCTAAAAATTCCCAAATGGCACTAGGAATCTATATTTATACTGGTAAGTCTTTGATTTCGCAAAGAAATCAAACGATGAGGGGTTGTTGTGCTGAAACTCAATACATTTTTCGATGGATTTATTTTCTTTTTCTTTATTTGCCTTTTGTTTTGCAATCGTGAAAATTAATTCCACATGTGGTTGACTTTTGGTGTAGGGATGGATCTTTTGGGAATAGAATTTTGTATGAATTCTGATTTTGGGGTTTGTTGGGCCAAATCAAGTTGGAAGCTAAACAACATGTACAAAGATTTCTAATTAGATCAAGTACTCTAGTTGATTTTTATTCCTACCCTGACACATAGTTTTTTATGATAATGGATACATTTTTGTCACCCTCTTATTTTTGCCAATTTACGAAAATATTATTTATTCAGACCTTTCCAAGACATTAATGCCCTCGAAGGAGAAGAAATCAGAGCAGACTGCGGTAAGGGATGCCTTTTTGAGTCATATTTTGGTCTTCAATTAAAAATATTCAAAAACACCATCATTGATCTATGTTTCGCATAATCAAACGAGTGAATCCTGACTTCTCATTCTCACCGTATGCTTTGCGTGCCACGTTTCCAAGAAACCCGAAACTGAATCTTCTTCAGCAATCAACCACAACTCCAAGGAAATAGCAAAAAAACCTGACTAGATCGGTGTTTTTTGTACAATTCGTTCATGTGTGTATCTTCTTCTTCACAGCTTGTCTATAAGGACGGGACCAAAATTTACCGGAAGAATTTTCCTCTCAAAACATCTTAAAACGTTCTTGCCGCCCTTTAATAGGGTTCATGTCCGTGCACATATACGAGTATGTTGAATATAGCGTCAACCGTGTTAACGACTGCCCCACTTACAATCTGCCCAAGAACGAGATTCAAGAAATCACATGATAGCTAACTTCTTGCCGAAATCCTGTGCATGTTTGGGATAGTTCAGAAGAGTTGCTCCGTAGTTGCACATGGCACCGCTTTTTTTCCAATGTTACGCCTTACATTTGGATCAGTTTTCCCGCAATCCCGATTTCGACCATCGCCATATAGAGCTCTAGACGATGAATGCTTACATATGCCGCCTTGGAGTCAATGAATAGATAGTGAGTTTCGACTTGATTCGTTGGCCTTTTCCAGGATTTGTTTGTTAATATTTGGTGTATGGTCGATCTGCCGGACATACACTGGTCTTTGCAGACTAAAAGATTACAGGACGGTTTAAGACGTTAACTTTCACGTTGGATAGGATACTATATGCATAGGGATATGCATCGATTGTTCTTGCAAGACATAAGATCACCTTTATGTAGATGGGGCATATGGAGCTGATGGTCTAGTCGTCCGGGATGTTCTCTTTCATCCATCCATTTTTGGTTCATGGTTTCATGTATGCACCCTGTCAAAACATCATCTCCGTGTTTGAAGAGCTCTTCAAGTTAACCATTAGATGCTGCGGCCTTGTTGGTCTTAAGCTTATTTATAGCATAGCGTACCCCTTCTATACTAGATGGTGGAGCTGGTTCTTCATTGATTATTAGAGGGTTGTCTTTTTGTCAGTTTTATGAAAGTTAAAACTTGATTGTACGAATTCTTAAAAGTCTTAAAGAAAGAGCTTAGACTTGAAGCTTGTAGATGTAAGTGGTGCTTGCTGATATAAAATCCTCCAACTGATAAGAAACAGGACTGCTGAGTGCTGGTTAAAATGGAGACTTCAGTTAAACTACCAGAAAATCAAAGTCATGACATTTCATAACAGTTAGCCACGAAAGAGGAAAACTGTATGAATACAATAATTTCGGAGTCAAAATATCAAACGAATTTAATCCAAGAAACATGGAATTCTGTTTCATAAGAAGAACGTTAACTTAAAATACAAGTTTTGCATTTTCAAAACACCGACTATCCATATGAATTTATATTATATCATAACAAGTAGAAAAAACGGAGCTAGGAAGAGCATTCCACATTCGTGTTGTGCAGCCAAGGAAATAATCTCTATACGTAAAAATACGTTCGAAATTGGGCTCTTGAAAGTAAAGTAAATAGAAATGTGGGTATAACTGTCAAATTATTCTGGGAAAAGTTTTAGTCATTGAAGACTAAATGTCTTATTGATACTCGTAACTTAAAGGTTAAATTGGTTAATGTCTTAGAGCATGCTTGCAAGTCAATGTAAAAATATTTCTATGATATTTAAAAAAAAAATTCATAAATAAAAGAGTATCCATCCACGAAGACGATGAGGTGGAAAAGGCCAATTTGTTTTGTATGCTTAAGACTCTAGGAACAATTAAATACAAAGTCTCATCCGTTATGTCCAACAAAAAAAAAGTGACATTTGCAAAAGCTGCAATTTACAATTGCGCATGCTATAGGATCATTTGGCTGTAATCCTTTTCAAAGCAACTCTCCAAAACATTAGCTTGAGATGCCCACACGCCCTTACCAACCCTATGATGAGTTTTATGATGTCTTGCGGCTTATAACACAGAACAAAAAGTCAATTAGTTAATAATAATATAAGTCCAACAAGAAAAAGATCAAACAAATTTCTCTAAAATTCTCCAAACTTAAGGATGAAAATCAACTTGTCTAAAATCAGAACGTCGATGCTTAAGTCATGCAAGAAAGACATATTCAGCGGATTAGATTGTAGGCACAAATTTTGGGAAACACCAACAGATACGCCAATAAATAGCACTAGCTCTCCAAGGTTAAAGCTCCACAAAGCCAACTATCGTTCTAAAAACTCTTGAACCACAAACCAAAGCTACAATGTTTTTAAAGACACCATGCAGGCAAGTATCCGACATTATTTAAGATCTGTGTACATTTGAAGGGGGATATGTCGACTCTGACCATTTTCAACCAAAACCAAAAAGACGTTTGATGACTTAGTTAGGGAGCACTTATTCGTTTTGTATTTATGAAAGAGGTAGATAAAACCACCGTAGTCTACCAACCAACCCGGACAAAAAACCTCTTCTGTCAACTGCAAAAAAAGTGTCAGAAAATGCACAAGATAATACAAATAAAAAAATTTTAGGCGTTAAATGTCTTTATGAGCCTGATAACTTACAACTCTTAGTCATTTCTGTGTCCGTGTTGTTGGAAAGAATCCGAACGGCTAAGATGACAACCTATTTCTTACGACAAGAAGTACTCTATTCTCCACTTCCCAGTAAGAGAAAACAATTCTTGTTTTATGGTGGCTGTGGCTCAGATTCCGACCTAGACCCTTATGCCACGATTTACTGTAACATGTTCAACACAAGAGAAAAGTATAGAGCATGCAGAACAGAGTATATTAACAGAGATATTGCATTAAAAAAGCTGTGAGTAAGAGTCTCAAGGTTAAAGCAACACTCGGTAAATTTAGACAGTTATAGTTCTTAGAACGAAGCGTAGGCTTTTCAAAAAAGTTCAGCTAACCTAGTAAACCAACCACAGGAAATAGTGGATATTTTCAAGCAAGATTTCCTCTATAGCTTCTAAATACACATTATGTTGTTTGAATATTAGGGAAAATAGATATCCCATCTTCAGTCAATTTAGAACCATATCACAAATTATAGAATATGTAGGCTTAACAAAACATCGATTTCAAAGCCGCGTACAGTAATATTAATTGTCAAGAGCTCTATATGAAAATGGCCGAAATTG
Source organism: Philhelius festivus (assembly GCA_963931855.1). NCBI lineage: Eukaryota > Metazoa > Arthropoda > Insecta > Diptera > Syrphidae > Philhelius > Philhelius festivus. The sequence continues at coordinate 175,583,604 of OZ007556.1, forward strand.
GCAGTGGTTATTTTGTCCAGCTGTTTTCTCGTGACATTGGAAAGCACACAATGCATAACATTCAGAGAGTTTCGGCAAGTAGATGCGCTATCATGTGACTTCTTCGCTCTTATTTTAGGTAGTTAGGAAAAAATGCTACCACTGGCAGTCTAGCCCTGTTGCTCAATTAACGCTGAAGTAAGCACTTTTGATATCATAACTCGTATGAACCTGTGGGAAATTGTGGATAAACTCACGGAGTCTTCCAGTGTGGAATATGTTCAAAAATATGAAAGGTATGCTTATACTAGATTTTGATGTCTCTTATTGTGTGTTTGCTTTTGCACAATCATCCGGAAATTAGATCACTCACTCAGCCGAACCACCACACTCATCCGACATCATCTAAATTGTGCCAAGTTAGTCAGCTCTTTGACTTGTACTGAAACAGTGTCCAATCCGATCCGTAAAACACCATCAAAGCCCTCAGCCTGCTAGTTCTGGATCTAATAAGTCAAACGAAGAGCACGGCACAGAAGTAACCAAAGTTCGTCCTAAGGCCATTTCGTCACGTTAAGAAAAGTGATTAAATCTTTGATCTTCATTTCCAAAAGTTCGTCAATGTCCACAAAAAATACCCTTCCTAATTATTGTGCTCTACATTTGGCCAGAGCAGGGCATTTGCAGAAGAAATAGGGTATAGGGGACTGTTTCCGTTACTTGCTGGTTCCAATAGCTTTGACAATGACACTCATGTTTTAAAGTAGATGATGTGCAGATTAAGCGATAACATAACATACATTCCACAAAATCTTTTCAACTATTACAGTACTCGTATATGGAAGACATCGAACTCTAATACTCGTACCTTACAGCGATTGACGATCTGGTGAACTTATTAGTTTAGAAGTAAACAAGGACAAGAAGAAGTTCTGAAGTCTGTCCAACGACTATGATAAAACGTCAATTTTGACACCAACAACTTCGAAGTATTCAAGGAGTTCATCTACCTCAGGGTAAATATTCACTCCACAAGCCCCATAGTTGAGATCCGATGAAGAATAACTTTGTGAAACCTTTGCTATTTCGGTTTTTTGACACACTGTAAAATGCCTATACTACTTGTCCTACTGTGCAACGCCGAGTCGATAAGAGGAAAAGAAAAGCTCTTTCAAAAGAAAAATTCTTTTTCCTGTGGCCGAAGAGGGTAAATGGAGAAGAAGATATATCCATGAACTCTATGAGCCGCACCAAGATTTGAATGAAGTCCAGAAAACCAAATCACGTCAACTACATTGTCTCGGTCACATCGATTGAATGAACATCAGGAAGACGAGGACTACGCGAACCTCTAGTTTAAAGAAGCCATTTTGAATTCACAAAAGCTTTGTTTGGATGACTGTTAGCAGGGTGCTTGGGGTCTGAGGCAATGAATCTCCCTGAAAGGGGAGCTAGTTAAGTGAGTTAGGGCGAAACGCACTATGGAGTTGAGGTCGCAAAAAACTTTTAATAGAAATAATTTTTTACAATTCCAAAACAAAAGAGCTGAGCTACGAACTTTGCCGAATATTCCTAAAAACGAATTTACAAGATGTCTACACCTTTGAACTGCAACCATATTTAAAAATAAGTCTTGAATTTGAATCTCAATTTCAATACAAAGGAAGATATGTTCTAGACTTTTCATCAAAGTACAGTTATAGAGAAAATATTGAGGTTGAAGTTATTTGGAAGTGTGCAGAAAAAGCATTATTTTAATTTTTAAATGCAATTTATCTCTGTTACATAATTTAGTCTTAGAATTAAATTAGAGACTTGAAATTGACAATAATTTCCACCGATTATTATAAGTAAGACATAGTATAAAAGTTTTTAAATTTTTCGTTTGACTTGAGGCCAATTCTCTTATTTCCCACAAACTTTCCTAAATTTTCAAAAAATGTTCACAATTTCAGAATAAATATTTTTTTGGAGTTTCTATCACAATACTACAATGAAATTCTAAAAACATTAATTTTGGATTATTTGTATACAAATTCGAGCTTCCAAGCCTAAGTGCATTCAGTGGTTTGTCCTCCACATATTGCTAACGAACAATTTCATCAATGCCACACTAATCAAATTATGTCAGATGCATTATTTAAATTGTGATACTTTAACATGGTTTTTCGTTCGTTTTTATTTGACATCAATTAACACAACAGCGCACCCAAATTTTGACATCCTGACTTAGCCTGGTAAATTCTGAAAATATTCCATAACCATCGCCGTAATTGATTTTTGTTGCAAATTTGGCATGGACAATTTACAATGACAATGATGTCACAAAATAACGCAAATAATATTATGGAAAATGCTTCTGATCCTTAAGCACACACACTCTGACACACCTCTAACTACCGAGCTGACCGAACGCAAAATGAACATGAGTGAAAGCCCCCCACAAACAACAAAAAGTGATATAAACACACTCTAATGGAATGATGTCAATAATTCATTCACCAAATTAAATGAATAATAGCGTCCCTAATGTCCCTGTGTGTAACATCACAGAAAGTCGACTGTGTACGATGTCAGCAGAGTATCTCTCCTCATCCTGCCAGAAACGATTTATGAACGCAACATGTCATCTGCAAATATGTTAATTTCGAATGAGCCAATATCATCCGAGAGGAAGGCAAATCAGGGGGTGAGGTAGACTTTCTCCCGATTTTATGTGCAATTTTCGTCCTTTTTTTATTACATATACTCGTATTCTATTGTGTGTGCATTTAATCGACAACCAAGAGCAGCTAAGGAAATATTTTTATTGCATTTTGCAGCACCCCATCCGTATAACATGCCAAGAAATCCTTCAGGCTGTAAATTTTCTCTAAAAAAAAAATAACGGAGTAATAGGACCAAGGACCTTGCTTCGTTCATCTGCATGACCATGCAAAATAAATGACTAAAAATATAAATGCCCACACAGGATGGAATAGGGTAACGTAACATTTTCCAGCATCGCATCGCCCTTAATTTGCATTCAAATGAGGCCCAGGACAGGACAACCATCACCCAAATAAAAAACAAACCTAAATAAATTTGTGAAAGGGATTCGACTCCGGCCTGTCTCTCTTGAGCAACAAAAGCAACAAGGACATCTCTCGATCGGTGTGTTGTGTAGTATTTGTATTGTATGTAGCGGGTAGCTCCCAGCTCATTTTTTATGCGAGTCCTTTGTTCTTGTTGCTGCGTTGCTGATAGTAATGAATGGTGATATATATTTTGTGTTCCCTCTTGGTCCTGGGCGCAGTAGTGTTTTTTTTTTTAATGTTCCTGTCCGAAACAATACTGTTATGTTGTCACGGGATAATTTCCTGAAAAACATGTTTTCCATTCGTCGTGTTGGGACTGGGAGAGCGACTGAACATGGAGAAACAAAAAAAAAATTCATTCCACTTCCTTGTTCGTCGACTGGGTTTTGCTTTATATGCGCTCAGAGCTGCTGCACGGGGTGATATATGCTGCTGCCATTTCTGGAGGGTGAATGCACCCTAAGCCCAAAGTGCACCCAACGCAAATAGGTATAGCAACGCTTTTCTTCACGTGAGTGTGTCTATATTGCAACCGGTGCTGCTATTACTTCCTTCCTGAGTGGCAAAGTAGTCAGCGCAGCGCGACCAGGTTCTACCTCAACAAATTGCTGGCGGGACTCAAGGATCCAGACGGGACACAAAGACCGCAACAACAAAACGACAAAAAAAACACGAGGAAGAAGAAAACAAAAGTTTAATGCGAGGTCTTTATTGAGTCAAATCTATTGTAAGAGAGGGGTTCGCGTGGATTCGGGAATACAACAATAACAACAACAAATTTTTTCGAGAAGGATATAATAACTCACTGAAAAGGTAACGTATTGTTTTTGATCCTTTGTGGCTGCCACACACCATACCTAGTAAATTTTTTTTTCTCCTTCGCTTGAGCTGTTACTACTCTTAATGAACATATCCGAAGGCAAAATTTTATGGGCGAACCGCTCGCTTGGCCAGATTCCTGCAAGCTATACCAAAGGGCGATACAAACACATCAGGACATCAGGGGAAATATGGAATTGGGCGGAATGCAGCTGCTTGCAATTTTTATTAAAAACGAAAACTCATTTTTGTATCCCTAATTTGTTTTAGACTCGTATATTTTCGGCAGGAACAGGAAGAGAAAACTAGGACTGGATCTTTGAATGTTAGAACACTATGGATCTGTCTTTTCCGGGGTAATGTTTGAATTGAGATAGAGAGGGTGCCAAAGGAAGTTTTCGTTAATGATGGGCATGTGCATCCTCTGGACACTTTCACATGATAATGTGTCTGGACATATGGATAATTAGACGAAACTTATGGGAAAATGTCAGGTGGGCCTATGAGTGGTATATGATTCTGGAAGGTCTTATGAGTAATCATGGGAAGAGGTCTAGGGCATTTTTCAACATGCATGTTTGTTAAATGACTCTTAACAAAATTAAGAAATAACAAGGACATCATTTGTATTCCTATAAACCCATTTTTGTGTCTTAATTATTTCAGTTTTGTTCAAATTTCTAGTTCATGGACAGTATAGTTGAATTAAGGTGACATATTTTAGGAAGGTATCTAAGTGGGTTTAGTTCCTTATTCGAAGGTTTTGGCAATCTTGGGGTTCCCTTACCCAAAATGAAGTTTAAAATTAAATTTTGTTTGTACTCTACATACTTGGTTTTTGGTATTTTATTTATTTCTTAGACAGTTAATATTAATATTACATACGCACACGTATACATCAAGTACATAAAGCCGTTTTTAAATCATTCAAAACACGATTTGGGACAAAAGCAAGACATGGCGAAATTATAGTGAAACCATCTACTGTTTCTAAGCAGTAAATATTTCACTTCCGAGTTCAACGTTTTTCGAACGTATCGATCTTTGGACCAGACTAACCTGTGCAGGGGAGGTGGAGTTTTACCAGCTATAAGCTCAACTTTTACAAGTAGGGAAATAAAATTATCTAATGATTCTGGTAATATTGAACAGATTTGAGTTTGTGTAGATTTACGTATTGTTGCGCTGGATAAACAAAAAAAACGATTATTCGTAATTTGCAATTAATTAAATTCTTTATTCAATTCAAGTCTTTAAAAATTAACCGCGCTTTTTCGCGACCACGTTTTTATCTCCTCCTGGTTTTTTCTGACTTACCAATTTCATCCACATTCTGTCAGTTTGACAAAGTTCGTCGTTTTATTTACTGAGGCCGTAGATGTGACTATTTGTTACACAGCTCCCTTCTTTAAAGATTGACTGTCCTCAGTCGTGGAAACTTCTTAGGCATCAAAGTAAATTTAAGTAAATTCGTATTTCTTCTCTTACTTCGGGTGCAAAACTGTTTGGATTTAACCTCGCGGCGCGGGGACATGATTATTCGAGACGGCCAGTTCTTACTGCACCCGAATTATACGTGGATATTTGGTTAAGGCGCCACCTGCTCGCCTGATAGAAACAAAAACAAAAAAAAAGAACAAAAATAACGCGAGGATTAAGAATCCTATTCGCGGAGTCGACATAACGCCAACCGATCGCGATGAACCACTATTGATTTATTTGTCCCTTGCTTTATTATTCTGTAAAGCACATCACCCAACTTTGCTAAAACAGTGTAGGGGCCTTGCCAATCACTTTGCAACTTTGGACAACGACCTTTGTTTTTCTTCGGAGCGTATAACCAAACCTTATCCCCATTATTAAATGGGGCAGCTCTAGCATTGAGATCATATCGATCCTTCATTCTTCGACTATATTCCAACAACTGTTTTCGATTAAATGAGTAGGCGGTTTCCAACCGGGCGGATAAATCTTCCACGTACCTTGAGGTTGCAGTCGGTTGGTTAGGAGGAGGACCGGTAACTAGTTCTGTGGGCAAACGCAGTTCACGTCCGAATGTCAAGAAAGCAGGTGTTTGTTTCGTTGCTTCATGGATAGCTGTGCGATATGCCAGAAGCAAAAAGGGAAGATGGATATCCCAGTCTCTTTGGTTTTCGGCTGCGTATTTAGCAAGGTAGCCCAAGAGTGTCCGATTAAATCGCTCCACCATGCCAAAAAGTTTCAAGGTGTGCCTAAAAATCTCGGACTCGAAATTTCTCCCTTGGTCCGAGTGAAGCTGGAGAGGGACTCCAAATCGTGAGAACACGTGGACGACGAGGTTTTCTGCTACCGTCTCTGCTGTCTGATTTGGAAGAGGTAGGGCCTCTGGCCACTTTGTGAAGTAGTCACAAAAAACTAAAACATACTTGTTACCTTGTGTGGTGACGGGTAACGGTCCCAAAATGTCAATTGCAACGCGCTCAAATGGGGCACCTACATGCACGGGCTGCAGTCGTGCGCGACTTCTTGTTGCGGGTCCCCTCCTTTTCTGGCAGGTTACACAAGTTTTGCAGTATTGCTCTATATCCTGAGAACATCCAACCCAATAATACCGCCTTTTAGTTTTCTCTAACGTCTTCTTTACACCAAAATGTCCACCGGTGGGACTGTCATGCATCGCCTTCAGAATATCAGTCTGTAAAGAAAACGGAACCAAAACTTGATAATAATCACCGTTAGAGTTAGTTACCTTTCTACACAAAACTTCATCTTTGTATTCGAGGATATCAAACATGCCCCAGTAAGCTTTTACTATTGGGCTCAAGGCCCGGATTTCATCTGTCGTTGGTCGCCGTTGATCTTCCACCCATTGCCGTACCACTGAAAGATAACTATCATTTTGTTGTCGATCAACTATATCTGTTGCCAAAGTAGTTGTCCGGACTATAGCCAACTGTTTTTCTTCTAATCGAGCACAATATCGACAATCTGCAACTTCACAAAGGCGACGAGAGAGAGCGTCAGCATTTTGATGATTCTTTCCTGGACGATGCTCGATTGTAAAATCAAATTGCTGTAAACGTTCTATCCACCGCGCCATCTGCCCCTCTGGATCGCGAAAATTCATCAGCCAACGTAATGAGCTGTGGTCTGTGCGTAAGAGAAAATGTCTTCCTAGTAAATAGGGCTGGAAATGAGTAACGGCTTTCACAATAGCCAAAAGCTCTTTTCGAGTTACACAATAATTTCTTTCTTGTCGACTGAAAGTCTTGCTGTGATACTCGATTACCTTCTCCGCATCCCCTTGAAGTTGTGACAAAACAGATCCACAAGCATGTTGACTAGCATCTGTATCGAGGATAAACAGATCGTTTTCATTCGGCTGGGCAAGAACAGGTGCTGTGGTAAGTTTTTCTTTTAGCTTACTAAACGCATTGTCACATGTGGTTGTCCAAGTAAATTGTTTCCCTTTCTCGGTTAACGTTGTCATAGGTTTTGCAATGGCCGAGAATTCGTTTATGAAACGACGATAGTAAGCACAGATTCCTAAAAATGACTGAACTTCTGTCTTACTTTTAGGTGTAGGCCAGTTTTGAACAGCCGAAACTTTTTCCATGTTAGCCGCGATTCCAGAAGCAGACACGACGTGTCCTAAAAAATTAACTTCCTTTTTGCCGAGACAGCACTTTTTGGTGGAAAGTTGAAGGCCAGCTTCTCGTAGTCTCTGAAACACAGACTCTAAGTTTTTTAGCAATTCCTCAAAAGACTTCCCGTGGACGATGATATCGTCTAAATAAACAAGACAAACCGTGTAAGGGAGGCCTTGAAGTACAACATCCATGAGACGCTGGAAGGTGGCGGGTGCATTGGTAAGTCCAAACGGCATGACGTTGAACTCAAAAAGTCCTGTCCCGATTGAAAATGCTGTTTTTTCTTTGTCGTTAGCTGCCATCTCCACTTGCCAGTACCCGGATTGAAGATCTAGAGTGGCAAACCATGATGATCCTGAAAGAGCGTCTAAAGTAAGGTCTATGCGAGGCAAAGGGTACGAGTCCTTCTTAGTCGAGTTGTTGAGTTTGCGATAATCCACGCAAAACCTCAATGACCCGTCTTTCTTGCGGACAAGGACTACGGGGGAACACCATGGACTTGTTGATGGCTGTACAACTTTATGCGTCTTCATTTCGTTTAATATAAACTCAGCTTCTGCTCGGCGTGCAAGTGGCAACTTCCTAGGTGGTTGTTTTATGGGATTTGTATCACCCGTGTTAATGTGATGCTGAATACGAGAAGTACATTTTGTAAGTTTATCATCTGCAAAAACAGAACGGTTACGGAAAACTAATAGTTCTAAACCTCTTTGTTCTTCGCGGGTAAGACCGGTAGCACTTCTGTTTAGCATTTCTATTAAAGCAGGTGACAGATCAGATGTGGTTGAATCATCTGTAAAACGTCCACATCTAAACATTTCTGGTTTTGATTCGATTTGTGCCAGTGAGCTATTTTTTGGAATCCAAATATCCTCTTCAGATATATTGGATACACAAACATAAATCGTTCCCTGCTGTACACGGCAAACAGAATATGGCATATCTATGTCGATCTCGTACTGTCGAAGTGAATAGACGTCCTCGGCTTCACAGTAGATATCTCAGTAAAATCGTGTGTGCTTTTAAATATAAAGTTTGACATTCATTTTTCAATATAGAGCGTAGCTCAGAGGGAGAGGTGGCGAACCCCGGTGCGAGAGATCGCGAGTTCAAGTCCCCGTCGGGCACTGAACTTATTAACGCTTTTTTTCACAACAGTGAAGTAGAAAGCATCATCCAAGAAGAAGAAAGGCTTCTCAAACGTAGAAACAACAAGGCGGGGACATCGAAAGGTGTCCTACCAGCTAAAGACACAACAACAACAACAACAACAGGTATAGCAAGACCAATGAAGAAGTCAACGGCATCAAAACCGGGGACATCGAAAGATGCCCTGGCAAAGTCAACCGATGATATAGTGCCAGCATCATCCGATGTGGAAACGGCACCATCAGCCGATGCCCCAATGAAAAGGAGGAAGAAAACACAAGTTGTGCCCAACTTGGTAAAGCGTCGCACCATCACCACAGCTGAGCTGCAAGCTGAAGGGAAGGTGACGGCGCAAAAAGCAACAAAAACAGCAGCAGAAACCAACAAAAATTTGAATCCTTCGCCAAACGATGAAGACGAGGAGATTTCATACATGTCCGAGGGTGGAGAGGGTCTGTACACCACCGGTGACAGCCAAACATTTGTGGACTTGTCCACGCCAGAGGGGTCCGCTGATGAAGAAGAAGAAGAGACCATGCAAGCCAAAATTGGTACAATCCAGGGGCAGATCGTGGCACTACAAAGCGATTTAGCCACAATGATACAAGCTTTGAGGGAAAAACAAGAAGCGCGCAGAGAAAAGGAGAGGCAGGAGCGCGCCAACAAAAAAAGTCTCCAGGCCCCACCAAAGGAGGCGCAACAAAAAAGTGATGCGGAGCTGCAACCGCCAACCCAGCAGCCCCATCAGCCCCAGCAAAAACAACAACAACCGCTGCTTACACAAAAGCCAAAGCAGCAGGTAAAACAACAACAACTACAGCAGAATCAACAACAACAGCCAAAACAGCAGCAGCAGCAGAAACAACAGCAGCAGAGACAACAGCAGCAGAACCAAGAGCAACAGAATCAGCAGCAGCAGAAACAGCAGCAGCAGAAGCAACAGCAGCAGCCACAGCCGCAGCAACTAAACAAGAAGAAAGAGCAAGTGCCACCCATCAATGTGTATAAGATGGACCTAAAGGAGACCATAGATATATGTAAGTCGGCCATAGGTCAAAACTTTACCATTAAGAGATTAGGGCCTAATAGACATGCTATCCACTGCCTCACAGTGGAACAGCATAAAGTTGTTAAAAATTTACTTAAAGCTACCACAACTGAATTCTTCAGTTACACACCTAAAATAGAGAAATTTCAAACGGTCTTGTTGAAAGGCATAGATTCCTACACGGAACCGCAAGAGCTCTTAAATGAGCTCCGTAAAAAAGCGGGCGACGATCTCGACTTTATCGAAGTCAAGCCTTTTGCCACGGTTAAAGCCAGACGGGAGAATCGGAAGTTGCCCATCTTCCTGGTTCAACTTTCACCCAATAGCAAACTGGATAGTTTGAGGAGTATCTCCGTCCTCAACTACCAGGTTGTAACCTGGGATAAATTAAAGAGGCGCGGCGACATGCTTCAATGCATGCGCTGCCAAAGGTTCGGCCACGCCGCGGCTAACTGCGAAATGCAATCACGCTGCGTAAAGTGTGGAGAGAACCACATTCGGGGAGAATGTAAGTTAGGGCAAGAAAGGGTCCAAGACATGACACTGCTTAAGTGTGCACTCTGCCGGAAGGACGGGCACCCCGCAAACTATCGGGGATGTTCCATCTTTCAGGAAATTAAACAGAAAAAGGCAAAGCAAGCAAAGGTAGAAAAACGACCAATTACGCGTGTTCCTACAGTAACGCCCGTTAATCCCCAAATCTCCTACGCCCAAATGGCGGCAGGAAGGGGTAATACGGTACAGCCTGCGCCAAAGGCAGCCCCACAGGCCCTCGTGCCTAAGGCTCCGGACGCACAGGCCGAAATAAGAAGCATGTTGCTGGCCATTTCTGGTCAGATAGCAGGACTTCAAAAACAGATAACGGAGCAGGCGAAGAGGGTGGACCATATCTACTCTGTTTTGCCGAGCTTTACGCAATTTTTAGGTTAAGGGCGCGCTGCCGGAGAGGCCCTTAAGGATCCTTGCTGTGAATGTAAATTCACTGATTAGGATCGAACGTAGAGCAAACCTATTCCAATTGTTGAAAGATCAAAGTCCTGATGTGTTTATGGCTAGTGAAACTAAACTAAGTCAGAAACATAAATTGACACATAATAATTACAATATCGTACGAAGAGATCGGCCCAACTCGACGCAAGGAGGTGGTGTTGCAATCTTTGTACGAAAAGGCATAAAATATAAAGTTATATACAATAGTGAAGTACGCAGATTTCGGCTGCTTGAGGCGTGCATTGTATGCATTCCTCTCCAACAGGGGAAGCGGATGTATATAGTCGCGACTTACGCTCCGGAATCACCTCAGCCAACTGACTTTTTGACAGAGCTCGAAAAACTTTTTCAAGTGCTACAACTGAACTCGGTAGAGAATTACTATCTCATGGCCGGTGATTTAAATGCCAAACATATAGATTGGGGAAATCAAGTACAAAATCCGAGAGGTAACCATCTATTTAATTTGACCCATCCAATATATACAGTATTGAATATATGATCGATCTTCTAGCGACTGATAGACCATCGTTTCCAAGAAGCGGTGCCTATCTGGATCTATTACTAAAGGACTCTAGACTGACAATTACTAACACTGTGGGTCAACTGACAAGAAACTGTTTACAAACGATAGACTATGACAGCGACCACTGTGGTTTTGCCGCAGTAATACAGTTGCCGAACGAGCTCGTAGAGTTGGAAGAGTATGTACCTGCGCATTCTTACAATTACAGTAAGATGCGCTGGCCACGCTTTACCAACGCCTTAGCAAGCGAAATTCGTGCCAATAATATATCCCCACCAAATAACAGGAATTTAACTAACAACGAAATTGACCAGTACTTAGAACAAATAGACGAAACAATCCTACGAACTATGAACAGAACTATACCAAAATACAGAGAACGTAACGTAACCGATATGTACCGTAACACGACAATTGATGCACTACACAGACAAAAAAGTGGACTACTAACAAGACTTAAACGCTTGTACCGACGGTTTACTGACTCACGCGATCTGGAGATTGGGACACTGAAGTCGTCAATTAAGAACATCAACCAATTGATCAAGGAAAATTATAGATTGTCTGTTAATTTGTACTGGAACAACAAAATTCGTGCCGTTAACTCTAGCGACCCGAGTATGTTTCCACAAATTAACAAGATATTTAGACGAAATGATCAAAACGAACTTCCGTGTCTTAAGCTCCAGAGAACGACAGAAAACAGAAACGTACTTCTGACAGCAGGGATAGATCCAGATGACGCGGTCTTGGACGATGACCTCTTTATTGTCGAGGATCCGCTGGAGAAAGTGGAGGCTGTGGGGGCTGCTTTCCAGCAAGTGTATAAGGTGAATGCAAGCATCCACCCCAACCACGACCTGGAAAGCAGAGCTCTACTCCATCACTTCTATCTTTGTAATGAAATGACGCAATGGCGATCAGAGAATCTAGGTTTCATCCGGTTCAATGAAGAAAACTTGGCGATTGCCATCATCGCCGTGCAAGATGGGAGTAGTTCCCTGTTAGTTACGAGGATGGAGCTCCAGCTCATCTTCGATTCATTAAAGAGGAAAAAGTCAACAGGAGTCGATGGTATATCCAATATTGTACTTCGACATCTACCTAAGGAAGCAATTGACATTTATGCCACACTGTTTAACAACGCACTGAATAATGCATATTATCCAGGGCGGTGGAAGACAGCTGTGGTTCATCCTCTCCCGAAAAAGGGAAAGGACAACTCCAATCCGGCGAATCTCCGGTCGATAAGTATTCTACCGAGTATCAGCAAGGTATTCGAGAAAGTCATAAATAGAGCTCTGTCCAAGTGGGCGGAGGACAATAATATCATACCGGATAATCAGTTCGGGTTTAAGGCGGGACATGACACCATTCATGCCGCGTCTAAACTCGTTTCTGATATCCAATGGAACAAAACTAAAAATCAGTGTACAGGTGCTTGTCTGGTTGATTTGGAGAAGGCTTTCGACACCGTATGGCTAGAGGGTCTCTATCTAAAATTGACTAGGCTCGGCATAAGTAAACCACTATTGTATATACTTTATGACATGCTCAATGGTAGAAAGTTTGTTGTCAAAAGTGGCAATGTAACTTCTACCGCAACCTTCGATATCAAGAATGGTCTTCAGCAGGGAGCGGTGAACTCGCCGATTCTATTCAGCATTTACACCAGCGATCTGATAAGTAGTCTAACTCAGGCAATTGCGTATGCCGATGACCTAATAGCGTACAGAACAGCTACAAAAGTTGAAGTTATCAGAATTCTCTTACAGCGTGACTTCGACAAGATTCAGCGATATTGTGATGACTGGAAGTCGAAAATCAACTTTCAGAAATGTGAAACGATTCTGTTTAGGACTCCGTTGGCTAGAGCCCCTAGGGATACTAGAAAGAACTGGCGTAAGCTGATGATCGTAGGGCCGCACCGGCAACCACTGGCGAACAGAAGTGTGGTAAAGTACCTTGGCATCTGGTTGGATCAGTATTTGTATTTCGACAGACATATAAATGCTGCTCTGAACAGGGCTAGGGGAGCCTTTGCCCTGACGAAACGGTTGTTTTACAGCAGCCGGCTTGACACCAGGGTGAAGGTGATTTGCTACATGGCCCTCATCCGGCCGATGATTGCCTATGGGTGCCCGGTGTGGTTCAACGTTGCCCCATCTCAAATGGAAAAGATTCGGGTGTTTGAGAGGCAGTGTCTTAGACGTTGTCTTGGATTACACAGAACACCAGAATCGGAGTACAAACATTACTATTCCAACAGGACTCTATACAACGGAGCCAACATTAACAGAATAGATAATTTTTTGATAAAGCTGATTCGGAGTCACATTGCGAGAGCGATGACCTCAGCAAATAGCTTAATCTTTGGGGCTTACTACCCCAACACAGAATACTTCGAGAGTGTGCGTTTAAGTGGCCATATTGCACCTAATGCATTCCTCTATTTAGATAGTATAGGGTTGATCCAGGATAGAGAGGCGGTTCCGCTAATCTACCACGTCGGCCGTAGGGCTGTGGATAGGCGGCTCCTTTATAGTCGAGACGTCCTCGCACAAGACGGAGCTGAGCGACTTCGGTTCAGTAGGACTGTGTCCGATCGGGACCTGAAAGACAGGGTGAGACAGGAGAACCAGTTTTGGTGGTTGTCTATTGTTGATAGAGATAGTTGACCAGTTATCTTGGCCGACTTACATAGTTTTAAGGTATTCTTAGGTAGGGACAGTCAGGGTGGCACAAAAAAAAAAATGCGTACATTCTTCTAATGTATATACAAAAAAAAAAAAAAAAAAAAAAAAAAAAAAAAAATCTCTGCTGCTGTGGCTGTTCTAATTTTTAAGTAGTTTTAGTTTATTTTAAGTAGTTTAAGTTGGTTTCGGTAGTTTTAATTAGTTTTACTTTAGCTTGTAAGTTTTATATAAAAAACATAAAAAGTTAAAGCATCCGAGTTTTTTTTTAAATTTTCTCGAGAAAACAAAAAAAAAAATTAGATATAGTTTTTGAATTCAAAATAGTTTCTTAGGCCGAAAGGCACTAGATTTAAGATATAGTTTAGCTTAGAGTGCCCGCATAGGGCCAGTAAGTTAGTTTTAAGTTAGTGGATAATTAGGCTAGTTTTTATGAATTTTTGTCTAGCTTTAAGTAGTTTTAAGATAAATGAAAAAATAAAAATGAATTAAAAAAAAAAAAAAAAAAAAATGGCATATCTATCCGTTTTGCTGATTCGATTGCTGTTGCGAGTACGGTGTCCTCATCGGGTGCAGAAGTCATCAGAGTAATCCAACAGTCTGATAAAGCAGGAATGGTTTAAGTAAATTGTCTCATCACCAATCTGCAAAGTGTTATGTTTTAAGTTAATTTCACAAGAATGCCGACGCAGAAAGTCCATCCCTATGATGCAGTCATCATAAATTGAGGCCACGTACATGGAATGTTCACAGGAAAATAGCCCTATATGAACTTGAACTTCGACAATTCCTTCCACTGGTGCAATGTCACCAGTGACAGTTTGAATGATTGCATGTGATGTTTCCATCACCGGGCGGGTAACCATTTTTTCAACAACTCGAGGGTGAAGGATTGTCTGGGTAGCACCTGTATCCAATATAGCGAGGCAGTTAACATCATTGATTTTAATGCGGGCAACGAGATTATTTGGGCTATTTGTGTAGCGGATCGACGCTACAGGTTGGGTAGAGGCACTGATTTTTTCCACTAATTCTGCCTCTGAAGAAATAGTGGGTCGACATTTCCCGTTTGATTAAGATCAAACGCTGATTTGTCTGAAACTGGAGTACATAACGAAGTGGTATGGGTTTTATCTGCAAGAATTTTAAGGCTGATGGCACGAGGGCCAATTCGGGCTTCTTCGACGTCAAAAGAAACGGCTTGTCCCTCTTGGCGAAATTTTGGATTTTTTCGTAGCTCACCACGAGGTACATAAACTACTTCATTGTTGTCGTCCCTTCGAACAAATCCATAGCCAGTCCGATGGATGAATTTAATGTTCCCTCTAACGCCGGACTCTATTACTGATTTTATATGCTTTTCATCATTTCTGGAAGTACGAGTTTCGAGTTCTTGTTTTGCAATGGGAGCTCTTGGTTTTATTCGCGGCAGCTTTTGCTCCTTTAAGTTGCGCGATGTTCGTTTCCCGACTGCATTTCGGGGGAGAAATTATCAGTATTGGAAAGCATAACCTCTGCAACTCGAATTTGTCGACGGCTTAGACGAGTGGCTGCGCGGCTTGCTTCCACTCGAACGGCTGAAGATAAAGCCCTTTCTAGCGTGTCGGGAGCTGAATCTCTGACTCTTTGCTGCAACTCGGCATCAAAAATTCCATCTCTGAACTGTGCTAAGGCGATACGGTCTTTGGCTTGTTCAGGGCAGTCAGGAAAGGCTAGATAAACTAGGCGTTGAACATCCGTTGCCAGCTCGTTAAGATATTCTTTTGGTTTCTGGACCCGCCCACGTAGCTCAGAATGAGCCGTTGATTGCTCATATTCGTTTCCAAACCGTTGACTAAGGCTCATATCCAGACTGGAAAAATCATCTCGGACACATGGTTGGAGTGTATCAAAATACGCCAGTGCTGTTCCTCGCAAATAAGCGGCGAGGTAAAGCGCTTTCAGCTCGGTGTTCCAGCAGTTAACCCTAGCAACCGCATCAAAATGTAGACGATATGAGCGTCAAGGTGTTTTTCCATCAAACTCGCGTGGATTTATTTTTAGGTGTTGTGGTGCCCCGAGAATCGTATTTGTAGCTGGTTGTTGTGAATGCGACATAGGAGCAGTATAGGCTGATGGCGTTGTGGTTGATGGAAGTGAACCAGGCGGTGGTGGTGACTTATTATTGATGACATTCTGTGTTTCAGAATTAGCGCCTGTCAAGCTTAATGTTTGCCTATGAATTGACGGGAGATTTTGATCTCGAACATTCGTAGAGCTAGCTGCGGGGGCTCCGTGAATCATAAAATGTTGAGCTGTATTTTCAATGTCTACAGCTTGTGTGGGAGATTGCCCAGAAATACCTGTCGGAGTAGAATGATTAGAAAGAAGATTTCTGGATTTATTAACAGATTCCTTTTGAGTTGATTCAACTTGTGCTACTCGAGTGCTAATATCTTCCAACAAAGACTGAAGACCATCCACTACGGTGGATTGGTTAGTTAATAATTTCATTTGTTCGTCCATTTTCTCAAGAATTTTCTGCAATCTGGTCGCCATTTCTTCATCGTCAGACATGATTGAAGCGTGGTATAGATTCGGTTAGGATATCGATCGTTGTTTACCCCACACCTGACACCAATTGTTGCGCTGGATAAACAAAAAAAACGATTATTCGTAATTTGCAATTAATTAAATTCTTTATTCAATTCAAGTCTTTAAAAATTAACCGCGCTTTTTCGCGACCACGTTTTTATCTCCTCCTGGTTTTTTCTGACAGACCAATTTCATCCACATTCTGTCAGTTTGACAAAGTTCGTCGTTTTATTTACTGAGGCCGTAGATGTGACTATTTGTTACAGTATTTAATCTTTTGAAATTATTAAATTATATATGTATATTTCTTCCATATATTCCACCCTCATCCCAAAATTCAATCTCCGCCAATACTTTTAAAAACTTGTTGTAACAACCTTGCAGATCCACTTTGATTTATATTCAACATGTCTTTAAGTCAAGCTGTTTTTTTAGATACTTTGGAATCCTCCATAATCGTTGAAAACTATAGACCATTGCAAAGTTGCAATTAATCCCTAAAGTTTTCGAAGCTGTTGTGAAAAATAAATTAAACAGCTTTATTCACAATCATATTTCTGAACGCCAACATGTTTTTTTGAGAGGAAGATCTACAACTAGCAATAGCAAATTTAGCAATATTTTTTAACTACTGTCTGTCTAACCCATATGGATACACATTAACAAAGTACACTGATTTTTCCAGAGGCATTTGACCGTGCTCAACATTGTTTCCTTTTGAAGAAACTAGAGTTGTTTGGCTTCCATACTTGTCTCCTTAAGTGGATCAAAAGTCAAAACTTATTTTGTGTTT
Source organism: Philhelius festivus (assembly GCA_963931855.1). Lineage (NCBI taxonomy): Eukaryota > Metazoa > Arthropoda > Insecta > Diptera > Syrphidae > Philhelius > Philhelius festivus. The sequence goes on from OZ007556.1 coordinate 175,600,881, forward strand.
TCTAAAGAAATATTGAAATTTTCAGGTATTCCTCATGAAAGTCTCCTTGGACCGCTGCTTTTTATTATCTTTACAAATGACTTACCACTTCATCTACATATATTATTCTAAATGTCTTTTGTTTGTTTATTTTTACTTGCGAATTATAGGTACTAAAAAAAATCGAACTCGAGATTTTGATCAAAGTTGACATTACGATGATAGGGAAGACCAAAAAAGTGGGTCTCACAATTCTGTCTGTCTGTCTGTCTGTTCGACCATAGCTAAACGGCTCGGCCGATTTTCTTCAAACTCGGTAGATATGGGTTTTAATTTTTTCCCCCCGGATTTTTTTTTTCTTTTTTTTTTAAGATCAAAAATAACGGTACCTGCCATACGATTTTTTTTTCGAAATTTTATAAATATGTTTTTTCTCAAAAACTGTCCGACAGATTTAAGAAACACAAAAATCATAAAATTTCATTTAATTAAACCTAGGTAATGGTTGAAAAAAAATGTCCAAAAAATTAGTATTTTTGGTACCCCCCTTGGAACAATTTTTTTCGTTTTTGATTTTCTCAAAAATGGTACCACCCATTTTCATTATTTTTTTCATGTTAGGACTCCCCAGCAGTTTCAATAAGTTGTGTATTCAAATTTTCAAAAAAAAAATTTTTTGGATTTAAAAAAAAACTCAAAATTTTTTTTGAAAACTAAATATTTCGAAAACCCCATGCTCGATTTTTTTAAAACTTTATAAATAAAAGTTTCTTAAAATAATCTTTCTTAAGATAATTGCTTAAATTTTTTTCCTTCCATTAATTTTTAAGATCTATAATTCAATTAAAAAAAATTGAAAACTAGATATTACTGAATGTACCTACCATAGAACGATTTTTAAAAATTTTGAATTTCTCATTATCGACATAACGGACTTTAATGAAAGTTTTTAGAGAGAAGCTTCTAAAAAGTTTAAAAAACATTGCATTTCGAAACTCTAAGAAAAATATTTTTTTTTGAATTTTGAAAAAAAAATTATTTTTTTATTTTATTTTATTTACTTTTCAATATCTCGAAAACGGCTCAATATTTTTTTTTTGTAAATTTAATTTTTATTCGAACAATAATAAAATATTTGAATTGGCGTATCAAAGATTTTTCTTAAAAATCTTTTAAATATTTTGTATATATAAAAGCTTAATTTTTTAATAAACCACTAAAAGGACTTACAATTTTTGTTCTTGAATCACATAGCATCCTATTTTTACCTCCAACAACTAAAGAAGTTGTTTTAGTTATTTAAAAAATTAATTTTATGCTTATGAACAGTTTTTCTTTAATAACATTAATTTTTGAAATTCTTAGTCTATAACATAGGAGCAAGTTCGTGCGACCCAGTCGTGCATTTTATTTTATTTTTCAAACATTTTATAAGTTTAAAACATGTGTATAATGAATTCGCTTAAGGTTTTGAAAGGATATAATAAATTCTCTTAAAACTAAAAGAAATTTACCAGTGTTTTTAAAAAATAAAAAAAAACCGGTTAAGGATTTAGCGAAAAATAAATAACGGATTTTAGAAACAAAGAATTTCCAATATGACAATATGAAACGAAATTATTGAGTTCGAGTCGTTTTCGACCAATCGTTGAGGAAAAGCTGCAACGGTTTTTAAAATCTTTATACAAAATTGTGTTTTTAGAGAAAGGTTTTTGGCTAAAAATAATTTTTCGAACAATGTCTTATATGATTTCCAGCAATGCGATATATTGTCGAGTTACTGCTGCAGTATTGCATCTTTCGAAAATAGGAAGCATACGCCAATTCTAAGAATTGAAGTGGGGACATACTTGGAACCAGCATTATTTTTTGTCAGGATTCAAACTCATTAGCAAATGACGAAAAATTACAAATGCAAATTTCATTGAAAGTTTCAAGTATTTACAATATGCCTTTCTTTAAAAGCAAAAGAGTCGCAAGTTCAATTTTTCTTAGTAATCACTAAAATTTCGGAAACTTATGTATGTTAAATAGTTTTTCAAAATATTTTATTTTGATGTCACGAAATCCAAATTGACATTCGCTTTTTTATTTGCGATTAATTAGCAAGTTATGGATTCGTTAGAGAAATTTAACTTTTGTTTAGATCGGTCATACCTTTCTAATGGTTGTAGATTATTAAATGTGGTGTGGGGACATTTTCAAAATTAATTTTAATCGCCACACATTTCAACATAGCTCCCCGCAGTCGAGTTGCCATTAAAAATCGAATTCTTATGTCGCGTCGGTTAATACCTTTCAAAGTACTGTAAATGTGCACACAATTAGAAATAGGCCTAGGGGAACGGTCTCTGCTCCAAAAAAAATGGAACTAAAATTTTTGGTGGTACAACAGTTCGAAGAGAACCAGGACCTAGTGACTAATGCCGGTCGCCCACTATGTGCGCGATAAGTTCAACCAACTTCGTTCAACTTTGTATTCAACTCTTTCGTTGGATAAACGAATTTACAACCTCTTACACTAGTGCAGCAACTTACGTAATTCAAGTTGAGCAACTAAAGTTGAACAAAATGCGTTTGGAGCCCCGTACACATAATTGACCAACTTTCCCATTTATGTTGATTAACCTCGCACACCTAGTTGATCAACTTGTTCGATTTTGACAGAAAAAAAAGTTTTTCGAGTTGATCAACTGCGTTTTCGATATGGTTGCTCAAACAGATGATGAACGAGTTGATACCTTCGTTCACTTAACCAAGGATCACTCGTTGGGGAACGCGTTGAACGCACCACGATAAACAAAAAACTTAAACGTCAAACCTGAAATAATTTTGACTTCAGTTCGGTACATTAGGCAATTGCATTTTCGAGGAAATTTGAGACCAAGCCAATTCCCTGGCATCTCGATTTTTATAAGAGGGGCTCTTAATGTCACATACTCGTATATTGGGCTTTTCCTCAATTGCTGAAATCAATTGCAAAATCAATTCCGTGGTCCCTTCTGTTTTTTTATCACCTTCCAAGACAAAACCCAAAATAAACTACAGTTTGCAAGTTGCAACAACTGCGAGTTCATGGCAACGCAATAGTTCAACCAAGTATTAAACACATTTCACTGCAACCAACGCAACGCAACACAATATTTCGTCAAGAAATCCCAAAGAAAATTAAAAAGTTGATCAACGCGTTGAACAAATAATGTGCAACACATTATCTTGAAAATGTTGCTCAACGTGTTGATCGAACATTTTCTTAGAGAATTTGTCAATTCCTCGCAAGAAGGCCATACGCCCCTGTTTTATGACTCTATTTGAACAATCTCCCAGGCGCTCACTTCGCTTATTTTCCGGGCGCATAATCTCTCTTACAGGCCAGGATGCTCTTCTAATTTCACCCCGCGATTTTTTTTTTCCGTAGGGATACCTAAAATCTGCCCGTCTATTAGTCTAAAATTCAAATTACTTTTTCCTTCGATTAGTTTTTTCTTTTTTTTTATTTTATTTACCAAAAATGGCGTATATTTTTTTTTCAAAATCAACGAATATAATTTTTCACTTAAGAACTCTGTATTGATAGAGTTCTTGCCTCTGCATTCGCGATAGCTTGGTCCTGAAACTGGAGATTCGGTCTTCCTTGTCGTTTTGGACCTGGACCTGTGGATTTGGAGGCCCTCTTGGCTGGCGTCTTTTTGCTCTTACATATAATCATGTTTTGACTTTCTGGAATACATTCACGTTTAGGTATAGATCTTAGGGAATCTTCTCTTCAATTCGCTCTCCTAATACACAGGACAAAATATTTTTCGAAGAATTTTTCTTTCCAAAGAGCATAGTATCGGCTCTCCACTTCTCCTTATTGTCCAAAACTCAGCGACGTAAAGCAGGATTGAAAGTATAACGAGGTAGAGCATGCAACATGTCAAACGAATTTAGAAGTTTTGAACCACATTTGTTTCACCAAGCCGAAGTAGCAACGGTTTCCTAGGTTTCTACGTCGGACATGTGCTAAGAATTCGCTTGTAGAGTAAATATTAATTCCAAGCTAAGTGAAATCCCCAAAATCTTTTACTGCTATCAAATGAGACGATTTTTTCTAGTCGCTAGAAAGATGTTTGTTTATTTGCTTAGAACATGTGCTTGGGCTGGTCCTCGTTTACTTCAAGACCAAAATGTTTCACCTGATCTTAAATCGCCGTCCAGACTCTAGAGCACTAGTATAGAAAAATAAGAACATCCCAAGATGTCGATATCATCCACATGACGCATAATAGTTGCAGATATTTGTTAATTATAGGCAGTAACCATCTGCTCCAGACCAATATTGAAAAAGTCACTTTTGTAGATGGGGGAAATGGAGCTAATAGTCCTCTCATCGGTCATTTTTCCGTTTGCCCAGACTTGTTTGACGATTTTATGGATGCAGCCTATCAAAACATCAAAACATCAGTTATTTGAAGAGCTCTTGATGACAAGGCATTAGATAATGCAGTCTGGCTGTTCTCAAGTTTTTTTTTGTTTAAGATAAGCCTACCTCTAACTCTATATAGGTTGGAAAAACTAGGTCTTCATTAACTAGAAGTGGATTATGTTCTTGTTCTATTACTCTTGCTACATGGTACCTATTTAGAAGCTGTTGAATATTTCTATTATTCCCTGTAGTTCGTTGGCCTTTGGAAAGCCTACATTCCGGTTTTAAGACCGGCTGCCTTTTTTTATAAAATTTCATAACTTTGTTTCGATCGTTGAATGAATCTTCGATCTCCTTTATCTGGGGTTAAATGTTTTCTCACATTCCAGATTCCTCAGTCTCTTTAATAACCGGTAATATTACGTGGTAGGGAAGTTAACCCTACGAAACAACCCTAACACCCGAGTGACAGGCTCTTTACCTTATCATGGCAGGCCGAAAAATCTGATACAAGTAAGCCACTACGAGGATATGAGAACTTTCATTATCATATATACCGGTATCATCCACCACCATCTCTTTTTCATAACCTGGAAATTGGAAATTCTTACTGAACTCAGCTCAATCTTTAGCAGAGTAGCTTATGTACGACAATCACCAAATAGTTCCGCCAAACTGGACCTGAAGACACTGCAGTTGATTCTATCTAGGGAATTCTTGCGGTACCGTGCGTCTTTCTATCTAGGGAATTCTTGCGGTACCGTGCGTCTTTCTATCTAGGGAATTCTTGCGGTACCGTGCGTCTTTTCAAGAGCGCCTTGATGGAAAGACTCCTTCATTGCAGGGCAGTTAGTTGTGGCATGATATAGCAATTCAAGCTATTGACCATTGTTTAAGGTTTAATAGAAGTAGTCACCATTAGACCCCACGCTGCATATGCATATAATCTTAGCCTATCGAAGGGGCCGTACTGCTTCAAAACGTTATAAATAAGTTATAATGAAGTTTGATTTTCAGCCTAAGAAATCACGTTCAAATATTCTGTGGCAAATTTAAAGTCTATCGGTGAAGCGGGCTCTAGCATAATGTAACGATTTGTTCTAGTCGAAATTACAGACGCACAGACTGACGGACGGGATGACTATACCCATTTATTTATCTTCTAAATTCTCAATGTTTGATCGAGCAGCACTTAAAATATTGCTGTTTAAGTTCGGATCCAAACAAAACCGTTTAAATGATCGATCAGACTTTAAAGTTTTAAGACAACTGAATCAACTGGGCTTTTCAGTTAAAACCCTTACTGATTAAATTGTCAATATTCAAAGTGTCAAAAGCATATTTTCAAGATTTAGGAATGGAGTCATTCTCCCTAATAGATATTGGCATTTAATTCTATTTCAATTAAGACAACATTATTTTTCATTTCCCTTAAATGAATTTTTACGCAATAAAAAAGCTATAAAGCGCTTAATTTGCCTCCCATTTCATCCCACAGAAAAACTTCAAAAACACCCTCTAATGAAGGAAATCAAATGAATAGGTACTTGCCTATACTCACCTGCCTCGATGATGCATTAGCAATCAACAGAAAGACATCAATAAAATGCTACAGCTCTTTGCACTTAATTTGCAAAAATACGAAAAACACAAATGGGGTTCAAAATAATTCATAAAAGGGTTCAAACGCCCTCAAATGAAAAAAATAAGTAAATAAGCCTCATAATACATCAAATTGCAAAGACATACATATGCATACATTTCTACCTACCCGTAAGGAAACTTGCGTAAAATTTAACCCTTTTTACATTAAATTAGAAAAAAATTTAATATTCGACTCAGCAAGCTTAGCCTATGCTCTTAGACATCAACAACAACAACAACAAAAACCAGAAACGCACCAAACACAGCACGATGTGTCATAAGCCCCATACCCTAACATGACGTATCTGCTGCTAAATGCCCATCATATGTCCATGGTAACAGATTCTTCAAAGGATCGACTTGTACGGTATAATCACATTTCCCTGTTTCGAAAAAGAAACGCAATCCAAAAAAAAAACTTTTAATGAAAAGCAAATATTTCAAAATACCTACCGTTCTAAAAAAAAAAAAAGAATTTTTTTCCCCATCGGCCTTCGCAGTCAGCCTCCGTTCGAATTTTCAGATGAAACAATACAATTAAGCCGCCCGCCACGACCACGTCAGCAATCCATCATATCTCTGGAGTTGGACATAGATCAAAAGGAAACCAGATGTAACCAGCAATCAGAGAAAGAGAGACCCAACTCCACACGCACGCTGTGCACGCACGTAGATATAGGTATAGGTACAAATTGTATTTGTCCTGAAAATTGCGAATTCGTCCTGTGGCGGGGCGTCCATGCGGCCACCATCACCGCTGATCCGCCATCATCGTGAGGGTCCATGACAGTGGCGGCGGTAACGGCAATGGCATAATAGCAACTCCTTGCCGCCGCTGTATCAATTTGTAAATGCACCCCTATACTCGTACACTAGGACATCCTGTACTCTCAGTATTCTCGTTTATAATTTCTTAGCTGAATCCTGCGGGTATAAAACATAATTACAACCAACTCGCCCACTCCAAACTCAGACACTACACCCAGACTGGCTGGCCCTAGTTCTCCTAGACAAGTCCTTCTCCTCTCCTGCCTAACGAAAGGATTCAATTTCACAAGAATAACAGGTTATCCTGTAGACAGGACTGTGTGTGTGTGTGTGTGTGTGTGTGGGAGGGGGTTGTCTGTTGTTGTTGTGAAATTCGGGGCAGGGGGGAATGTTTGTCTGTTTACTCAGTCCTGTATTTCTGCATTATCAGTCAAAGGACGACTAGGACGACAACGGCGAGTTTAGGCTGCAGCATTTCAACTCCCGCAGCCTCAAAACAACGAATCGTACAAATAATGCGAATAGAATTTCAGCAAGGCATTTTATATCGGAATCGGAAAGGATACAGCAGGAGACGAGGAGAATCATCAGGACTTGTCAGAAGAAGACTCACTGGTTTGTCGTTGTTGTGCGATTTGAATAATTCAACTGAAGTGCCCATCGAATCTTTTGATGGATCTGGCAAAACTTGTTGCTATGATTACGAGAGTCGTCCGTCGTTACCCTCTCTATGTCTCATTAAGGCAGGGCTGCACATAATTGATCCGAAAACCGTTAGAATGACAGGGAGGAAATGGGAATGGGGATGTCGAGCCCTTACGATATTTGTCTGGTTTCTGATGATGATGATGATGAATACTTTATCCTCTTTCACAAATCCTAGAAATCCTACGGGAATGTCAGGGTCCTTGCTTTGAGAATATGTACCCCGAGAATTCAAAATTGCTGTTCAATCGAGGTTATGTGTTATAATTGCGTCATCTGCTCCACCATATCGTAGTCATCGTCGACATTGTCGGCATCAACGGAAGACAAATTAAAAAAAAACACCTCACATTTCTTGCAAAACGCTCGAATAGCAACTCAAGGATACCACTTGAGACCGTTGCCATTCCTATGTACATACATATTTATATACAAACCCTCAATCGGTCCGTGCGAGTGGTGTGCGTATACGAGTATTTTGCTTGCGTCGATTTATCGACGGCTGTTTGTTGTCCTAGGGCCATTAATGGCTGTTGCTGATTCGGCTTGGCGTTAGCGGTGTTACCTTGGAGTTCCCCCCTTTATGTGTGTGAATGTGGACTGGTAGCAGCCGTTAGAATATTGAAGAGTGCAACTGGTGAAAGATTTTATGTGGTACGTTCTTGTTATGGTTTCTAGGAAACAGGGTGTCATGGTAATTTTAATTTCCAAGACTGGTTATCAAACATTATGAATAAAGGTACACGAGTATAGGTGAGTTCTTCAAAATTAAACCCACGGACTAGAATAATGTGCAATTCGCTAACGGTTTTCTTTTGTTAATTTTTAATTGGTTGTCCAGAACCCTTCTCGATTCGACGATTCTAAATCTGAATGATTCTGAATGAAATCCAGAAGTATTTCCCATTTTTCAGAAAAAAAACTGTTAGAAGAATAGTGAGCTTAAGCCAGGAATAAGGAACAAAAATTCAAAAGAAGTTTAAAGTCTAAGCTTCAAACCCACGAAAGTTCTATATATCTTATGTTAACTCTAAAAGAAAAGAGCTTATAAAAAGGTTTTGAAAGAATCTGAATTCCGCTCATCTTACATTGCAGGCAAACTTTTGATAGTATGAATTTTTATGTTATGTTTCGCAGGATAACATCTAGCGTCTATGAGGAAGGGAGAGGTGAAGCCAGGTTATATGTTCCGAATGTCACTATCTCCGTTGCAAAATCATTTCTCACTAGCAGCGGCTCTATCCCCATTTTTCTTAAAGATTATCACCTTTAATTTTTCCAGATTCACCACAAGACTCCATGTAATACATTTTTGCAGCTGCTGAGAATTGAACCCAAGACCCTCTGCACGACCGTCAAGGTTAATAAAATCTTCCAAAAAGTGAGCAAATAAACTCGGACTGAGAATGCAAACGTGTCTTACTTCTGCTTTGGTTTAATACCACTCCGATCTGAGATTTACCATTCAATACAACTGCTTAAGTGACCAAAATTGTGTGATATGCACGTCCCGTAAAGTTTGTACTATCTATCGTATCGAATGGTGCCTTGAAACCTAAGAGGAAAAGATAGAACTTCTTACATCGTGTGAGAAATGAATCTGCAATACTTTTAGTACAAAGTCGTACTCCCGGCTCGGATACCCGGCTGAAACTTTTCAAAAGGTTATTTTCCGCAATTGCACCCGGTAAAACTTATATACGATGCATTCAAAGATAAAATGCTTCTGTAATTGGCAAGGTCCACTGTACAGCCTTTTTTCATATATGGGGACTATTAGATCTTCCTTGAATTGGTCTGGTGTCACTCCGTAATCGAAAATGTTATTAAATAAGCAAATGACTGTCTTAGCAAGGCTACCAGTCCCATACTTGTACAATTCAGAAGGTTCCCTATCCGAACCCGCAGCTTTGCCATCTTTAAACCCTTCTAAAGCTGCTTCCACATCACACTGCTTTAAGGGAGAGTCCAAAATAACATCGCCATAACTAGGTACAGCATATTGGAATTAAACCGTATGAAATGTTGATGGATTTAGAAGTTGCTCAAAATAGTTCTTCAGTACTTGGGGACTTACAAGCTGAATTCCAGAACCCAGAGCTGAGCTTACTTAGAGTATTAGAGTAGTATTCGACTCACCTAGATTTTGATGTCCAAAGAGAGAATGTTGTTTTGAGAGTAGTTCTTGCACTATTCCTTATAAATAGTTGTTCAACTTAATAAATATATTTTATTATTTAAAAGAGTGTAAATCAAACTTAAATATCTAATCAAAACACCAGAGTTGCCATCCATCTAAAAAGTGGTCTTATTGATTTCTTGTAAAAAAAATTGGGAAAAAGCAGTAGAATATTGGGTCAAAGAAGCTAGAATTTTATCATAAGGTGTTTTACTTTTTTAGTTCAGGATATACTTCTGAACAAACTCCGAGCAAGTCAAGTATGTTCTGAATATATTCTGAGCCAAGTGTGCTCTAAACACTCTGAGTTGTTTTTGAAATAGACCTGAACACTTAGCTGTCATCTTTTTTAATTCGCAACTGTCAAATGCTTGTGTCTGTTCAGTTATTTATTCTGAGCTTATAGAGCGCACTCTGAACATGCTCAGAACATGCTCTGAACTAAAAAAGAAACAGAATTTATTTTTTGACAACTTAGGCTCTGGTCAGAAGAAAAAAAAGAAAAATGTCTATAGATGATCAAGATCTAAAATTGACACAGCTGTTTTCAAAGGTATACCTTAAATTAGTATTTGTAGTAAAATAGCAAATACGATAGAAGCGCCTAGAACCTGAATGAAAAATGCCCCTCTCTTAGTGATGTCGAGTTTCCAAATATCGAAGCTTTTGAGAGGCTGTACTTAGACACTGCCATGGATAGTACAGAACACCCAGGTTGGAGTACATACGATATTATTCCAACCATCGAAAAAGATAAGTTTCTGTTAAAGCTGATTCCGGGTCACCTTGCAAGAGATAAGTTTTTGACAAACAGCTTCATTTTTGGAGCTTACTGAATGTCTTAGCTGCCTAATTCCGCCCGATGAATTCCTCTCTTCAGACAATCTAAGGCTGGTCGAGAAGAGAACGGCAGTTCCGCTAACATCGGCCGCAAAATGACCCTTATATGCTCGAGACGTCCTATAGCACAAGACGGAGCACAGCGCTTTTGGTCCGTAGGGACCGAAGACATAGGCTAAAGCAGAATGAATAATCTTCTGGTGACAAAGTACCGAAGATTATACCAATATTAAAAGTTGACCATACATGGATAGTGTCGGATCTCAATTCTCAACTGTCTCATTTAACTGTCCGGATATTCAACATTACAACTATTCGGATATTCGACACTATCACTATCCTCATATTCGAAACAGATTCCGATCAGGATCACTTATACGAACTATCCTGATACTTTGAACGAGGAGCTTCAAAACAAAATTTTCGACATAGATGTCTTTAGTTCTCACTGTCGCATCTTCAAACTTAAGATAGATACTCCCATAGTATTCATCGTAGTTCCTAAAAATTCTTACATAGTCGACTCCCGATGATCTCGAGCACGCAGCTTCCATCTAAGCCAAAGATTCTGGCATGGCGATGTCTTGGTCTTTAAACTGGAGAAGGAGATGCTGTCTTTATTGCTGCCTCAAATCTGGGGGGCTGGAATACGAAGAATCTTTTGGCTGGAGCATTGTTGCTCATTTGTTCAATGTGTTCAAGTAAATTAAGTCGACGTGTCTTGACTTCCTGGACTATATAGACATCATGGTATAGCTCATAGAGTTCGCAGTTGTGTCTTCTCCTCCATTCTGACACAAGGCCAAATATCCGTAGAAGAATTTTTCTTTTGAAGGAGCCCAGTATCTGCTCTCCATATCTACTTATCGTCAAATACACAGCGTCGGTCGTAAGCTAGGATTGGTGGTATTAGAACTTTGTGGACCGTGTACTTCGTCTTACGATCTAAGAGTTTTTAACCCAGATTAATTAACATAGATTAATTCTTCACCGGATCTTCACTCAAGTGCCATTCGTGGAGTTAATATTAGCTCTAAGTTAGATGAGCTCCTTAAATACCTCAAAATTTTTGCTATCATTAGTGACGTTTTGTCCTTATCTTTGAAAAAAAAATTTCGCCTGTTCTTCAATCGCTGTGGATAACTTTGACGGAACTTTGGGAACGGTCGTTAATGTCAAAAACGCACTTATGCGTATAAATTTGTAAAGATTTATTGAAAAAAGTTCCATCAATATTAAAGTACATGCGCTCAAGGGTTTATTGTGACAGTCTTATAATGTTGAACATAGGTAAACTAAACATAGCACGAGCGATTGGAAAATTAGGAGGGAAAGGAGTTGTCAATGATATCCCTTCGCAACACAGTTGGATCAGATTTCCTAGGATCCCGATTGCGTCCATCGTCATTTAGAACTACTGACAATGTGACTTTTAAAGTCGATGAAAAGGTGGTAACGTACATAAGTCTCGATGTAAAATTCGTTGGACTTTTCAAGGATTTGCTAGGATTTTAAGATACAGAAATGTTGTTACTGTGCTTCAATTATTTTACTCAAATCATTCAGGATGATGTCAGACTTTTAAAATAGATAAACCCGATAGGCAATTTCTGGCTACCCAAGCTCTAAAAACTCAGCTGCACGATTCTGAAAACGTAAAACCATTAAAACAAAAAGGTCCTTCGATGACTATTGTTGTCTAGAAAGGGGTCATCTTTGCATCAATTTTATCTTTTGAATATCCATACCTAACCTAGACCTTCGAAAATTATTTCCAACTGCCACTAAAATCCTATAAAAAACACTTCCACATCACCCTGTTGAATGCATCAAAAACGAAAAAAACCAACAAGCCATAATGCAATAGCACCACATAAATACCAATCGCCCCGGGGAAAACCATCGAATAAGCTACAACAAAAACAAGGACTGCATCTGTCGTTATTTGTTGATCATTGCATCAAAGGACACAACACCAGGGATAAAAGAGGTCTTTGAACTCTGTGGCATTTCCACTGTTTTTTTTTTTTCTAAACTTCTCTCTTTGGATAGCCGATACCTAACTTACCCATTCGACTCCCTGGAGGCTGTGAATATTTTGTGTGTTTAGATGCTTTTTACCGTTTTTTACTATTTTTGTTGTTTTGGTTTCGAAAAGGTTCCTATGTCTACCTGAATTCCCCTTTTTTTGTTGTTGGATCGTTACCTACCTCTCCGTCCCAAGGAGGTCCTTGTTATACATTTTTTAGTTCTGTCGTATCCTATTATGGAACTCAAAAAAAAGGTGATACCTTTGCTAGGGGCGGCCTGGTGTGCTCTTAATGATGACGTCTAGGGAAACTATGCAAAACCATTTCATTAAAAGGCATTTGTTTTTTGTTGCTGTTCTTGTTGTCGATGTTATTTGCTTTATTTCTGCTTTTTAGCAGCACATTTTGTCATCAAATCCTTTTTACTCTTTTAATTTCTTTACTCTCTGTCCTTCGATTTAAAAATCACACAAAAAAATACAAATAGAATGAAAAATCAAATCAAATAGAAAAAAAAGGAGGAAATAAAATCAAATATCCGTTCCATTTGTAAAACAAAGAAATGAGGAAACAGCTAGATCAAAAAAAACAAGTCCTTTTGTAGCACAAAAGATAGAAAGAATGAATGAATGAATGAATGAATACAAAATTCATTAGATCCTTCGATTCGGACAAGAAGAACTCAAGGCCCCCGCATTGTAAATTACAAATTGATTGATTCGTAATGGTTACAGTTCAGTTCAGTTTTTTTTTCCTTTTTAATTCCTTTTTGTAAAAACTCACAAAGGACTAATTAGCGTGCAGATAGTGGTTAAAGGCGTCGTTAAACAAACGAAAAAGGGTGCGATAAAAAAATAAAATCAACCCTTTTCGCAATAACAATGTATCTAAGGCCTTCGATGGGATTTAACAAAGAACTTGCGAATTATTTGTTAGACGCCAAAAAATAAGAAAAAAAAAAAAAAACAAAGAAAAAGAAAAAAAACTGCTTCTGTTGTGATTAAATTTGAAGTTAGATATTGCTTGATTGGTTCTGAAGTGGGAGTCAAAAACCAATACTTTTTCTTGAACATCTTAAAAGGTATTTAAAAATGGACTGTCTACAAATTTTTGCCTATTGAAGGGGGTTCGCATACCAATCATGGAATTTTGATTGAGATATTGGATTTCAAGACCTGACTTCTTTCAATTTTTTACTTCTATACCTAAAAAGTGGTGAATTGCGATAAATGGGACCGGTCACTGGTGCTATAGGCCACGTTACTGGTTTTCGTGTTTCAACCCAAGACACTGGTTCATACTCACACGCTTGTAAAAAACAATATCACTCCTATCACGGTTGTCAGGGATCAATAGTTCTTTGACAATTGATAAGATTTGTCAATAATTTGACTATTTGACATTTTGATAAATTTTAAATTAAATTGACACAATATGAAAAAACTATAACAAAACTTTGACAGCAACAATACCAATTTTTTCAATTGACCATTCACAATAGACATTAAATTTGAAGTGCGTTCAAATTTTATCAAAAGTCTTAAATTTTGAAAACGATGGTACCGACTCATTAACTTGGTAGATAATTGCAAATGTCTCTTTCACCTCTTTGGTTTGGAAGTTTGGATTTTTGTTTATTAAAAAAAAATTTCTTCATTATCGGGGCGAAAATTTAATTAATTTGGTAAGATGTAAGCGAATAAAATAAAATGGACAACTCAATTTAAAATGGTTATTATTAGGGAAAATTGTTCACAGCCGTAAAATTAATACTTTGAAAGTTTAAAACATAACTCCCTTAGTTGTTAGAGCTAAGAGCAGAAGGCCATGTAATTTCTCAAGCAAAGATGAATCTGTTCTTTAATAAATATTATAGTTTTCTGTTCCGTTTTATTAAAAAAATATCTTTTTATAAAGGCTTGCCCAAATACAACTTTCTTTTTAAAAATGCAATATAATGAACAAAATCAAATTTTTTCCATGAATTATGGCTTTATAAGTAAGAGCAAATATTTCCATTAATATTATGGAACACAAAGTGCGTCGCGTCGTTCAAGTGACTACTTCGGCTGGCTTCTCAGTAGCGCATTCTGTCACTCCAAGTCTCAAGAACTTTTTGCACAAACTTGCGTACAGCAGGCGCGGTGGACGCTTCATTTCGGCCAAAACTACACAGCACTCACTTTGGAAATAAGTGTTCAATATTTTCCAACATTGTTCAAGCGTAAAGCGACTCATTTCGTTCCACGGAGGTATGATACTGACTTTCTGTCAAATTAACCTATGATTTAAAATGAAACCACTAGATGTACCACCCTCTGTATACAATTTTTAAACCATTTTTAAGAAAAAACCTTAAGTTCTTCTTTGTAAAAGTAAAAATTTTATTTCACAAAAATAATAGTTTGCCTGTTTTACATATATCAAATTCAAAAAAAAAATATTTTGATTTTTTTTTTCAAAAATATTTTTTTCAGGTTTTGATATGCAATATTTTTTTATCTTCCTAGAAGCTTTTGTACAAAATATTTCTTTTAAATCAGTTATACTGATAATGACAAAATTAAAAATCGAATTACAGAGTTCTATGGTTCTATGCATTTTCCGAGTTGACATTTAACAAATCTGAAAAATGTTGTCTTTAATTTTCTGCTCCGGAAAGGCAATCGGTTGACATTTGCATGCAAATATTCTGGATACGCACGGTGCGACCGAAAGCCTAATATGGCGTCATGTCATACGAAAAAACTTATCAAAAATGAAATAACTTTGATAGTTGGTTGAAAAATTTTGTTTTGATATTATTACGGCATGTATACTTGAAAATTTATTAAAAATGAACAAATTCAAAATAGTGGAATGCTACGAGTATATGGCAATATTATATAACAAAAAAAATGCAAAACAATTATTTATATGTTTTTATTGAAATCGAACACAGTAATTTATAAATCATAAATTTAGAAATACAAAATGCAATATGAGCAAACAATATATAAGTTAATCCTATATTTACATTAAAAAGTTTTCATTGCCCATCTCGTAACAGTCACAATCATCTACATCTGTATCTGTTACAGAAGCGGAAGAGCTGTCAAAAGATTGTTGTGCATCTTCTGTTTGATTATTTACAGGTGGAGGTGCTAACAAATTGATACAGTCTTTAGACAAAGATTTAAGTGGTTTTAGAGGTAATTCCCGACAACTAGATATTAATGGATCGGATGCGATTAGGAATCTTTTAAAAACATCCTCCATTGTCTTTTGACGATAATGGTTTCTTGCGAAATTAGCTTGATAGATTTAAAAAAAATTATTACATGCTTCTTGTGCATCTTACGAAATTTGACAGATAGGTAACACTGAATATTTTATTATTATTATTATTATTTATTAAAATTACATAAATGTACATATTAATAATAAATCAGCTGGAGCTCCTTAGGCTTTCTGCTGAGATTTCATAAGATTATTTGGATATTTAAACTAAATTTAAACTTATATTTATGTATACAAAAGGTAACTAATACAATAGTAGATATAATATTATTTTAATTCTAAATGTTTGTTAATTGATTTCGTTAAAAATTAGAGGATAAATAAAGTATTATGCACAGAAAAGAAAAAAAGAAAAAATTATTTGATAAAATTAATTAAGGTAATCAAGGGGGACGGGGGGTGATCGGGGATACATAGAAAAGGTTCACACCTTCCCCATGCATCCCAAACCACCCCCCCCCCCCCCCCGCATGGAAAATATATTTTAAATCTTATTCTCTAGTTCCAGTATTTTTAGCAATTTGAAAACGTTTTGTATATTTGGTTCAGAAGGAACCAAAAGTAAGTCTAATAGCTTATGGTTAAATAAGGATAAAGAAATACTATTTATTCTACTGCAGCCTGAAGTTAAGTGATAGATTGACAGTGTTTCGTTTGTTTGGCAAAAATGGCATATCGGAGGTGATTCTTTACTCATTAAGTGACCGTGTGTTAGTCTTGAGTGTCCAAGTCGAAGTCTTAGAAACATCTGTTCATCTTAGTGTTTGTGGTAGTTGGGTATACAGCTTGAACACCTTCCTGGATTAATTGATGAATAATAGTGAGTATATTCATTCCATGATTCTGCTTTTTTCTTTTTCCAGTGTGACCTTATGAGTTTTTTTAAATCATTATTGCTAGGCTGATATTGTATCATCTCTACATTAGAGTTGGAAGTTATTGCTTTAGCTTCGCGGTCAGCTTCTTCATTTCCTTTTATTCCAATATGGGATGGAACCCAAGCCAGCAGTAATTATCCTTAAGGGAGATTATGTTGTCCCGGATGTTATTGATAACGGGGCCACGGTGTTTGATGTTGCTTATAGCTTTGAGTGATGAGAGGCTGTCAGTGCATATTAATGTTTTTTTTCTTGGAGTTAACCGCAATCTGCGTAGCTTTGAATATGGCCAGGGATTCAATTGAGAAGATGGACAAAATCGGTGAAACCTTTTCAGCGCATAAAAGATCGCCGTTATTGTTGACAATAGCCATGCCCTGCGCTATCGTCGTTTTTGGAGCCATCAGTATATAAAATATTCCACTTGTTTATAGGGAAGGAACTTAACAGCTCTTGGAAGTTTTGAATAAAGACTTCTTCGAAGTTGTATTCTTTGGGTATTTGGAAAGGCTGATGTTAACAGCTTCAGGAGGGAGCAGCCAAGGGAGGGTATTTTTCGCTTGTTGAGCTCTTGACAATTGAACAAAGTTCCATACTGTTGGCAAAAGATATTGCATTGTACAAAGTGGATGGATTTTTTGGAATTTTCTTCCTTTTCAGTATTTTAAGAGCGTCCTTATGGATGGGGTGAAGAAAATGATCCGCAGATTTTGGGAATAAGTAGAGATGTTAAGGCGTCTCTTCGTTCTTCGATTGTTGGGAAGCCACCTTCAGTCATCAGATTTTTTATTGGTGTTGTTTTGAAAGCTCTTAAAGATGATCTAACAGCTGCGTTGTATGTAGGTTTGAGTAGTTTTAAGTTAGATTTTGCGCATTTTCCAAATATTGCCAGTCCGTAGTCAATCTTTGATAATAATATTAGCTTAGTTATATGGATAAGAGTATTCGTATGTACATAACTATATTTAGATGACAAATATCTTATTATGTTTAGTCTAGATACAAGATTTTTTTTTTAGTTCTAGGCAATGATTTTTAAAAGTATATTTATTATCAAAAGATACTCCTAGGATATTTAAATTTGTTACATTATGAATATTTAAGTTATTGGTACTTATACTGAAACTAGAGCAGTTTATTTTTCTGCAAATATGCAGATGTCTGTTTTTTACTTGAAGATAATAAAGCACCTGATTGGATACTCCAGTTATTTATCTCATTCGAAGGCTAGATTAAATTGATTTTGGGTTCGGTTTAAATCGTTACATTTAGATAGTAAATACAAATCGTCCGCGTAGAGAGAATGGTCAATATTTTTGAATCTGGTGATGATTTCGCTTAAATCATCATAAGCAATAATAAAAAGGATGACCGAAAGTGGCGACCCTTGAGGTATTCCGTTGCTTAAGTTATGAATTTTTGAAAATGAATGATTTGATTTTAGGTCGGTATCCATTGATATCTGTCAACTGTTTCTTTTGGTTTAGGAATGGGGACTGTAGTGGCGATTTTCCATGTTTGGGGTATTGTGCCCTGATCAAAAATGTTATTAAATAGAGAAAGTACACGTTTTTTTACTTGAAAAGGTGCATTTTTAAGTAACGGATATGAAATGCGATCATAGCCAGGGCTTTTCCCTTTGACTGAGATTAAGGAATTTTCAAATTCGACAATGCTGATGGGTAATTCAATTAGTTTTGCAGATTTGATGGTTGGAAAACGTTGTAATTACTATTTAAACAGAAGTATTTAGAGTTACAGAAAGAAACAGAGAAGTTGGAATCACTTGAGTAGGCTGACCAACGTTCAGCAAAATATTCGGCAATTTTATGTGGGTCTGTTAGACTTTCGGACCCTGCATTCATTGCTTTAATCAAGGGTGATGAGTAGTTACCTGTCAGAGTCTTAATATCGGACCATATTTTTTTGCATGTTGTGTTGGGATTCAGATTAGCGGTGAAAGTTTGAAAGCTTTCTTTTTTGGCTTCTTTAGCTTTCCTACGGAATTGAGCATTGGCCCTACGGTAATTAATGAGATTTTTATCATTTGGGTATTTTTTAAATACTCTCCACAAAAGTTGTTTATTGTTACGAAGTGCTGCAATTTCCGGATTCCACCAAGGGACAATTGTTTTTAACGGAGTGAGTTTTGTTTGTGGGATGGATTTATTTGCGGCATATCTTAAACCCTTGATAATTTTTGCTGCTTCTTGGTTAATGTTAGTGGATTGAGGGTGTTTATTGAAGTACTCAAGTGAACTGGATTGAAATCGAGTCCAATCTGCGCGATCTGTTAGGAATTTTGGAGTTGGTGTAGATGAATTGTTATGTTTTCCAAGATAGATAATTGTGATTATGGGAAAATGATCACTTCCGTGAGGGAAATCATTTCTATTCCATGTTGTAAGAGGGATTAGTTGAGAAGAGACAAAAGTAAGGTCTACGTGGGTTAACGTGTTATGTGTGGGACAAATGAGTCGGACTGCCATCGTTTAATAGACAAAGATCGGTGTTGGTTAAGAAAGTTTCAATTTCCTTTCCTCTGGCGTTTAATGTGGGAGAGCCCCAAAGGGGGCTCCATGAGTTGAAATCCCCAGTAAGGATTACAGGAGAACTAGCTGTTCTTAATAAGTTTTCTAAATCTGACGAAGAGAAGTGTTGGGTAGGGTGAATGTAAACAGAGAAGATTGTAATTTTAAAATCAAGAAGGATTTCAATTGCGGTAACAGAGATATTGGAGTTAATATGAAGAACCTTGTGTGGGATTGATTTGTTAACCAAAATGCTCGTCCCTTCTTTTGCCGTAGTTATTGTGTCAAAGTTATGGAAGTATGATTCATATTGTTTGGGGGCTTTAACCTGTGTGTTGGTTGGAACATGAGTTTCCTGAAGGCAAATAATTGCCGGCTTATGTTCACTTATCAAAAGTTCAAGTTCAAGATAATTGTTTAAGTATCCATTAAGATTCCATTGAAGAACCTTAAGGATTGAGTTTTGATAGGTAGAAGATTTATGTACAGTATAGTCAGTACTATACTGTAAAAAATCTGAAGATGTTGAGTTTGTTGGTTGAATAGGTATAAGACTCCGTCTCCCCGACGTTGAGGCATCCAAGCTCCATGTGGAGCCTGGATGACTCAACATCGAAACGACGGAGTCGTTATGTTGGGTTCCGATTTCGTGATTAGATGTCTCCATCGTCATTGTCGGACATTTTTTCGTAGTTTGCATTTAATTGTTCATCAGTTGCCATTGCAGTGGCACTGATAGAAGGAACTAGTACCTTTGTACTTGTTTTTTTAAATTGGTTGTTGTTGTTATATTGTTTATTTAGGTTGAGAGAAGAATTTTGAGAGGTTGAGTTTGAGTGGATAACGTTTTGAGTAGGAGAGGAAAATGTGTTTGATGTGGTTGATATGTTTGAGGTAGAAGGTATATTTTTTACATTTTCTGTCACATTTATGTTCGTTGGCTTTGTATTATTATCGCCTGAAAAAGACGAGTTCTGTGGAAGAATTGAGTTAGAGAGTGATACATTAGGTTTTGAAAGGCGGCGGGGAATCGTAGGGGGATCGTAGTTTAATGATTGTGTATTTTGGGGTGTTTCGTTTGTATTTATTGGAGATGATGGGCTTAGTTCGTTTGAAGATGAAAGTTTAAGTGGAAAAGTTTCTTTAGAAGGTTGGAGTGAGGGAGGTTGAGTTGCTTTCTTGGCTATAGAAGAATAAGAGAACTGAGGGGTTAAGAGAGTAGGTGATTGCTCACTGTATAATTTTTTTGCCTCAGCCATGCTGCACTTATTAATGGTTTTAATCTTAAGCGTTTCCTTGGCGTTTGCATTGCTTTGATGAGGCAGGGTGTTCCTCAGCACAGTTTGCACATGAAGTACGAGTACAATTTTCAGAGGGATGAGGTGGAAGATTGCAGTTAAAGCACGTTTCAACTCCAGAGCATCTTTTTAACGTATGGCCAAGAATCTGGCATTTTTTGCAACGCATAGGGTTTGGGTAATATTCTTGTACTTTGAAGTTGTACCAACCTACGTTAACAGATGTGGGGGGACGGAAGAGGTCAAAAGTAAAGAGAATGAGACCAGTGGGTCTTTCAGTTTTGTTCTCTGTTTTTGTAAATTTATAGACATGAGTAACCCCCTGATCTTTCATCTCTTTAATAATTTCGTCCTCTGGTATATTCACTAAGCATGGTGCGTATACCGTGCCTTTAGATGAATTTAGCTGGTTATGGAGGGAAACAGTTATTGGGCAGATGTTTGAAAGGGAATTTTTGGATAGGAATAGGTTTGCTACACGTACAGATTTCACTAGGATTAATAATTTTCCGTCGCGGAGTTGAGTAATGGATTCGTAGGAGGTGCTAATGCCATCAATTGCTTTTTTTAAAAGGAAGACACTGTAGCTGGAGAGCTTTATATTTGGATCCGGATGAGATAGCACTATAAATTTGGGATTGGATGAGTTTAATTGGGAGGGAATATCTAGGTTAGATTCGATGGGGGAATAAGAGTTTTTTTTCTTTTTTTTATTGGGGGGGTCGAATTGATGATTAAATATATCAAAACGATTGCCCGAAAGCACACGTGGCACAGAGGCCATGTTAATAAAAAATTTTACACCAACTGTTTTTTTTTTTTTTTCACTAACAAGCGCGAAAATTAGAAAGAAGGGGAAAAGAGAGGGAGGAAAGGTAGGTTAAAAATAAGAGAAACGGTTTACCGACTGAGTGGAGAGCAAATCGAAAAAAAACGATGTTAATGGCTCGGAGCTTAGTCGACGACTGTGAATATTTTATTATTTCGGTATTATTATAATTTTTTTTTGATAATGAATACATGCGTCAAGAGTCCAAGAACGTTTTTTTTTTTGTCTTAATTTTCTAATTTTGGCCGAATTATAGATGGCGCCAACGTTGACTCTTCAAAAAAACACATTGTCCCATTGCGGACAGTTAATCTCCGGATCTACTGAACCGATTTTCAAAAAACTTGTTGCAACTTGATTGTTTTTATGTTTTCTAAGACAATTTACTACAATTTAACCAAAAAGTTATGAACAAAAAAAATGGCGACCCAAAAATGGCCAACAAAATTTCCGAAAAAAAAATTTATTTTTTCAAAGCTTCACATTTTTTGTTTTTCTTTTACTTTTAAAACAAATTGTGGTAAATCGTCTCGTAAGAAACCTTCTTTTAAATAACCCACTTTGTTTTTCTTGTTTCAGCCCAGCCAGTCCTGAGATTAACTGTCCACAATGGGACAATGTATTTTTTAATTAGTCGACGTTTGCGCCCTCTATAATTCGGCCAAAATTCAAAAATTTTAAAAAAATTGTATTCTTGACGCATGTTAAAATGTTATTATCTAATAAAGTTTCCGAGAAAAAAAATTCTCTGTCTAACAATGTACTATTTAGGAATTTTTATTCAGAAATTCTTTAACTTATTTTACGCACCTGCAGCTATTGAATCCATTTTATTGCAATAGATTTGCTTGGAAATAAAACTTTTACACGTTTATTGATGGAAGTGTCCATTAGCCTATCTTAACGACGCGTGACTACGTTAACTTAGCAGCCACATTCAGGCTAAGATTATGGGGGGGATTTGCTGCAAGAGATTCTACTACGAACATTTTTCGCCTTTAGACAGCCTGAGGACAAAAAGCCCCTAACTCAAAACTTTTATTTTGGACTTTTGGCCGCAAAAAGATGCCTTCGGCCGCACTGTGATACGTCTTAATTTGTCCATTATTGGTCAAATCACAAAATGCCAAATTTGGAATTAAATATTCTACATACATGTAGTACATACATCAAAATATTGATCTATCTCCGTCATCTATCAAGTCATGAACTGTATGTTGACTGTGATGCCAATGGATGAAAAATTTTAGTTGGTTCTCCTCAAATAAAATTTGACAATTTCCATTGCAAGACGGAAATGACATCAATCGGCTTATAATCTCTGACTGAGAAAGTGAAATAAAGTACAGAAACGTCAAAAAAATGTCGAAAGATTTAGTTCAGTGTGAGCACCGTCTATAGCAAGATAACACATCATGAAGAGCGATAACACTATTCTTTTTTTGAGTTGTTTCGTCTTTATGACATACATATATTTGGGAAACTAGAAGTGTAGTGAAATGATGCTACGTTTCCACACCCCTCGCCAAAACTGTCAAAAAGACCAAAGACGAAAAAGAGAATCGTGTAATCAGTCAAACAAAAATATCATATTTTCGTGCACCATTAGGGGCGTTCACTTTCTCAAATATGCACGGTATGATTACTTTGATTTTGATATTGTGAACGCTCGACAAGCCGCTGTATGGCCTTTGAAATGTTTGATATTTTGACTGCATGACAAGCACATTTGAGAATGGGAACGCATGTTTGTCAAGCCTGAAGCAAATTTAATTTTCCATGAAGTTCTCAAACTGTGGACATCTTAAGAAAATATATATCAAAATGAGTTTCATAAGCAATAACGATAATTCAGGTGGGTTTTATTAGATTAATAAAAGTTTTCTGCAGATTTGGAATACAAAAATCAAGTATAGATTTCCGCATCTAAAATTTCATCTCTTCTCTGAGTTGGAACACTCCTGTTTTTCATCCATCAAATATTGCTTCTTGTCAAACAAATTTGAAAATGTGGGTCCTTATTCGGAATTCCCCCCCCCCCCCCCCCACCAAAATGCACTTTTTTTTTAATGAATCGATAAAAAAAAGTGTGCTGCTGATAAAAAACATCAAATTATGGAGGAGAAACACTTTTTTATGGTAAAAAAGTGAAGTATAAAAAAAAGAATATAGGCCATAGGCATAGGGTAAATTCAAAGTTTCTTTAAATCCAGATTCTGTAAATGCAAAAGAAACCTTGCATACACCCAACCTCGCACCTACCCCAAATCCTATAGTGTGCCCAAGCAGGGGGGTTGCACATATATCACTGTTTAAACGCCGCCGTAATGCGTAAGCAAGCAAAAAAGCAAATATCCCATACAAAAGTAGTTTTAGTTATAGTACTGTGGGTGGTCCGCTTTTACTTCACTTTTTTACCATAAAAAAGTGTTTCTCCTGCATAATTTGATGATGCAAACACTCTTTTATCGATTCGTTAAAAAAAAAGTTAATTTTGGTGGGGGGGGGGGGGGGGGAATTCCGAATAAGGGCCAATAGTACTGAGGGTGGTCCGCTTATACTTCACTTTTTTACCATAAAAAAGTGTTTCTCCTCCATAATTTGATGTTTTTTATCAACAGCAAACACTTTTTTATTGATTTTTTAAAAAAAAAGTTCATTTTGGTGGGGGGGGGAATTCCGAATGAGGTCCAAAATGTGAACGACCCTATTAATGCTCCGAGCAAATAGTTGTAGATTGTAGTATTTCGTATCACATAACTTGTCTGTTTGAATATAGGTGGAGAAATTTAATGTTGTATCATATAACATCCCTGTTTAAACATCTGATAAATTTTTCGTAATGTACCGGAGTCCGGTTGTACGTTCTTTTTCCAACAATATTTAACTTTTGAAATAAATAGGTTCGTTCTTTAACCTACTGGTGCAACAACTTCAAGTGAACTAGATCCTAGTGACTTACAACGCTCAAGTGTTACCAGGAATGGACGATCCCCATAATTTCCTGCCGATTCCGAACGGCTAATGAGCGGCACTTTTGATGACAAGAGATACTCTTAGAGAATTTGTCAATTCCTCGCAAGAGGCAGTAGGTACACCCCTGAAAAACTTACTTACCATTATGCCAAGGCATAATCAAAACAAAACAACCTTGTTCAGCAGTAATAAGTAGGTATCTGATATTTTTTACAAACCCTAGTGATTGTGTCGTTGAAAAAATGGCAAATTCTCGGTCAAAATTCTCGCTTTGTATCATGATTTCTCATGTGCCTTATGATTACAGATGAATAAACTGAAAGACGAATCCGGGTTCGTCTAAGAATTGTTTTATTTTTACTTAATTCATCCTGAATCATCTTAATCTTTCTAATTTCGTAATCAATTTTAGGGGTAAGACATCTAGTAAGCTATTAACAGAAGCTGTGCAAGAAACGTTAGTATACCCACTTACCTACCAAGGACACAGAAAAATAAACTTTTTAACCCAAACAAATCTCCTCTGCTATTACATTTTAAAGAAAATTTAAACTAATTGCTCTCGAAGGATTGCTTGTTGTGAGAGTGCTTTAACGTGTCCAATTATGAATCTTGGATTTGGCTGAAAATTAATATCCACACAGGCATAGGTATCAACCAACAGCAACCCCATATTGAGTTGATATTTTGTATTAATTTATCTCTTAACTATGCACAGCACACAGCGACTCATTTGCTCGGCTTAGTTGCTATCTTTAAAATCCAAATGAAAATGCAAATGCGAAACTGCTAAATGCATCCACCCTTGACAAATTCAAAATAACCATCATATAGGTTAGAATAGGATATCGCAATCATAGCAGCAGCAACCCTTTTGCCAATGATTCCAAGGCAACACTCTTTTTATTATTTCTATCAATCTATCTATTTTTTTTAATCCAGTTAACAGTCTAAATAAAATGGAAATGCATGTTACACTCCCCCTGTCGCACTGTGGGCATAAGGGTAGACCAAACCTAACCTTCCTATCCCTACTAGGTATCTGAAAGCAGCTCTCGTTTTTGAAAAGTCTTTCGTAATTTCAATTTGATACGCAGGGATTATTTTCTAACACGAAAATCAAATCAATGCACGCGTTACGTAACATCATTGGTAGGAATACCTACTCCACTCATATACCTAGTATATCTATTGATGAAGCAACAGAAATAAGGACTTTTCACCTCACCAGTTACTACCGCCCGCCGCGCCCTTGCCTGAATACAAAAACAGAGCATCATTGCGCAAAGTAAACTATATGCCAACATTTATACGTGCAAATCCCTGTGGAAGAAAATCCTTGCAACAACATTGAAAGTTTTTTTTGTTCAAATTTGTATTAAGGACGAACATTTAAAAACAAAAACCCCTTTTTCTCAGGATGTGATACACATACACTCGTAGCATGTAGTCATTCGCGCGAGCAAGGGAAGCCAATTTCGATACGATCTACCCTTCCGGCCTCCTCCGGCCTGCCATACTGCGTTTGCCTGGCTGATTTGATTAGACACTGTTAGCGGTGTTTGCACCGCACTATCAGCATCATCATCCTGAATTCAATGCGAATCCTTTCACAAAAATACACACACATATATACGTATACGCAGATACACAAATACGACAGTCATCAGCATCTGCAGCGAAGCCAACATGCGATTTATCAAAAGATGAACAGGAAAGAAAAAAAAAACTAATAAAGGAGAATCCTGTTTGATTCAACTTCAACTGAATGAATGACAGTTAGTTGACTTTCTCTCCATGCACAGAGGTGAATTGGGTGCATTTGAATTGCATGCATCCTTTTTTGGATTCTGCTGCAACAGATTGACATTCGAATCGAAATTCGAATATTTACAAAAGTAAAATAAAAGAAAAACCAAAATAACAAGGACAGGAACAACAATCAACATTTCAAATGACATGTGAATTTCACAAGGCAGCCAGAGTTACCAAAGATGAGAAAATTGCGTGAAGTAAGACAAACAAAATGTCAGAATGCGAAGGGATTGGCGCAAAATTTTAAACAGCCTATTATTAAGGTATTGCTAAATTTAAAGTAGTTTACTAACTCATTCTTGATTTTAAACATTTTCTTACTAAGGCAATCTTCTTTATAAATTGCTTCTGAACACACCTAAAACAATGACAGTTCGTGCAAAAAGTTAGCTGAGCAGACCTTTTTTGACGTTTGTAAATGTCAAAGAGTTATATGAAGTTAACACGATACTAACAAAAAACCAGGTAGGTATTCCATGATGTTAACTTTAATAAAAAGGTAGAAGAAGTTTGCTATATTCGATTAAAATTTGCAAAATCGTTGTTTTAACCTAGTTTCATACTAAAACAGCTTTTACATCGTACTAATTCAACTAAAATTTTGCGCAATTGAATTTTAACGACTTCCTTCACTACGCTGGGTGACTATTGTCCCTTTTTTTTTAGAGTTTCAAATTTATACGAAGAAAATGCATGTTTAATAATATTTATCCTGAAAAACCCAAGACCTTCTGCATGACAGTCCGGCGCACTAACTAATATGACAAAGGGTACTGTTATGCTAGGCGCGTACATTCAATTTTTAGTTGCACAACACTGCTTGGTTGTTTATAGAAAACAGATAAACTATTTGGTTGAATGTCCGCGCAGGTGCATATAATTATATGTTACACAAAATAGCGAACTCATTTTAGGCAATTGTTTAGTTTGTGTCAAAACACAAACTTTTTAGTTGCTCGAACCAAGCAGTTGCGAAACTAAAAATTGAATGTGCGCGCCTAGCCTTAAGCAGTTTACGTACTTATTTCAATTTGATACATTTTCTAAGAAGTATCATGCTGAAAAAATTATTTCAAGAAATTGCTATTAATTCACTTCAAACAATGACAGTTTGTACAAGAACTAAGGGCATAGACCTTTTATGACATTTGGAAATGTCAAAGATTCATATGAAGTTAGCACGATAAATTCTGGGCCAATATTTTTAAACTAAAAATTTTAAAAAGTGCTAAGAATACAGATTAGATTTTGGATTTCTTAGTTCAAGTAAAAATACGTAACTCTCATTCATCCCTTCCTCACCGTTTGCCTCCATTTTACTTCTATCTGTCGTCTTTTACCTGCCGGTATGTCGGCCTGAGTTTTCGTGTTACTCCGAGTTTTTACCTTCACTACTGTACGCGTGAACGATTTTGAAAAGATTTCATCGCTCAAGGGGTTGCCATAAAGCGCGAAACAGATTGAACCAGCAACAGCACCGTCAACAGCAACAGCGGCCGCCATTAATTTAGAGCCTATGTATTTCAATTGTTCAACACGCTGTTGCTGGTGCAGTGTTGTCAACTTTTCAACTGCAATTTTCAGTGGCACCACAATGAAAAATTTTTTTTCGATATAAAATGTCAAACAAATGAAATGACGTTGCTGGTGGCAATGTGTTTGAGAAATGTTTGCTGGTCAGCGTGCTGTTTGCTGTTGACGATGCTGGTTTAATCTGTTTCGCGCATTACAGTGTTTTTGTTTTAAGGATTATGAAGTTTTTAAAAAAAAATTCCTAATGTTAAAATTATTGCCTCATTAATGGCAAGACATTATTCGCTCCCAGTTTTCTTATAGGTACTTTTAAAAATACAACAAAGATTGGATTCCAAAATTTTTCAACGAAATAAAACTTGTTCATAAAGACGAAATTAGAGAAAAAATTACTTCGAAGTTTTTCACACTTTCCCCAAAGATTGACAACGTTAAGGCTAGAACCAGAAAAGTAATTTAGTGCAATCCAGTCATGCCCTAAGTAGACATGCAGAGTTTAACCGAAATTGAACTAATTTTCAACCTTTTAGTAAACGACTTGCGTCGGCTTAGAGTTTTATTCTATAGGTTTAGTTCAACTCGATTATTATCGCTCAGTAAAGTTAAGTCGAAATCTTCTTACTCCCTGCTTCCACCATATGTCAGTGTGTCTGGAATGTAAGACATTTTAGACTGGGTTGTTGAAATGTTAATAGCGAACTTTACAAATGCTTTGAAGTCAAAAGTGATGGCAATTACTTTGATGAATCTGGCAGATGAAGAATTCAAAAGTGAAAACAAAAGGACAATGCCATTTTTACTTGCGATATACATAGGTACTATAGGGCAAGTTCTGCATTTGGAAAAAAAAATCGAGCTCGAGATTTTGATCAAAGTTGACATTACGATGATAGCGAAGACGAATAAAGTGGGTCCGGCAATTCCGTCTGTCTGTATGTCTGTACCTCGATCTAGAGCCTAAGCCACTGGACCTATTTTCTTCTTTGATTCCCTAGAGGGGAAATTGAAATTTTTTTTTAGCTCTAAAACTAACGGTACCCCCCGTACACCCGTAATGCAGATCTTATTTATCTCGAAAACGGCTACAACGATTTTGATAAAAAAAAATTATATGTGATATTATGGATATGGACTACGTTTTGGTAAAAAAAAAAAATTGGGGCAAAATGTGATTAACGGTACCTGTCATAAAACCGTTTTTTTTTATTTTCGACTTTCTAATTAATGGCTCTAACGATTTTAATCAAAAATTTTCAGCAGGAGTCCCCCTAAGTTTAAAATAGTATTGTATATAAAAATATTCGAAAAATTATTTGTTGGGTTTTTTTGCAAAAAAAATTTTTTTTGAAAAATCAATATCTTCTAAACCTATGAACGATTATTTCTTGAAATTATTTCCAAAAATCAATATTATTAAATACTTAAAATTCGCATTTTTTTCTTAAAAATTTTAAATTTTGTATATAAAAAATTTATTTATTTAATAATAAAACGATTTTTTAAAGTTTGTTTTCATAAATTCATACTTTTCTAGAAATCAGACGGCAATTTCATTTTAAATTCATGTTTTATATTTATAAAATGTATCTTAAATTCTAAAGTACTTTTAAATAAGAGCAAGTTCGTGCGATCCAGTCGTGCATTTTATTTAAACATTTTTTTTTTCTTCCTTTTCTTCGGCGCTGTTATGATCTCGATGTCGAGGGGATCATAACTCTCCCACGTATCCCACGCATTTTATTTAAACATACATGTAGGAATCTAGTATTTGGCAACTCCTTCCCCCTATTATTTCCTGGAAGTTAACGAAGAAGCGTATCATATGATTTACTTCCTAAATCCAAAATAGTTGGCAGCATCGATGTTTGGAGCCGATGTTCATAGAAGAGAACAAGAATGAGGTCTCTTTGACCACCAACCACCGATCCAGCAACATCTTCGAACCAGACCTACTTAACTACTTTTTTATTTCAACTTATCAAATTGAATTGTACTTTTACTTTACATAAATTTTTACTTAAATTAATAAATTATAACGTTTAAGAAATTACATTAAACTCTACATGGGGGCTCAACCTTTTAAAAATTAAATTAAAATTTAATCATTGGACCTGTGCACATAGAATTAATTTAACGTGTATTCAAGTCGCGGTTGCTGCTGAGAAGTTGTTTTCATCGAGGGAATATTTTGCCGTGCAAATAACCCGGCTTGATGGTATCATAAAAAAGTTAAAATTTCTCTTAAAATTCCACATTGGCACGTTAGGACAGTGAGAGACAAATCTATTCAAATTAGAAAAAAAATTACAAAAGAGATTAGTGAAATTACTGCTTCGAGTGTACGAATGAGTGTACAATTACTTTTTTTTCTAATTGATATCGATTGACACTTTAAATCATTTGTGGATTAGCTTCGCTGTTGTGTGCTTGTGCGTAGGAAATTTGACGTTGATTTGCAGTTTTTCTATTTTTTTGGTGATTCGTGGTGTTCCGTTATGATGGGCAGAAAAAATAGAAATAGTACTACGAAAAATCCACAATCGTTAGATATCTCAGATGCTATGGCAGAGTTAGAAGAAAAAAGTAGGCAATTGAAAGTTCGGGAAGAAAAACTGGATGAGAGGGAGAACACCATAAGGAGAGATGTTCAGATTTCACTATTGCATGATGAGGTGGAAGCTCTACGTAATAGAAGTCGTGGAGCTGCGTCTTTCGTAGATGTTTCAAACTCAATACAAGAGTTTAATGGTGATGACGACTACAGTGTTTTTTGTTGGATAGGTGAGGTAGAGAGCGCGGCAGAATTGATGAAGTGGACTCCGCTAGAGAATCTTTTGTTCGCGAAAAGACTTTTATCGGGCTCTGCGAAAATGGCTATTCGTTCTGAGCCAGGGCTTAACACGTGGGAAAGGTTAAAAAAATATTTATCTGATGAGTTCGGAGAAAATTGGTCGAGCGCGGAGGTACATAGGAAGCTAGGCACAAAAAAACAAAGCAAAGATGAGACAGTTTTGCAATACTTCCTAAAAATGAAAGAGTTAGGAGCTCGTGCAAGTATTGAAGAAGTCTCGGTAATACAATATGTGATAGATGGTATAAAAGACTCACACAACAACAAAGCAATGCTTTACGGCGCAAACAATTTTAAAGACTTTAAGCGAAAGTTGGAAGTCTATAAGACTTTCTCTGAAAGATGTCGGGCGTCATCGTTGGGTTCAAAGCTCAGTTCGTCATCAAATAAAGCGTCAGGTTCGGGTAATGCTGGAGGTTTAAGTTTGGTTTGTTTTAATTGCGGACTTAAGGGTCATCGGGCCAGTGTTTGTAGCAAGAAATCAGAAGGGCCTAAATGTTTCAAGTGCAAACAGTTTGGCCACAAATCTCCGCAATGCACTAATGAGGCTACTCCTAGAGCTACTGTCAAAGCTAGTTGTACTTTGAGTAGTCCAAATTCAAATTTTTACAAGACAGTTCAGTTTATCAAGGAAAATTATTCAGTTGAGGCTCTTTTGGATACGGGTAGCGAGCTCTCATTATTACGCTCAGATGAATACATTCGATTAGGTGCTCCAACATTGACAGGTCAACCAATGCAGTTAAAAGGCTTATCAGACAGAGGTGTCCAAACTTTAGGAAGTTTTGTGGGAAGCATTTCATTCGACGAAAATATTTTCGAGGATATAATCCATGTTATATCCGACAGCTATATGTCAATGCCTATGATTTTGGGTCAAAATGTTTTTACTAACACTCAAATATCCATAACTCCGAAGGCGGTGCAGGTGAAAAAGCTTGACAATTTTCTAGAATGCTTTATGGTTAGCCAGGAGCGTGAACTTGATTTGCAAGTGGGAAATCTGGAGTTCAAGGAACAAATCGAAGATCTGGTAGAAGAATATAGTCCAAAGGAAGAATGTCAAAATAATTTCGAGATGAAAATCATCCTAAACGATGAAACTCCTATTTACCAAAACCCGCGTCGTCTTTCACCTCTTGAAAAGCAGATCGTTGATGACACTATTGAGGAATGGCTAAAAAAAAAAATTATTCGTGTAAGTTCATCAGATTTTGCAAGTCCGATAGTCCTAGTTTCCAAAAAAGATGGATCTAAACGTCTATGCGTTGATTTTAGGCAACTGAACAAAAAAATCATTAGGAATCACTTTCCTCTTCCGCTTATAGAAGATCAGATAGATAAGCTTGGAATGTCCAAAGTGTTTATAACACTAGACCTCGAGAATGGGTTTTTTCATGTGAATGTTGAGGAGAGTAGCAGGAAGTACACGTCTTTTGTAACTCCGTCAGGTCAATTTGAGTTCCTGAAAATGCCGTTTGGCTTATGTTTGTCGCCAAATGTGTTCCAAAAATTCATTATCTGGATATTTTCGCCGCTTATAAGAGAAGGAATACTTATCGTCTATATTGATGATTTTATAATCATTGCAAAATCATGTGAAGAAGCGATTCAGAACTTGAACAAGGTTTTCAAATTAGCTGCACAATTTGGTCTTCGTTTCAACTGGAAAAAGTGTCGCTTTCTCTTCAGCAAAATTGAATACCTTGGCTATGAAATTGAAAAAGGGCAGATCAGCCCATCAAAATTGAAGATAGATGCCGTGAAGAACTTCCCAGAGCCTAAGAGTTTAAAAAATGTGCAGAGCTTTCTTGGGCTTTCAGGGTATTTTAGGAAGTTTATCAAAGATTATGGTACATTAGCTAAGCCATTAAGTGATTTGTTGCGGCAGGACAATAAATTTTACTTTGGAGAAGTACAGAGGGAAGCATTCACTCTTATCAAACGTTCGTTGTCGCAACACCCAGTTCTCATGATCTATAACCCCAAAGCTGAAACTGAATTACATACGGATGCGTCTAAATTCGGATTTGGAGCAATAATGATGCAAAAGTCCAGCGACGATAGTTTGTTTCATCCCGTTTATTTTTACAGTCGAAAGACCTCTCCGACTCAAGAAAAATATAGTAGCTATGAACTAGAGGTTTTAGCTATTGTTGCAGCGTTAAAAAAATTGAGGGTATATCTTCTTGGGATTCATTTCAAAATCGTCACTGACTGTGCGGCATTCAAGCAGACGATGGAAAAAAAAGAGTTAGCTTCGAGAATAGCGGGCTGGGCATTACTACTTCAGGATTTCGACTATAAGTTAGAGCATAGAGCAGGCACAAAAATGAAGCATGTAGATGCACTGAGCAGGAATCCATTATCCATGGTTGTTCAGAGCGAATTAGTCGAGAGGTTGAAATCAGACCAGAAAAAAGATGAAAGAATCGCAATTATCATCAAACTTTTGGAACAAGGTGGATATAAAAATTTCGTTTATGAAAACGAAATTTTATACGAGGTGAACGGCCAAGGAGACCGGCTTTTATGCATTCCAAAAGGTATGGAAAAGGAACTTATTAAAAAGGTCCACGACCAAGGCCACTTTTCTGTTAGGAAAACGGAAGATGTCATAAAGCGAGACTATTCTATTCCTAATCTTAAAGAAAAAATAGAAAAATGTAGACAGAGCTGTATTGAGTGCATATTATCGGAAAAGAAGCAAGGGAAGCAGGAAGGCTACTTGTACCCGATTCCAAAAGAGGATCGTCCGTTGCACACGTACCACTTGGATCACGTTGGACCACTTTCAGCGACTGGGAAGCAGTACAAGTATATTCTCGTTGTCGTAGATGGTTTCAGTAAATTTGTGTGGATATATCCGACTAAAACCCTGTGTACTTCAGAAGTACTTCAAAAACTTAGTCAACAGAGCAGCGTTTTTGGAAATCCACAGCGATTTATCACTGACAAAGGCACAGCTTTTACTTCTAATAATTTCGACGAATATTGTCAAGAGGAAGGTATCAAACACATTAAAATAACGACAGGGGTGCCAAGAGGTAATGGGCAGGTGGAAAGAATCAATAGAGCTATTATTCCTATTCTTACAAAACTTTCTTTGGAAAAGCCTCAAGATTGGTACAAATTCACAAATAAAGTTCAAAAGTTTTTAAATTCCAGCCTTAGCAGGAGTACTGGCCGATGTCCTTTCGAACTGATGTTTGGTGTTCATATGAGGAACAAGGAAGACGTCCGCATTGCTGAAGCAGTATCTGAAGAACTTTTGGAGTTATTCAACGAGGAGCGAGATACTATGCGTGAAGAAGCGAGAAAGCAAATCGAGACTATCCAGTGCGAAAATGAGCGAGGTTTTAATAAGAAGAGGAAGGCTGTCCGGAAGTATAAAGTTGGAGATCTCGTAGCCATACGCAGAACACAGTTTGGTAATTTAATAAAAATTCATAAAAAATTTCTTGGTCCTTATAGGGTGACAAATGTTGGCCTTCATGATCGTTATGATGTGGAGAAAGTTGATGAATCAGAGGGGCCAAGAAAAACCAGTAGCAGTGCCGATAATATGAAGCCATGGGTTCCATACGATGATTCTTCTGATGAGGACGAAATTATTGAGAACGAGACTATTTTACCAGACCCGATGAGCAAAGATGAACATGACATAGTTACATGAGATGACCTACTTACCTGAGATGACTTACTTACCTGAGATGATTTACCTGAAATGACCTACCTGAGATGACTTACCTGAGATGACCTACCTGAGATGACCTACCTGAGATGACCTACTTACATGAGATGACCTACTTACCTGAGATGACCTACTTACCTGAGATAACCTATCTGAGATAATCTACCTGAGATGAACTACCTGAGATGACTTCCAAAGATGACATAACTACCTGAGATGAATATTTACCTGAGATGACTTCTTATTTGAGATGATTTTAATGCTTGGATAGCTAGATAAATTAATTTTCCTTTTATTTAACCTTAGACGATTTTGAGATGAGATTTACCTATCTGAAAGGAGAAGAAGTTCCCCGAGACGTTGAACAAGCAGGATGGCCGAGTTGTAGGAATCTAGTATTTGGCAACTCCTTCCCCCTATTATTTCCTGGAAGTTAACGAAGAAGCGTATCATATGATTTACTTCCTAAATCCAAAATAGTTGGCAGCATCGATGTTTGGAGCCGATGTTCATAGAAGAGAACAAGAATGAGGTCTCTTTGACCACCAACCACCGATCCAGCAACATCTTCGAACCAGACCTACTTAACTACTTTTTTATTTCAACTTATCAAATTGAATTGTACTTTTACTTTACATAAATTTTTACTTAAATTAATAAATTATAACGTTTAAGAAATTACATTAAACTCTACATACATTAAAAAATTTTCAGTTTCATCAAAGTGAAGATTTTGACGTTTGTGAATAAGTTAACAGACTTGCATTGGAAATCTGCTTATAGGCGGGTACTCTGTAAGGCTAGCCGCGCACTTACAACTGTGATCGAAATCAAATAGTTTAATCACCAGTTGATAGAGTACCGCGCACTGGCAACTCTTTACTCACGCTCACAGCTCAACTGTTGCGAATTAATTTCAGACAATCGTTTAGTTTGTGTCAAAACACAAACTTTTTAGTTGCTCGAATCGAGTTTATATTTCATCACTTTTACGCTTAAAAAAATGACAGCAATTGCAGGTGACAGTCAAGAAAATGATATTAGTATTCTGAATTTACATGTTCCTATTTTTCCAGTTATATTTTATTTTTTTTGTGTGTAAGATTTCGAAGGGAAGTCGAGATATTTACTCTTATGCAACAAGTTTTTGTCAATCAGCAGTGCAAAAATCGGTAAATATTAACCCAGGCATGTACTCCAACACATATTCCGTGTGACATGTAAATCTTAATTTTTTTAATTAGGCTCTCCTTATTCTACTTTTTCCGGGTTATACGGGTTCTATAACATTTACATTTACGCAGTGGACATTTACACGTGGTTGTCACGTTTGCGTCCATAGTGCTCGTCTTGTCGGGGTATTGCAATGATGTTTTACACGTGGCTTTTACGTTTTAGCTAATACGTGATTTTCTCATTTCTGGCCATAATGGTCATCTCTCGTCGTCTCGCTATTGTTGAGTTCAACGCGGTTCTCATCGGATAACCATGTCATTGTTAATATTGCCATCTCGGGGTAATCTGTAATCTTGCTGTCGTTGTCATAGTTTGCCTCGTCGTCATACTCGTAACATTCATATATGATTTTTATTTTGCTCAAATTTTTTTTCAAATTTCTGAGGCCGGATTGTTAAGTTCATAACGATAACAGAAAATTAAATAAGACTTGCTCATATGTTTAGTGGTTTCTTTTTAAATCATAGGTGAAATCTTGCCAGAAAGTCAGTATCATACGTCCACGAAAAATAGAAATTTGAACTATAGCCACGGTTTCTCTTGGAATCAGATTTTGGTAAGATTGATTTCCATGTTGTTCTTGGTCTTCCAACCCACCGCACCGTGTATGCTAAGGATTACATTTAAAGTTACTTTGTAGAATTACCTTTTGGTTTCCTCAGTGTGTGACCAATCCATTGCCATTTTAGCTTTCTTATGTCGACGCCCAGCCGATCTTGACTTGTCTTGTGCCACAATTCCTGATTAGAAATAGTTTGTACCCAACGAATCTTCAGGATGTAACGTAGTCATCGATTCACTAAAGCCTGCATTTTCCACGAGATGCTAGACGCAGGCATATATAAGCATGGATTTAACATTACATTTGAAGAATCTCAATTTAGTGGTGCCAAAGGCAGCACGGGCTTTGTTCATTCCACTTTTAACGTCCAGATCCGTACCACCATTTGCTGATATAATACTTCCAGTGCAATTAAACTGTTACACCTCTTCAACTGTTGTCTCCTGTAGAACAATAACCTGATATGTGGAGCGGCCTGTTAGCATTTCGCCATTTTTGTCTTTTGGCTGTTCATTCTAAGGCCAATCGAATCTCCTTTCACATGCAGTGTTTGACACATACCGTTCACTGATGTTATTTAAATACCCTGCCTCTCTGCTGTACCAACTCTGGCTGTCAATACATGGTCTATTGCGTACAGGGCCACCTACCGGGTCTAATTACATCTAAAAATACTCCAGTTGATCCAATTACTAAAAGACAAAATTGCACCAAAATCGATGAAGCCGTTTAGGGGGAAAAGAATTGAGAACACAAGCACAGCCGAGTCTTATATGTATATACTCGTAAAAAAGCAAGGGTACCTATATAAAATATAAGACATTATGGCTTTAGAATATTTTGCCTCAGAAGGTATTATTTGACGAATTTCCATCACATTAAGCAATTACCATTTAACAGTTTAATTAATACAATATCTCTACTGGCAAAATTTACCTTGAATTCAGCAGACAGAATGCAGTTTTCCATTGACAGATCACATCAACTGTGATTCTCTGTTAGCCTTGTAGATTAAGTCCCTGATGGTGTTTTGAATTTTGTATTTCTATAGATCAACTTGCAGCAGAGTTTTTAGTTTTTCACTCTGCAGATGTTTACCCACAACAATCCCCGAACCAGAAACCCTTGTTCTTATTAGTGTGTGCTTGCTTTGCAAAGTGTGACAATCGCGTGGCAAACACCTCTCTGCTGTTCAACGAATGTACGCGTGCGCTTGTGTGCATTAGAAATAAAATAACGACCCTATTCCTTTATGATCCTGCTATTGTTACAAAAAAAAAAAAACTGATCAAATTTCCAGTTGGGATAACAGGTATAAGTTGTTTCTTGCGTCTAACGAAGATCGAATGAATTTATGAATAACAAGGAACCCTTTTTGCAACCCACTGGAGCGAGAGATTTATTCGATTCGTCGTCGGGGTGTGGTCGTTCTCGAAAGGATCTCTTATGAGACATAAACCATATTCTAAGGCACGCTTCTTGTTCACGTGTCAACTATTAGTTCACGTAAACGAGCAACATGCTGGGCTTTTTTTGTTTGGTTTGTGTATTTTAATTTGCTCAGTGCTCAGTCACTCTGTCTTTCCAGCCCAGCTGACTGATGCTTGGTTGGAGTTTGGAATTTCCTTTTTAGTGTGTGTATGAGTTTTTATTGAAACGAAAAACGAAGGTGAATGAATTAACGTGTGTCTTTTGTTATCCCTTTGCTCATTAGGTGCTAGCTTGAGCTACCCAGTCAACGAAAGAATGTTATTTATTTCCTTCGTGAAATGAACTGGTTTCATATGCAAATTCAATCATTGGTTGATTTACATAAACATACCTCAAACTTTTCTCCACATCTATGTTCATTCCTACCTAGCTAAAGTCCTTAAAGGACCCTTCGTCGCTTCGACAAATAATAGTATTTGATTATTTTACTATTCTTACACTGCTAAACTGGTTCTTTTTGTGATGTGTTGCATTTTTATCAACAGTTAGAGGTGTACGAGGATAATGTCAGGGGTGGACATCAGGACACTATACAATATTCAAGATTCTTTCAAAAGGAATTTTTGTAGAGTTGAAATAAGTGACAAAAAAGGGTTTCCGACCGGTTTTCCAAGTGCCATGGGTCAACGAGGAACCAGTTTATTTGTGTGATTGATGGAAAAGTTCTGATAAGAAATGTTTTTCGTTTTATCAGTATTTTTTTTTTTTAAATTAGGAAATGAAAACATCATTTGAAAATGGAATTTTATTTGTCAAAAGGGAAACGTGACAGATGTCAATTTAGTTCTTGTTGTGAGTTTTAGAAAATGTTTAGCTCAAGAGCTTAGTATCTATCGGCGAGTATTTTATAATCAGTTTAGGTTAGATCAGATAAAAGTGTAATACCTCAGCCAAAAGAAGAAGCTGCTAGAAGAGAACTTATAAGTTCGATGTTGCCACCGAGGAATTAGAAAATTTTACATGATATATATACAAAAAACAAGTCTCAAACGCTCAAATGAGGTAGGTAGGTTTTTGGAAGCTTCGTGGTATCTCGCAAAAAAGTGATTGTTGATCGTAAAAGAGATGTTTGGAGGCAAATTGAAGGCGCTGATGAAACCTTTCTACTAATTATATTTTCTTCTTGGAGGGCTTGAAATTTTAGTCGCAGAAAACGACTACTTTTCTTACTACTGCCATACAAGTCAAACCAATGGTTTTCCACATCGGTCGGCACAAATTGGATGATATTTATGTGAACGACACTTAACTTAATGACAACAGGATGGCGCTACGTTCCACACATCTGATGCTACATACTACGTTTATATGAGGTGTTGAAGCGAGCTTGAAGCTCCCTTCGACCCTTTGTATACCTGTATTGTGTTGAAATGAGCTTCGTTCGCCTCGATCCCAATCGCTCAGCGGTGTCGAAATATGTGAGACGAAAAACCTGGGTCGAGAAGTTGGTTTAACAAATTGTTGCAGACTCGCTCAACACCATTTCAACTCAACTCCAAAACGAGCTCTTAACTCAAATGACAAAAAACCTGGGTCGAAAATCCGACTCTAATCCAACTCGATCTTTCGATACTGCATATAAACATAGTAACAATAAACATTCTGCACAAGCGATTTAAGGTAATGTGTATCTTAGACTAGGTGCGCACATTCAATTTTTAGTTGCGCAACTGCTTGGTTCGAGCAACTAAAAAGTTTGTGTTTTGACACAAATTAAACTATTGTCTAAAATGAGTTCGCTATTTTGTGTAACATATAATTATATGCACCTGCGCGGACATTCAACCAAATAGCTCAACTGTTTTCTATAAGCAACCAAACAGCTGTGCAACTAAAAATCGAATGTGCGCGCCTAGTCTTACGCATCGTTGACGTGAATTGACCCAAGAGATCGTTTGATATGACCCATTTACAGTAAGACGTTTTCTTGCAGGGTTT
This sequence comes from Philhelius festivus, assembly GCA_963931855.1. NCBI lineage: Eukaryota > Metazoa > Arthropoda > Insecta > Diptera > Syrphidae > Philhelius > Philhelius festivus. Next base: position 175,640,345 of record OZ007556.1, read on the forward strand.
CTTTAAATCGCAGGTCCGTCATGCCAATGAGCCATACACGAATGATGTCCTCAAAATACACATAACATAATTCGTCGCTCAAATAAATTCAATCAGAAATTGGACTTCTCCGATGGGTGACATCCAGGGAAAATGCTTTGGCCATTTGATGGATTTCGAATTTCACACTTAATGTAATTTATTCTTTTTAAATTAAGTAAACGAAATCGTTAATATCTTCTCGTCCCTGTACGAAAACCTAGCATCTTGCTTCGAAATAAGCTTACCCGTAGTAATAGATACCTATTTATAGATATAGATATGTTATTTGACAGTTCAATAATTATCATTTCGTACTGTCAGTTTTTCTTCATTTAGGCACAAATAATTTAGTTCTTTGATCTGTGGCTGGTTATTCTTTGTAATTATTAAGCAAGGGAATATAACATATGTCCAGTCCAGATTTAAAAATATGCTTTCCCAATCTATAGCAGAACAAAATAATAAATCGCAATTTTACTAGACCTGTTCAGCAGATAGGTAGTGAATACTCCTATAGAATCCATTTCAAACATTGCGTTGACGTATACAACTGACAACTCGATTGAATACACACCCTTCTACCGAGGAACATGCGACAGACACAGCACAAAAAGGAGCCCAACTTAAAACTTTTTTCTTCAGCACATCCAATGACACCAGTTGTCAATTTAAGGTTTGTTCAATGTCGGTATTGCAGATCCGTTAAAGGCAATTATCATAAGGTGCGTTTTATTATTCACAAATCTATCTGGATCCGGATCTGGATCTTCCCTTGAAAATAAAACGATACGGATCTTAGTGACAGAAGTGTTATAAGCCCCTCTCTTTTTATCCTTGGGTTTGTAAATTTTAAATTATGTCCTGTTTTTTTTCTTTACATTATAGCTTACACTACCTTACCATAAAAAGCCGTCTACTCGCCAGTGTAATAACTAATTTTTGGATCTTTGAAATAGATCCCGATAGAAAACAGGATCCCAAATTGTTTTTGTAATACATGTTAAAACTTAATCCAGATCCGGATCCAGATAGATTTGTGAATAGTAAAACGCACCTATAGTTTAGATTTGTTCATTGTCGGCATTGCATTATTCACTTTTGTGCCCTTGAACTCACTCTGATTTGGATTTCAGTTTCGGAAGGAAATGTATTATTGTTTTACACTCGTTGATCTAAAATTTAAGACATAGACACAAATTAAGTTAATGAGGATGGTATTGGATTCCAATTGGATGTAATTATAGTATTCAGACACATGAATGCCATGGTAGTCTGCTCGAATATAATTTACCACTTCATCGAGCAGATGGGTCCATCTTAAAATCTTGAACCAAGGCTGAACCACGTTTAAACGACTGGCCTTTTAAAATATCCTATGCCTTTCACAAGAGGAAACTAAATCTCAGGAGATTATTACATTATTATTATTATTAAATATTGTACGCTTTTTTCGTGAGCACATGTTGTTGGTGTAAAGATTTATAAAATTTGCTTTCTGAGGAAATATTTTCGATCAGCTGATTAAAATCTTTTGCGAATTTACAAAACAAAGTCATTATTTGATAAATTTAAGAGAGCTTGAATCTGATATCGAATGATTTGACTAGCTGGATTTTGAGAGGTCAAAAGTGCTGCACGCAAGAGTTCAAAGTTGGTCAGCTCTTGCAGCTACGACTTCATCTTTAGTTGCAGCTCCGTCTTTATTGTGTTTAGTCGGTAGAAATTCAAAATATTCAGCGCAATAGCAGTTAACTTTGACAGAATTTGAGCAGATGACAGTGCCTCAGTAAAATCAATTTCAATCAAATGCTTGAAGAACAAATATGATGGATGTTTGACAATCACAGTCACTACTCTCAAAGTTGATAATTCACAGTCAACATTAGCAGGAGGTGTATTTTCTTTTTAGCCTATTGTTATATACGTCAACTTCTTCCAAAAATGTCTACCTTTAGTCGGTAGATTGTATTCCCACGCATAAAAAACTACTTTCAGCTTTGCTTTTTTGACAATTCCTTTTCCTGCAGAATTATTTTTATTGCTCATGATGCTGGTTAAAGCTTAACACGTTTCCTATAATGGTATCTATCTGTCTATCTATCTTTTATTAACTTGCAATGCACGGTGGCCCAAAAGTTGTCAGTCTATCGGCAAATGATATAATTATTGCAAATGGCGGAAAATGTCAATTATACTTTGAGATTATTTCTGAACAGATACAAAATACACGTTAACAAGACATTAATCTCTGTAGTCCTAGCAATTCGTCCCCACTTATGATAAATCCATAGAAATCGCAATAGAAGCAAGCAGAAGAAATGTCAGATTTTATTGTTCGGGCATTTCATCGCATACCTACTTTTTTAATATAGTGAAGAATGTCAATGAATCATGATCCACAATCCACAGACTTTTAAATTGGGAATAATTATTAATGAATTTAATAACTTCTTCTTTAGACAATTTCAAATCAGACATTTTCAAAGCTTGGAACCTGTGACGTAAGTGGCACGCATTTTGAAGAGCAAGTTGCCTGGACGTTTTGAAAGTTTACATCTACCGATTGTTTGAACATTCCACTGAAAAATATTTGTATTTATGAATTTAAACGTCACGAGAACAATCAAATTCTTCAATAATTAATTTTACAAACGCAGCTGTTAGGCTACTTGCTTCCCAACTTGCCTGGTTACTGGCATCAGATCTTCTATGCCATTTGACGATCAAGTTGCTTAGGTTTGTTTGTGTTAGCACACAATTTTTGTATATTGCAACTTGATTTAAAGTACTTACTCGTGTAGCTTTGGATCTGGGTGATTGAATGATATGATATGCGATGAGAGCATAATTTCTATAGCATGACTGCTTTTAAGCGATGCAATATCACCTTGCGGTTTCTAATCCCGTTAGACTTATGTGGTGGCAGGGGAAGACGAAGTTGCTGAGGTTGGTTAAATTGCAGAGTTCTCACTCTTTCTTCTTTGTGGTTTTTCATTCGCTTCAATTTCCATTTGGTAAACGGTACAGTGAGATGCCTCCTTTTCACTTAAATGAAGTTAACTTTTATTAAAAATCACTGGTGTAAAATTTTATTTGAATAAGTATTATGTTAATGCTATTTTATTATGGAATTAGGTTAAAATAACGATTTTATTATTATTTTTTTAGTATCAAGCTAACTTCCTATGACTCTTTGACATTTACAATCGACTTGACAGGCTTGTTTAATTAGCTTTGAGCATGAACTTCACATTACTATATGTGTGTTGAGAAGCATTTTATTAAAAAAAAAAAACTAAGCCTTAGTTCGATACTAGTTACAAAATGTTTAAAATCAAGAAAGATTAAGTAGACTACTTTAAAGTTAGCAAACTGTTAAGTAGTAACATACAAATATCTGAATACTATAGGCTATATACTATAGTTTAAAATTTTGATCTAAAGGAAGCCAAAAGAGAAAAAAAGATTTAAAAATTGTTTTCGTGTAGAAGCAATCATGCTTTTAATTTATAGCTAGTGCATACTGCTAGTGGATGTCAAATTTGAAACGACATTTGCCACCATATGCAAAAATTATAGTATCTTTCGATAGGGTGACAACTTTTACTCCATCTTGTATACACTTTAATCCAAAAAGATGAAAGTTTATTCCACGTTTTCACCAAAAAATAATCCAAGATTTACAGCCCGACTCTCCCCAAAGTCACTGATGCCTCACAAGTCACAAGAAGAGGTGAAATTGATTTTGTGACTTTTTCGAATTCTGCCGCTCAGTCACAACTTGTGAGAGTCACAAAAACAATCGAAACTGTGATCTTCTTCAGAGCAGGTCACAACTCATAAATTTTCAATGTTTCTTGGGTTGACATTCATTATATTTTATAAGAAAATTTTCTAGATTGGTGAATAATTGTGAATACACGAAAATGGAAGTGGACTTTGTTCTAGTGAATATTATTGCTGATCTTTCCCACGAAAATGAAAAGTACCATTTTTACATAAACACAAATTTGTTTAAGAAACTAATCGTATCAAGAACTTTGCAGCGCCCACTGCTTTTAAAAACTTTGAGAGATACAAATGATCCATTCGCTCTCCAAAACAATGTATTTATAAGGTAATTTCTTCGTTTTGAATAATCAGCTATTCAAATAATGACGCTTAAAAATCTCACCATGTTGTGGTGAGTTTCGTTGTGAGTTTTCTTGTGACGATTAGGGGGAGAATACCAAAATGTTATCGAATCACAACAATCCTCACAAGGAATAGTCACAAGAGCTTCTGACTTGTGACTCCTCACAAGGGGAGAATCGGGCTATTAAGGCAAGAAGCTTATGTGGTGTTTCTTCCGAAACTAAAAGATTAAAAAGAAGATAAACTTTGGCAGCACTTATAACAATGTTAATGGTGGTGTTTCAATTTTTCTTATAAAGTAGAAGTGAGAGAAAGAAAGTTTCATTTGTGCCAAACACGGTGTTCACATTGGACTCACTCCGTCGACTTATTTTGACGTCTCTGTGTTCTTTCTCATTCGCACTTCATGGTAAGAAAGAGGCGAGAAAGTGTGGTAGGATTTTTAAAACAAATTGAAAATTAATGGACTTTTTTTACATTTGTTTTGGTAACATATGACACGGAAGTTAACACCGTTATTTATTTATTTTTGTTATTGGTTTGTGTTTTGAGTTGAAATTCATTTTTATTATCAATTTTTTTAAATATTGTCAATTATGACAGCTACAAGACGCCAAAGTAAGTCTGAAGTGTTCACACTACTTTTGTGTCTGAACACGACAGGGTGGCCTTACGTCAAAATAAATCGGTTGAGTAAGTCCAATGTGAACATCGTCAAACGATGAAAAATCATCGAGATAGCTTAGCACGATATGGATGTTAGGTCTGTTCGAACAATATATCCAATGAAGATTTAACAAGATTTATTTCTATTCTACTAGATTTAAGAAATAAATGTGTATGGTAAATCTTCGAGATTTAAAGAAGATTTTTGGTAAATCCAGGATTATCTCTTGGTGAAAACGTAGTATAACAAGATTAATTTCTAATCGACTAGATAAACGAAATTAATTTGTAGGTATGGTTAGAATATTCCTGCAGCGCCTCCCCGCTTGTCGTAAAAGGCGACTAAAGGAGTAAATACATCTAGGCCACAAACAGCAAGGTGAACCTAGCGACACGTAACACCTATAAACTTTCCCAAAAGTGTGCATGCCAGTCCCTGGGTTGGCACGACTGGAGATCACCGGTGCCGTAAAAGAGAGATCAAATACAAAACTGGAGCATGCACACGTCGATACTTACAACGGATTTTGTGAATTCAAGCATTATGGAAGTACTCGTCCAAAATGACACTACCCCGCCAGGCACTACCATTGTTACACATGGTACTGATCCTGGACCGAGCAGCAATGCTCGGGTCAGAGCTAGACGGATTCCGGGGGCTAGCAAAGTAATGCCGCAGATTATACAAAATCTGAGAGTTGCGAGTTGGAACGTTGGCAGTATGACAGGTCGAAGCTTCGAGCTGGAAGAGATGATGAAAAGAAGGCGAGTGGACATCTTATGTGTTCAAGAAACAAAATGGCGAAACACGGGAAACAGAGCCCGTTTCTTGGATACGAGGACAAAAAAACTATAAGATGTTCTACTATGGAACGGAAAAGGGTAAAAACGGAATCGGAATCATCCTTGCAAAACATCTATTAGGCAGCGTATTGACCATTTCGAAATCCAGCGACCGTTTGATGTCCCTTAAATTGGTGATTAAAGGAAAGTTGTGGAATATTGTCACTGCATATGCTCCCCAAATTGGATGTGAGCAGGTGGAAAAAGATGCATTTTGGCTAGACTTTCACAATCTACTTAAGGACATCCCAAAGGAAGAGTTTTTGTTCGTGGGCGGAGATTTGAACGGACATGTCGGCAAGACAAACGAAGACTATGAAGATTGCCATGGAGGCCTCGGATACGGCACCAGGAACCCTCCTGGTGAAGACATCCTGAGCATGTGCAAAACATACGGTCTTATCGTACTAAATACCATGTTCGTCAAACAAAGCCGACACCTGGTCACTTACAGCAGTGGTGGAAATGAAACCCAGATTGATTACCATTTGGTATCTAGTTTCATGAAACCCCGGGTAAAAGATTGCAAAGTGATACTAGGAGAAGCGATCGCCCACCAACACCGTCTCCTACTGACAGAATTTTTTATGGAGACAGTGAACGACAACAAACATACAAAAACTTTTGGGAAGATCAAATGGTATAATCTGGATAAGGAAAAAGGCGAAGCTTTCATTTCGAATATGCAAAACGTTCTGTATAACAACACCGATATAGTTCGAAATGAAGAGAGTACAGCACAAAGTATGTGGGATCTCCTACAAAGAACTTGCAAAGAAAAAGCCAAAACACTGTTAGGGGTTTCAAAAGGACACAACCAACAAGGCAAAGAAACATGGTGGTGGAATGATGAAGCTAAATCAGTTATAAGTAAAAAGAAAATGGCTTTCAAGGCTTGGTCGAAGTGCCCCTCTAATGATACAGAGCAAAAGTCACGCCTCGAAGTGGTATATAGAAACTGCAAGAAAGAAGCGAAGAAGAAGTGCGCCCAAATTCAAGCAAAGAATACAGAAAACCTGTATCGGGAGCTGGATGGAATTTCTACCCCGACAGCTGGTGCTATTCAAGAGCTACGGCAAAACACGAATAAGGGCGCAACTATCTTCAAAATAGCCGCTCAAAGAAGAAGAAATGCCCAGGAGATTTGTTCGCCAAAGTTCATTAACAATGCTCAAGGCCAACTTCTTGTGGAAGACAACGAAATTCTTCACAGGTGGCGACAGTATTGTGACGGACTTCTAAACGAACAATTTCCAAGGCTGTACTTTCCAATAGCTTCACCTAACTTAAGCGAAGTATCCGACGTCACAGTCGAAGAAGTTAGTGAGGCGGTAAAATACTCCAAAAAGGGAAAAGCTGTTGGCCCAGACGAAATACCCTCAGAGTTTTGGAAAAAGATGGGAGACATCGGGTTAAGATGGCTCATGATTCTTGTCTCCAAACTTATACGAGGTGATCGCATGCCTAATCAATGGAGGGAAAGTTACCTTCTTCCAATTTATAAAGGAAAGGGTGATACTCGAAGCTGTGATAATTACCGTTCGATTAAGCTGATGTCACACACCATGAAGATCGTTGAGCGAGTCTTGGGTAGCCGACTGCGAAAAATAATTAGGCTATCTGATGACCAGTGCGGGTTTGTCGGGGGTAAGTCAACCACGGATGCAATCCAGAGTATAAGAATAATTATGGAAAAACATCGGGATTCTTTGGAGGATTTGCATGTCGTATTGGTTGATTTTGAAAAAGCATTCGATCGGCAACCACGAGATCTAATATGGGTGGCCCTCAGGCAACGAGGAGTTCCAGAAACCTATGTGCGGATAATTATGGACATGTATGATGGAGCAGTTACTAAAGTAAGATGCGCAGCTGGAGTCACCGAAGAATTCGAAATCACAGTAGGTGTACACCAGGGAAGTGTCTTGAGTCCCCTGCTCTTTATTACAGTTCTTGATTACCTGCTTGAAGGCAAAGTGACGGATCCAAAAGTGCATCAGTTATTCTTTGCTGACGATGGAGCCATCATAAGTGAAGACCCGATATCCCTACAACGAGCACTTGACGTATGGGTGGATGTTCTAGAAGGAAGTGGGTACCGCATAAGCGCGAAAAAGACAGAATACCTATGCTGCCCATTTTCTGATCCACACAGGCCTATTCCAGACATTTATTTGAATGGAGTAGTGCTTCCCAAGTGTGAAAAGTTTAAATATCTGGGGTCTATGATAAATAACGAAGCTACTTGTGATGACGATATCAATCATCGCGTAAGCGTAGGGTGGATGAAGTGGCGGGAAAATTCTGCTATCTTCTGTGACGGGGAAATGCCCCCTAAGCTGAAAGGAAAGCTCTACACTTCAGTTGTGCGTCCAGCACTCACATACGGTTCACAATGTTGGACAATGTACAAAAAGTATGAGAGTAAGCTAACGGCAGCTGAGATGAAGATGCTTCGTATGACAGCAGGAGTTACAAAGCTTGATCGAATTAGAAGTACGAAGATCCGAGGAAGCCTTCATGTTAAGAATACCATTTCCCAAAAAATTGAACACGACCGACTCAGTTGGTATTGCCATGTTCAAAGGAGAGATCCTGAGAACCCCGTCAAAAGAGCAATATCATACAACGTTCCAATTCGGAGTAAAAAGAAAGGTAGGCCTAAACACTCCTGGTACAAACAAATGCAAAAACACCAGCATTCAGTTGGCCTCAGAAATGGAACAATACAAAACCGGGAGGCTTGCCGCCGATTTCTGAGGTCAACCCGGCGAACCCCACAGGCGGATCACTAGTGTGAAGCAGATACGTGGGAGAGTTATGATCCCCTCGACATCGAGATCATAACAGCGCCGTAACAAAGGAAGAAGAAGAATTTGTAGGTATGGTAAATCTTCGAGATTTGAAGAAGATTTTTGGTAAATCTAGGTAATCCCAGGATTATCTCTTAGCGAAAACGTAGTATATACATATATATACATATGTATATTACTATAAAAAGTTAGTTCAAGAAAGAAAACAAATTCATTTTTCACAAAAGGAATATGAAAAATATTATACCAATCGCAGCTTATTATTAAATGTTCACACGAAGACATTACATCCGTGTGAAATTATTATTATTATGTATGGCCTGAACCATTTTTTTCCAGGAACCATTAACATTTTCCCAATTGACTTTTATGGGCAAAAGGCTAATGACAATTCCATCGGTGACTGATGATGAAACAAAACAATAAAGAACTTCTCCATTTACATTTATAGGTGAAGTCTGGAAATGTCAATGCAAAAACCACCGACATTCTACGAAAAACATTCATATAACTTACATACTCTCGCAATCCTTTTTAAATCATTTATTGAGTCGGTTTTCTTAATTGTATACTACGCCTGCCGCCTCAGCCCTCAATTGGCCCAACACCCAAAGTGCAATTTGCCATTGATTGTTCTTCTACTTAACCACCACCTTGGCGTTGATTGATTCCCAGAACCTCCAACGACCGCACACCACCACCAACAACAATAATTGATTGCAAAAGAGACAAAAGAAAAAGCCTTCAGGCTTGAGGCCCATATCCTTGTGGCCTTCCACCGCCCCTCCCATTCACTCACTTTATATAATGCATGCCAAATGAATCCAACTTTAACGAGTCGTCCTGTTCCTGTGTCGATGCATTGCAACTTACCAGTATAGTTTTCGAAAGCATTGCTAAAAAAACCAAGCGAAAACTTGTCCTGTCGCTGCTGCTGTTGCTGGTTCTGCAATCAACTACTCGTGTACTCGGATCCTTCAGTGAAAAGCAAAGCAATCCTTGTGCAATTTCAAGGCAGCCACATGCATTATTGAAAAAGTAAACAGAATTAAATGGAAGCCGTGATTTTATTTTATTGATGAATTGGAAATCAGTAACTGTACACACTAACACACATAACACGCACACATGTTCATTCATTTGGGTCCTCTTTAGCCGTGATGGGTTCTGAACGTGATGGTAGTCGATCCTGTGGTTTTTTTTTTGTATGTTAATCCAAAACAGTTCACCCAGTCCAACTTATTTAATTCAATCAAACTGAATCTCTATTTGCTGTGATTAAAGTGTTGGAACAGAGTGGACATAAAATCATCGGACAACTACACTTTGACGCAATCACATTCAATTAGAATAATCAGGCGATTTTGGGGGCATGAATAAATAAGCATATTCAATTGTAAAGGAAATAGAGAAGCTCAAAAGCACGCGCCGCCTGACGCCGTTATTTATAAATAGACCATTCATTATTTGGAAGCAACAATGATATAGGTACATACACACAAGATCAAAGAAAGAAATAAAATTTGATTGAGGTCAATCAAGACCTTTTAACTGGACACGTGACATAATATGCCCATTTGTCATTATTCCATTTTTTAAAAGTGGGTACGTTCAATGGACGTAATGTGTGGTGAAATGGGGCGAGGTGAGTCTATTTTTATATCAATTGATAAACGAATTCGAAACTATCTTCACAATCGTACTACACAATCTGGGTAGGGTAGGTTCGTTTAAGTTAAGGAACTATTAGGCAATCGAAATTATTCGGCTGATTGGTAATTTGCCTTTCTATGAAAGTGATTATCTGACAGCTAACCAATCAGGGACTAGAAACTCACCTTACCTTGGAATGTTCCATTAACATATGAAAGATAAAGCTGGCTACTATAGTTAGTATGTATGTTTTGAAAAAAACCTAAAACTTTAAACTTTCTTAGGTTCAGTTCGCTTTCCAATTGGAATTCCCTAAAACAGAATTTAATGCAGCAATGTGCCCGACTGACTGTCCTATCATTTAAAACAAATCGTACCAACTCTTTTATGACAATTTGAAAGTTATGAAGTATAAAGATATGTTGGCTTAGGTTTTTCAACGATTTGTCACTTTTTTAGACGTGTTGAAACTGAAGTTTACTACATTATAGGAAAATGACGTAAAATTTTATTGAAATAAGTATTTATATTTGTACATATTTAATTATTTCAAGGTAGAACATGAGTCTTATCCAGTGTTCAAGACCTTAAATTAATTCAAAAGTTCGGATTAAATCATTTATAATAAGGGTATTCATGAAACGAGACAATTTTCCGCTTTGCAGAAAAATATAACTTTCCGCAACATGTTTTCATATGAACACCCCCTAAAAAATACTTGCGTAAAAGTGGGAAATATTTTGTTAAATGTCAAATTAAAAGTCAGACTCCATATTAATTTAGTTTATCAGGTTTATTTCTTCACTTTCCGCATCAAATTCGTGAGATAATTTTATCAGATTTGCAGAAAGTTTTTTCCATACAAATTTTGCCAGCTTGTTTCTGCAGAGATAAAATAATTATCTGGTTTCCGAGGTTTATCAGGGTTTTCCGCGTTTACATGAATACCCTTAATATTATGTTTGCTTAATTTTCTCTACTTAAAGACGTAGGCTCCATCTAGGAGGGTGCCTAGCCTAGTACGCAGATCGCACTAATTTTATCTCCCACATTTTTCTCCAAACAAGCTAAATTTTGACATAAGAACTTTGTGGAGAATATGTCACAGAAAACAGCTGTTATCTAAATTAATTTTTTCCAAAAATTTAAAAGAATTTGGTTTAAAGTATAATTTTCTTAAGAATTATGAATGAGAACAAATGAGAATTAAGAATTATGAGTGATTTTCGTTGTGGAAAATCTTGTAAGACTCCCGTCACCAAATATTCCTCTAAATATTATTCAAATATTATTCCAGTTCAAATTGAAATTGAAATTTAGCTCGAGAATAAATGTGCCAGACAATTATTTCGTGCGCTAACTTTTGAAAGATAAGTTATGTTCGAAGAGAAATTTTGATTTTTTAGCTGGAGCAGCGTACCTCTCAGCAAAAATGCTTGACATAATTTTAGCTTGGCTACATTTTGGAGAAAATTTTGTATGGGAGATAAAATTTAGCGCGATCTGCGTACTAGGCTTAAATAAAAAGAGCTTAGAGATAAAATATTATCAATTATTTGCCAAATAGTTGAAAAGTAAAAATTTAAACCTTTTTCTGCTTCATATTCTTCTCATAGCGATTGGAAGGGAGTTTTAAGTGTATTCAAGATGGACGAAGAATTGACGTTCAGTATTTACAGAGTTGTAGGTATATCCATCAGGCAGCACAAACTCAACAGACCTTGTAGAATGAACGAAATTTAGCTTAAGGTGCAAAAAAGTTCATTTTCATGAAACGCAACAGATAGTAAAACGTTAATCCGTTTCCATAATTAACAATTTAGTTCTTGTTGAGACGAATTTTCGAATAAATTAAAAAACAATAGCTGCTATCACTCAAATCAGTTGGGATATGCCATCCTCCTTTATTATGCCGTCTTCCTTTATCATTGCTTAAGCCACATGTACATTGTTCAATTCCATGACAAGCACGTGTAATTGTATAAACCAATTCTGGTTGAAGTTGCATTATACACAAATCAAGCATAAGTCTTCAATCTTTTATTTTAACATCGACGGAGATGTGGTGAGAGAACGTTCTATATTTACAAATTTCTTTGAGATTTTTTTAATTATATATATTCGAGTAATTTGTTTTATGTTTTTTGTCTATTTCATCATACAATTTTTGTTTACTATTTTAATATTTAAATCAGTGTTTATGTTGTGCTATGTTCTCCATGTACGTATGTAGTAACAAAAAGGAAAAACAATTGTTTACACTCCTTTTTGTAAATTTCACTAGATGTCATGCCAAAATGACATTTAGATACTACAACGGCTTTAAACCTGCTATGAACCAGTTTAAGCTTAGTCCGCCTCTAATCCTCGTGTATTTTTTTTTTTTAAATAAGCTTTTCAGGATTAAAGTCATTGTATAAAGTCAAAGCAAATAAACCCGATCACTGAAACAAATTAATAATAATAAGGCTAATAGCAATTGGAATTTTGTGTTTCTTTTTCTGTTCTGAATATGTTCAGAACGCGCTCTGTGAGCTCTGAATAAAATAACAAAGCAGAAGGAGTGAAATGCTTAACACGTCAATTTTGACAATCGGAAAATAACAAAATACAAACACAATTAAAATGACTGATGAAGGTAGTCAGTCGCAGAAGATGGAATACTTTAGAAATGACAACGCATTCTCAGGTGTGTTTTATAAATAAATCAGGGAACTTGGAACACCCTCTGCTCATGGCTTACTAAGTTATACTAATTACTACGTTTTCAACAAAAGATAACCTGTGATTTAATTCAAGAGATTTATGTGGTGTTTTCACCGCACTAAAAGATTAAAAAGAAGATTAACATTGACAGCACCTATCAAAATGCTAATGGTATTTCAATTTTATATGTCTCGGTGAAAACGTAGTTATACTCTATTCTGTTCGTTCAGACTCTGTTCAGTGCTCTGCTCAGAGCAAACTAAAAAAAAACTTAAATGAGTTTAAAATTGATAAATAAAAGCTTTTGCCATTGATAAGGTGGGCTATCTTCTATCTATTTGATAGAGTTAGGGCAAAGATGATTAATTTTAAACTTTCAGAAGGACAGAAGACTGTCGATTTGCCACCATGCAATGTGTTACCTTATTGAAAATATGGAAAATAGCCCCCGCTTAAGCTGATTTTTTTTTGCTGAAAAATGGGGTCACTTCCAAGTGTCCCAGATAATAAAGTTTTAACATCTGCACATGTTATTCAAAGCTGCTTTTAGTCATATTGATTTATATTAAGTGTCTTCAAATAAAAACGATAAGAAAATTTAATAGAAAAAAAAATTAGAGGCCATGCGGCTCATGGAGAGCCTAAACCTAGTTACTAACAACTCTAAACCATTCCTGTGTTTGTGTTTGGAGAAACGGCCTAGAGTTTTCTGCCGATTGAGAATTCCTAATGAGCAGAACTTTTTTTTGAAAATAGATATTCGTGGAGGATTTGTCAATTCCCCACAAGAGGTAGTACATCCCTGCAAAACCTTTTTTGCAACGGCTCAGAAACGAACCTAAGAACTGAAATAAAAATATTGAAATAAATGCTTTAACAGGATTTTCACTTTTTTTTTTTTTTTTGAAAAAAAAAATGAGGCTTCAACTCAAAAACCAGTCATTGGACGAGCATTACCTTAATAACGCCAATTCAGGCTTAAAGCCAATAAGCATGTTTGCTTTAGTGACCAGCAATTTACTAAATCATGACTTAAATGAATCAGAGACTGGCGTGAAATGCTACAATTATTGCCATGAGGAATATACCAACTGCATTTCTTGGAAGGTTCCTTTCATTAGTCCTACTCTATACATTTTCGAAAAAAATGGCTGAAAAAAGTGTACAATGACTCAAATACTAACTTCACTATCATTTGTATTCTATTATTTTCACTTGCTATTCGTGAAAAAAATTAACTCGAGATTTTGATCAAACTTGACATTTCTATCATAGAGAAGACTGAAAACGTGGGTCTCGCAATTTCATTTATCTGCTTGTTTTATTCGACTACAGGCTTCATGGCTCTGTCGATTTTCCTTAAACTTTTTAGATTCGTTTTTAAAAATTTGCCCTGACACGTTTTTTTATTTTTTTTAAGGTCAAAAATGTAGGTGCCTGCCTTGCAATCGTTTTTGAATTTTAAGAACTTATTTTTTTTTTAATGTGCCATAGATTTTTTTTTTTAAACTCATACATTTCTTTTAGTAAAAACTAAATAATGTTTGAAGAAAAATCAAAAAACGGTTACTAATGGTACTTTCCATGTAACCATTTTTTTCGATTTTCTCAAAAACTTTAAAACTGATTTTGATCAGCCCAAATGCTGCACAAAGCCAGGGGCTTTTTCAAGATACATTGCAATTTGATGGATCTCGGATGAATTGTGATCGTCCGAAATTCGACAGTTTTGATTGTTGGCCAACCCTTTCATCAAGAAATGGGCCTCGTCGCTGAATACTTTGCCCGAACCGAAGACCCATATTCATTTAACAATTTAATCATTTACACAATGCACATGTTGTTGAAAGCTATATCTCTCCAAGACATCGCAAGACAGACTAAAGCTTAAATTTCACCACACTTGTAGGATGAGGATCTAGTCGTGCATGTTTTGAAATATTTTGTGGATAATTTTTAAAAATCATGAGTTCCTCATCGCAACCTAAATAATGGAAAAGCCGTGTTGCCTTTTCCAACTCCTTCATCATGGAACCTAAGTTTCGCCTCCACATCACTATACATATCATCAGTATACACATTCATATGTACAATGTACATAGGAACAGGAGAAACCTTTTTAAAGATCCGTCACACATTTTCTACAAAAGGATGTCACAGAACACCCTTTGAGAAAATTTTTAAGTAAGGTAAGGATAATGGCAATATATTCTATAGTCACCAGACTTTGACCTATTTTCCGTCAACTCCATAAATGGATTTGTTTTGATTTTCACTTCCCACGAATCAATTTCCCATGCAAATCCATTATTTTCTATTGACCCAAAAGGAATAGCCATATTGTCACACGTCCCTACCCGATTGACAGCAACGGTGGCGTATGTATGCCATCAACATGATTTACAAAGAAAACAATAGTTTTTGAGTCTCGTGTAAACCATTTACATCCAAGATTTATACCATTAAGTTCCAGCTTATAATCTGTGGCATGCATTTGACGTGCCCTAGCGGCAAAGACATAGACGTTGACGACACGCCGCCACCGACGCACGGACGCGGAAGGAGAAGCCTGGAAGAGTGTGCTTTGGCATGCTAACAATAGATTATAAATGATCTCATAACCCAAACAAACTAGCCAAGCAAAGAAGGTTGAGTTCCTAATAAGCCACCCAGGAACAAAGAAAGACACAACATCGAGACCTTAAGAGAAGGCAAAAATCGAACGGACACACAAACAAATTCAAAGGATTCTTCCCACAGGCATTAGGCAATGATAGCAATGTTTGCAGGATTATTAGGGATTTGGGTATGTTCCACCCTTCATGGCGGCACGTTACACCCATGTGTGTGTATGTGCCTGCGGTCGTTCTTTTTTTTTTTGAAAAAAAAGAAAACCTATTCAACCCTCAGGAATTATGGTATTTAGGGGTGGCATATAAATTTCCACCCCATTGAGCCAGCGAGATACACCAAATTCTCGACTAAATCGAACCTCCTCTCTATCGGAAATCGTTTACTTAGCGAAAATTGCGGATATACGAGCGACCAACAAGGAACGGAACGTAACGCGCCGCGCCTAATCCTGCACGAGAATCATTTATCTATCGTTTGGATGATGATGACTCGCTGATATGTCCTTAACGAGCCTTTCTGCCACAACCAGGACGTCTTTGTCGTCGTTCTTTTAGCTAGTAGGTATAGATAGACTTCAATACTGCCTCGCATGTGACAAGGGTCATTAACACACGTTAGAAGCCACTGTTGCTGATGTTGGCGATGATTGCAACTTTATAAGAGAGAAAGATTCGCCTTCGTATTTTTTTGTCAAGCCTATCAAACCATAAAGCAGCTTTTGAGATCAGCATGAACAATATAACTGTAACTCCCCCATTTTTGAAAGAGCACCCATGGGGTGCAAGTGATGTTTACGTTTAGCCGCAGACGTTCGTCCTTTTACGTCTTAAGCTCTCTATTTTTGTTTTTATCGCAATGGCCATAAATCTTTGGTCTGTTCAAATCTTGGCGTTACGTAGCGTTTGGTGGGGGTGTTCGAAGTTAAAAATGGAATTTAACATGTTGACGATGGAAAACGCGTCAAAGTTCGGCAATAAATAAGAATGAGGGGTGGCCGTTAGGGTATGGCGGTAGGTGGCGTTTGGTGCTTTTTTGAAGTTGTTTTTTATTTTTTTGCTAACTTTTGTTTGTGCTTAAACTTCAAGTCGCCATGGAGGTTTTTGTTTTTGGAAATTTGGGTAGGAACTTGGGGATAGGTATTGGAATCTTTAAAATATTAAGAAGCCCCACATATACCTATACTACAGTTTGTTCATCACAAGATTTTATAAGTGAGTTCATTTATTTTCTTGGAACTAACTTTAAAATTGCTTACTCGAATCTGAAAAAGTTCATAAAAGTCTAAAAATAAGCTTAGAGAGTGCTTTAACAGGACTTGTGTAAGTCATACTAGTGATGTGTGATGTGTTCACATCGGACAGCAGCACCATTTTTCCCAATTTTTCATTTTTTATGCAATGCCGCCATTTTGAAATAACGATAGGTATATTTTTAGCATTTAGTCAATTTGAAAATGTAAATTGATTTTTTTTTTGGTGAAAAAGCGAAATACATTTACAAAGATCATGCTTCGATGCTGCTTAGGTGCTGACCTCTGACAAAACGGATGTTTTTCGCAACCAATTTGACAGTAGGGTTAAAATGATCTGCTCCAGTACCGTTATGATTTTCTATGGATGCTCAATGCTGTTCAAAGTTCTTAGATTAATTAGACCTTGTTAGAGTTTAGTCCAAGGTCTGGGCAAAACTGAGAGTTGGTATCAAAATTCTGACTGACTCTTCGAATACGGACTAAACGGCTGAGTTGAATTTCCTTAAACTTTGTAGAAAGCATTTTTTAGACGAAGGTAAATGGTACCTTTCCCTTAAAAAAATGTGAGTGCCGGGACTCAGGGCTAAGATGTGTAAACATCAAAGTTCGTCCGAGTGCCGAATTTTTGTTATTGAACGCAACCAATAAATATGTACATACATAATAATGCAATAATTGTGAAGTCAACATTGTTTTCTAAATATTGAAAACATTTCTTGTGCATTTTAGAAGAATTTATATTTGTATGAACTTTGACAGAACTTTGGACTGAAATTTACAGAAAATCACATTATTTCAAAGTAAAGGTACGATACGAACCTATTTATTTCAAACGTTAAATATTGTTAGAAAACGGACTCCGCTACGTAACGTAAGGTTTGTGTTTGTTATTATTATGTTTAAACAGGGATGTTATTTGATACAACATAATATTTTTCCACCTATGCCCAAACAGAGATGTTATCTGATATAAAACACAACAACTATTTACACGGAGCTAATAGCATTCACATTCTCAAATTTGTTTGACAAGCACGGTCTGATGAATAATTGATGGATGAAAAACATTAGCGTTCACATTCAATAAACATGTTGTCAAACATCACTTCTCATGAGAATATTGAATATGGCGGACCAACTCAGAGTAAGATGAATTTTAGATGAGGAAATTTGCTAGCTTTTTATATTGCATGCTGCAGAAAACTAAGATAGTCGTGTTTTATTATCCCCAAAACTTTAAAATAAAACGATACGACAGTAGTGTTGTATGCTCATCTATCTTTTGGATCTTTGAAATATATCCAAATAGAAAGCAGGATACCAAATTGTTTTT
Organism: Philhelius festivus; assembly: GCA_963931855.1. NCBI lineage: Eukaryota > Metazoa > Arthropoda > Insecta > Diptera > Syrphidae > Philhelius > Philhelius festivus. The sequence continues at coordinate 175,658,400 of OZ007556.1, forward strand.
CTAATAAGTGTTAAAAATAGACCCAGATCGAGCTAGTTTTAGAGGTTTAGTTGTAACATGCTAAAACTGAACCTAATTATTTTTTTCTTTGAAGTTAGTTGTAAACATAAGCGATCGAAAAAGGTTTAGTTTTTTTAAGATAAAAATAAAATTTAAGTCCAAATTTGTCAACACAATTGTAGACAAAAGAGTTCGCTAATGTCATTTTTTGTTGCTCGGTATTAATTGCAGCTGATGGGCGATGCAAATTATTAATCTTGTGCCGGTCAGTACATTGATGCCTATGATGCCCTGTGCCATGATCTATATTATGGTTTTTGTTGTTTTACACTTTTTATAATAATTAGGGGTACTCATGATCCCTTGTAACTAATTTTATATTACTATAAAAGTGTAACATTTTTTACACACTAACAAAAAATTTACTGATTGAAATCGTACAAACAATTTTACCCTTTTACTATACTACTATACCCTAACCCCATTACTACGGAAAAATACAATGTTGTAACTACATTCTGTTTTTTTTTTGACAGCTCACCAAATGTCATTTCGTTCTATCAGCTGCTTATCTTTTCTGCCTTTCATTGCAACTACCTATAAGAAGAGCGTTCACGATCTAGCAACAAACAATACAACTTTACACTATTACGATAGCTGCTTACCATAAATCGTGAATACCCCTGTTGATTTGATATTTATCCAACAAAATAGCAAATTTGTTTTATCTAAATGCAAATAGATCCAGCCCGAACGCAAATCAATTTAATATTTCCTAATAGTTGAAATCGAAATGCGTTTGGGTTAAATCTATTTGTGTTTGGGTCAAATTTGATTTGGTATTGGGTTAAATAAATACATATTAAGTATTAAATTGTAGATGTATTTATTTTATTTAACTAAAAGTTATGTTTTTTTTTTTTAACATAAATTGATAATTCTCTTAAAAAGGATTATTTATTTTTGTGCGAGTATGATTCAATAACAATTTATAATTCATAAACAATACAGCTTTTATTTAATGTATTTTTTTAGCTGAAATATGGCTTTCAAATTTAAAATGGTTTGGCTTAATTATTTTTTAAACTTAGAAGAAACATTGATTTTAGTAAAAAATTGTATTTTCAGCTGCAGTTTATTCGATAGTGAGATTTTGGTTACTTTTGCGATTCCTCAACGATCTTATAATAGTTATATGGATAAGTAGGACCCTCTCCTCTAAAGTGTTGAGGAATTAAAAAAGTAACCAAAAACTTTCTAAATATCCACTTAGGATTTAAAATAGATTTCTTAAACAAAGGCTTCTAAAAAAAATACAAATAATATTTCATGATCAGAATTTAATACTTTGAAAAAGCTTTGATAATTTTTAGGGGCTTTTATTTTTACTGTAAATTATTAAAAACTTATTTTCGAAATTTAGATTTTTTTAATAAATATCCTTCGAACACTTATTTCAAAAAACAAAAATATTGTTTTTTATTTAAAAAAAAAATATGAAAAATACATCGTACGAATAATCGAAAAACGCTCCCAAAGTTAAAGAAAATCGACCGAGGAGCCGTTTAGGCTGTAACGGACCTGAAAGACAGGCAGACAAACTGACAGAATCTCGACGAGTTCGATAGGTAACTTGAAAGCTATCTTGCCATATTGTACCTACATAATGTAAGTACGTATACCAAAGTAATAAAATACACGACTGGGTCGCACGAACTTGCTTTTATGTAATAGAACAGGAATTTTAAAAACGAATGTTATTAGAGAAAACTGTTCATAAGGATAAAATTATTATTTTTTAATTCTTTTAGTAGTAAGAGACAAAAACAGAATGCTATGCAAATATGAATTTATGCAAGAACAAAAATTTTAAGTCGTTTTAGTGGTTTCTTAAAAAAAAAAAGTTTTTATATACTAAATTTCTAAAAGATTTTTAAGAAAACATTTTAGTACGCCAATTTAAAGTTTTTATTATTGTTCGAATAAAAATTAATTTTTTTGAAAAAATATTGAGCCGTTTCTGAGATATCGAATTTGCAAAAAAAAACGAAAAAATTGATTTTTTTTTAAATTCAACAAATATTTATTTTAAAGTTTTGAAATGCAATGTGTCTTAGACTTTTTAGAAGCTTCTCTATAAAAAATTTTATTAAGATCCGTGGATTATGAGAAATTCAAAATTCGAAAAAATGGTTCTATGGTAGGGATAAGCTGTAATATCTTAATTTCAACATTTTTTTTATTAAATTAAAGATCATAAAAATTAATTGAAAGAAAAAAAGTTTTATCAAAATTTTAGGCGCCGTTTTCGAGAAAAATATGATTTTTGAAAACCATTTTTTTAAATTTCTTAACATTTGTATGGTGGGTACCTATGTTCTTAGGTAAAATAAAATTTTTTTTCTCACATCTTGTAAATTATATTAAGAAACTTTCATTTATCAAGTTTGAAAAAAATCTAGCATGGGGTTCTCGAAATATTGAGTTTTGAAAAAACAATTTTGAAGTTTTTTTTAAAAATCCAAAAAAAATTTGTTTGAAAATTTGAATACACAATTCTATTTATGTTTTAGGGGAGCCTTAGCAAAAAAAATTATCAAAATCGGATGTACCGTTTTTGAGAAAATCAAAAACAAAAAAAATTGTTTCATGGGGGTACCCTCAATAACCATTTTTCGGATTTTTTTTTTCAACCATTACCTAGCTTTAACTAAATGAAATTTTTTTGTGTTTTTATTTTTTAAATCTGTCGAATAGTTTTAAGAAAAAAAATATTTATAAAATTTCGAAAAAAATTCGAATGGCAGGTACCGTTATTTTTGGCCTTAAAAAAAAAGTAAAAATCGTGTGGGGGGGAAAATTAAAAAATGATATCTATCAAGTTTAAAGAAAATCGACCCAGCCGTTTAGGCTGTGGTCGAACCGACATACAGACAGACAAAATTGCGAGACCCACTTTTTTAGTTTTCGCTATCATCGTAATGTCAACTTTGATTAAAATTTCGAGTTCGATCTTTTTTACGAATGCATAACTTGCCTTATAGTACCTATAAGTCGCAAGTAAAAATGAAAAATGGTTGAAAAGAACAGTTGTCTCCAATAAAAGCCATTAGCTATTCTATTTTAAAATTCTAATCCAGTTGAACATAAGATCGAGTACGTGAGTCTCAATCATCCATTTTATTTTTCATTCCACAAGAATGTAAGAGCAAAATATTTGTATGAGATGCAGATTTGGCGGATTCACAGGTTTATTGATCGTGAGTGTTTTTAGCTCAGCAATGGTCTCAAAGACTTTTTTCGTTCGCTGCCGAGAGATGAGTACCAAAATGTGGATTGGAAAAACAATTATGTTCCACAAATTTTTCACGCCAAATTTTCATTTCTAAATGTACAACCATTAGGAAAAAGTTTAAGGCAGCGTGGAGACCTGTGACATTTGTCAGTTAATTTAAATATTTTGTTTCAAAATAAAAAATTGAAAATTTACGTAATTTGGGACGTATTTATTTTTCATTTCACACTAGGTGAGTACATACTAGGCTTAAAGTAAGAGACATTTGAGAAAATAAATTGTTCGTCAAGAATTGCAATCTGATAGTTACGAACTGTCAAACTCTATTCGCGTTCCACAAACCATCCACACTGCAACGAAAGAATTGTTCGTGGAAGACTAATCTCAAAATAATTCTTGTTTTTGTTTGGTTTGTTTGTTTTAATCATCATTCGGGAACAATAATAAAAACAAAAATTTTTGAGATCTGTTGTGCCCAAAACTGGACCAATGTTCGTTCATTCGTCGGTAGTTGGTTACCCTCGTTTGAATAGTCCTCAAGCGGTCTTACGATCACTTTATTTCTGTGATCTTTCTCTCGATTTGAACTATTACCTTGAATTGCAAAATGCTTAAAAAAAACTCGTTGGTGTGTTACCAGCCGTTTCCATTATGGAACCACTCAACTAAAATGTTGTAATCCCCATGCTCACAAGCTGAATTATTTTTCTTCTATCCAAATCTTTAAGCAGACTCGAAAGACTTCGTTGTCCAATTTATTTATTTTTTTTTTCTGTATCCCTCTCCTATGTTTACGGTGATTTGGATTATGCGATTTGGGTTATAGGTATTATCGTCATCGTCCTCGTCCTCATCGTGTCCATTTCGCCTTGGCGCGACCAACATGTTGATATTCTAACTTCACTTGTTCGTGAGGAGTTATTCGAGGATATTGATTGATAAATCACATACTTGTTGCCCCAAATGGAATTCGGCCATAAACTATGGAGTCAAGTCGGCTTTAGATTTATTATAGCTCTACTAAGCTATTGAGGGTGTATTGTGTATAGAAAGTCACACAAGTTACGAGGCATATTCTATAACACCAAATAGCGCATACAGAACGACATCTTCAATGAGGTGTGGCGCGTCAGAATCTACCATCCGAAGCGAAATTAAAGCGCAATTACACATAAACCGTCCCGCAAAAGATACAAAGGCACAATTGCTGCGAGATTGTTGGGTGTTGGTTGTTGGGCGGCAGAGAGTGGAAGCTAAACTATTAAAGAGCCAATTTCTAGGTGGGTTGGTATAACTATTATACAGAACAAGAACTATGAATCAGGAGGATTCAGCTAGCCCTGGCCCCCTGATTCACACTAACGGCAATTAGCTTCATGCGAGTCACGTGCCCATTGTTTGCGATTTTGATTGCAGAAAATTTTAATGGACGACGTTCTGCGGTCTGCACTTGGTTTTCCAATTCAAAATACAACAACACTTGGAGTGCCCAGCCAGCAGAAAATACTATACAACAAAACCTAGGTATACGAGTATACTGCCTTCGTCACCCTTTAGATTCTTTTTTTTTTGGGAGCACCAACAGGCCTATAGTGCATTTATTATAGAGCCGAAGCTTATGCCAACCAACCTATCGACCGAGCCAAGGGTTGAAGTTGAAGTTTGTCCACCACGACTGCCTATCGTCGTCATTCCTGGCTCTGCTGAATGAGTTGAGTCAACTCATGAAATGATGGAATAAATCCGGTGCGGTGGTTGTGCTCTGAATTCGATAAAAGGACTCGGACTGATGATGATGGCAGTAGGGCTACCGCCCTACCCTATTCCGACAACTCCAACAACGACAAGCCAAACCAGACCAGCCCAAGCGAATCTCTAAATGGATCAAAGCTATTAGCTACAGGCTATTCAACACCATGGAAAAATAATCGCATGGGAAATAATTTCAACATTCTGCCTCACGCTACCAAAACGAATACGTGATGGACTATATTTGTTCTCTCGCTATATGTGACTTGAGCTCATTAAAAATGTCAACGTGCAATGTTGCTGCAACAAATTTTATAATGGCCCAAAACGACGCTGTTTGTCCGGGGCTGAATGGGGTTAAAAGGGGTGGGTTCTCGGCTCTAGGCTTTGGGCTTTTGCGAGTACTTATGAAGAGCTGTCGAAATTTTCAATGCAGCATTGAATTGATGCAATAATAGAATTATTCGGATCGGAACGTGCCGCTGTCAGATTTCGGGATTTCCTGACGATGGTGTTGCGTTGGTTTTGAATTTTAAATTATTGCTCAGACTGACAACGCGCATCACAGACACAAAGGCGACCATAGCTGTACTGTCAGCCAGTCAGTCAGTCATAATAATTTGCTTATGAATCTATGTATATCTATGTGTGTGTAGGTCCAAAGTAAATGTGCGATTGTCATGCGAATAGCTAGAGTCTTTTTTTCCTATTTCGTTTTTAATCACGGATTGACTTTTTTCGTCCACCGCCGCGCCGCGCCGCCGCTGCCGGAAAATAGTGTGACATTTACATATATAATTGCGGTTCTCATGATTGGCTTAAAAAAAAGTAACTAACAAGTCGCATGCAATGTACATTGAGTTCCTTCCTGGAATGATTTTCAATTTGATTTTCAAGTATGAAATTGATTAATGCTGACGGGGTACCGGAATCGGGGAATGAGAACGGAAAAAAATATATTTTTTTTTTTTTGGAAAATTGATGGTGATTCGTGAAACTCTAAACGACATTGGTATTCCGGAGCGACGCACAAAAAAGCGCAACAGTCATCATCATCAGCGATGGGAAATAAAATTCAAAAATGTTTTGAAAGAATTTTCGGATATTTCATTATCAGTTAAGGATTACGTTAATTAATAAAAAAAAATATAAGAGTTTCAGCAAAAATTACTACCTTACCTGTACAAGTGAATAGTGATGTAAGTTTATTCAATTGAAACTTCAAATGACTTCAACTCCAAAGTGCGTTTCGCCTAGGTAAAACAGTGGGTTCATCATAGTCGTACCTGGGCGAAATGCACTTTGGAGTTGAGGCCATTTCAACTTTCAATTGAAATTATTGAACTAATTTTCTTAATTCTATAGAGAACCTCTGTATGCCTTGCTTCGTTTAATTTTGAAAGTAAACTTTCTGAACGTTTAAATCCTAGTCATTATTTTCGTCCTCTCCGCTCCTTTTATTATAGTTATTTTTTATGTATTTCTCTCTGATATAGCAGTATTACAAAAGTCCTAATTTGAAGAACCCTGAACTCTAAGAGCGGGTCATCCAATTTTAGGTTCCGAAAGTAAATTTAAATACCTACAGTAAATTTATCATTAAGATTTAGATCGAACTTTTATTTCAATATATGTATATTGTTTTAATCCTGCCACATCAAGCAACTGTCCTCAGGAGTTCGTTGCAGGACTTAATTCTGAAAAGGGTATTTTCGATTAGTCTTCGACACATAGGGTAATAACTCGGCTATATTCGTTTGCCAAATGTCAAGAGTTAGAATAAAAACGATTTCTAAAGAGTACAAAGCCCCACAAAAATAAATGCAACGACGACGGGGATAAATCACGCGACAATCTTGTTCTTAAACATATTTATCCACTGAGTGGCGAATTCAAGTAAAATAGATATCCACTGAGTGGCGAATTCAAGTCACCTCTGCGAGATATAACCTTTCCTTCAAAGCTCAAATCATTCATGCGGAATTCACATCAAACGCTTACTTTTCGAACTTTTCGAGGTTGCTTTTTAAACCTTTGTTAACTTCGTGTGGTTTAGTGTCGTCCTATAACTGGCAATTTTGCTTGTTAAATAGGCATTCATCCAAAACTGCGCCTCGTCGCTAAAGATTTTTCGGCCAAAATTGGGGTCCTCTTCCATACGCTAAAGCCTACGAACAAACAGCCTTATCTATAGTCATGAACTTTAACCTCCTAGGTCAGTTGTATCTAGCGTTTCCAGACGTCCCGGTTTACCCGAGACATCCCGGATTTCAGACATAAATTCTTCTGTCCCGCCGGGACAGATTTTTTCCCTGTTTTGGATCAAACACAAAATAATGCCTAATGTACCTAAATATCTTTCATTGATAAGGAATAATCGCTGCATTGTGATTTAATTTTAAGAAATTGCTTTTAAAATTTCAATCAAACAAACCTAACTTAACGAAGAATATATTTTTGCAAACTGACATCTGTCATTAAAATTGACAAAAGAAAAATATTTGCAAATGACAAAAAAGTCATTTAGTTAGTAATTAATAAAAGAATTTATTTATTTTGATCCACACGCATATTATGATTTTTTATTTTGTCCCGGGCAATATGTTGAAATCCCAGTATTTTCCATTATTTTAGCCAAGGTGTAAGAAAAATCTGGAAAATTCGCCAAATTGAAGTCTGCGAAAGGGCAAGTTATTGGTAAGGAATCGACTGTCTCGGGTTATGCTGTACACTTTTACGGACCGTCGTCGATGTTTTTATCCGATCTTGCGTTCCTTTGACGTACGAATGTTAGCTGATTTATTACCGCACCGGTCGTTTCAAATTTGGCCACCAAACTTTGAAGACTCGACTGTGAAGGGCCACCACGTCTACCGTAAAATGGACGTTTTTACTAAAAACACCGTTGCTTGCCATTGTGATTTAGCATCAGTATAGCTGAATATGAATGAATATATGAACTTTATTTGAGACTTCAAAATTTTTTGTTTACATTTGATTTGTTTTACATTCGTTTTAGAGTTAACCGACTTAGAATTGGTATGGTCTAAAGTTATACGTTATTAAATACACAGACTACAGTGGATTATCATAAGATAGAATAGAATAAATTTAAAAGGCAAAATCAGTATTTCGTGTTGCTCAATCACACGTTTATATATAGTACATGAGTGAAGCTTAAAACTAAAAAACATAACAAGGGGTAAAAGAGAAGGTAGTAGTTTTAAACTACTCCTTCCAATAGCAAGAAGTGCTGCCAGAAAGTATTTATTTTCGCAACGAATTAATTATGAGTACTTAATACTATTTTGTACATTTTGGTGTATCTTCTATACTTAGACTTTTTGAGCACATTAATAATTTGCCGTAATAAAATATGCAATATATAACAGTAATTAAAATAATAGCGGTTAACTAGATATATTCAGACTTTTTAAGCTTGTTACACATAAGGTTTCAGATTTTGTACTTTACATTTACAAATTTGTTTAGTTCGTTTAATTTGATACATTTATAAAAGGCCAAATTCCTAAACGCAAGATTTGCAAAGCAAAACACTTGCAAAGCAGATAAAGAAAATCAGAAAACGCATATGTAAGAGAATTGCGCAAGAAATTTTTGACATTTGCACAAATGCCTCTGCATTTGCGCAAGAAAGTAGCATCGATTGCATTTTGGGACACTCTGCTTAGCAGAGATTTTTGTATTTGCATTTTGGAACTGTTTGCTTAGCAGAATTTGCGCAAGATATGCGTTTAGGAATTTGCCCAAAGTATAAAAGTAATGAAAAAAACTTAGCAATTAAATAGATGTATTCAGTCTATTTTTTTAAGCTTGTTACACATAGTATTTCAAATTTAGTACTTAAAATTTTTTTAGATCATTTATTTTCATATATTGATTCTTTAATGGTACACATTTAAGATCGAGGTATATTTTTATTTATATTTGATATTATTAAATTATATATATATATATTTTTTTGTAATGGTATGAACACATTTTGATATATTTAATATTTTATGATTTTAATTTAACAAATTGTTTCTTTTTATGATGTAAATATTTACATAGACCGAATATATGTTTATAAATAAGGCACAAACTAGTTTCCGTTAAAAACTGCTGATTAAAACTAATATACATAATACATTATTATATAAATATTTCAAATTGATGTCGAAGTATTAAGATATTTAATTTAAACGAAGACAGGGTTTAGCCTCATAGGTTGGCAGGGCTTGCCTTAGTATAGAAAACTAAGAGGTGAGAAGCGTTATCACCAAGGACAAAAGGATCCGATGAGGCTTGATTAAGAAAGCTAACTGGAGAGTTGTAGGCGAAAGAAGTGTTTCTTGCCATAGAAGAAAGTGAGGTTGAATGCCTGCAAGAAGAAGACCCAGTTTAACCACCTTGTCCTGGCTAATTAAAGAGTTTATGTTGGAAGTTATGAGATGTACCGACATAGTTACTTATTTGCATAGATTGAAAACAAACCTCAGATACTCTGAAGATTTTTAATTAGGGTTAAGCGTAGTATACCAAGGCCAAAAGGCTTTGACTTTGGTGATTAATTCTGTAATGGATATCCCAAACAGATTCATCGATTCGTTTAGAAAATCATCGAAATCGTTTCTAATTCCAGTATGACTACTGTGGTTTTCTCTATGATTAGTGTTTACATTGGGAATATTTCCTCGTGCAATGTCATCATAAGATTTGCCAGTAAAGCCAGACTTTTTAACTTTTCTTTGAATAAAGGATTTTTTGTCTGTATTCACAGCCTGAAAAATTGGCTTAATGACCCTCTTTACCGCAATTCACGCACGCTATCTTGTCTCTCCCCATGTCGGGAGCAACTTTACACTGGCCAACGCCATGCTTCTCTTGACATTTAACACACCTTTCATCATAAACGTAGTACTGACTAGAATGTCCAATTCGTTGACATCTATAGCACTAGAGTGGACCTTTCCTTTCAAATTTTTCCCACCTAACCCTATGATGTAGCAAAAATTTCATTTGTTTCAGTTTATTTAAACTTTCCCTATCATCTAAAAGACAAGTGAAAGTATCTAAGCAAATATTATTTCTTCTCGACCAGCCGGTTGAGAACTCCTTCACCTCAAAAATATTAATGGACGGATCAATCCGTATAATTTCCCTTCCCACATCAGCACTTTTAAAGCCTGACAGACCCTTTAGTAGTATAGCTTCTTTTTTTAAGGCCTTCGGTTTAAACGAAAAACCTTCAACTTCCGACGATCTTAATTTTTTAATAAAGTATTTACGTAGCTCAATATCAGCCACATAAAGCCAGACTCGTCTGTAACCCCTGTTTTCGTATGTAGCAAGGTCCTTCTTATCTGGGAAAGTATTGTTTGAATATTTGATATTGTACAAGATTGTATGCCTCTTAGTTTTATCACAGGGAAAAATTCAATTTTTCTTACTTCGCTAACATTTGAATTAGGAAAGATACTATCTACATTTAAGTTACTTTCAATTTTATTAAAAATACTAAACCTGTTTGATCTGTTTATGTGTACGTCCGAGAGTTTAGATTGTGGTTCGTGGTCCGTTCGGTATATTTGAAGAGTTTCTCTTTCTATTGGATGAAGTCGCTTCCGGTCCTTGAGTTACTTGATTCCTCTTTCTATTTAATACTTTTTTGAATAATTTGACATCTCTGTTCAGGAGGATTACCAAATTTCCATTGGTGCGGCTTGGCATCACTTCTTCCAGTGGAATTCAAGCACTTCCAGAATGTTCAATTGATTGAGTCTGTATTGGTAAGTTTGATAAGTTTTTCAGCTGTTGACTGTTGAGTTTCCATGTCTGGTGGTGGCGGCGGCGTCAACACGCCGCGCCGGTTTGTCCCGTTATAGTCGCATTTGTAGAAGGTCCGTTAGATGCGTCTATTTTCTCGTAATTTTCGATTTGCGCATAAATGTTAAAGTATTCTTCTTTAGAAATCAATTCAGATGGTAGGTAGTTTTATTTTGTTGGTATATCCCTGGGTTGATTTTCTGGATGAAAATTGAAATTCACGTTATCGCCACTCTCACTCATGTTTCGATGAGTTTTTTTGAACTTTTTCTTCGGCAATTTTTATTTAGCTTAATATAAGACAAAAGACTAATTTATAGTTTATAAATTAAGAATTGAAATTACACTTTAAGCTTGTTAACTTTTTTTTAAAATTATATTTCTGTTTATTTCACAAATTGGTATCGGCTACTAAACACGTCTACACTGTACGAGTGATAAACAGCGAATCATCCATCAGTAGCTGAATAATAATAAACAACAGATTTGACAGGTATCACCAAAACAACATGGCCGCCCTTTACTTTTTTCCTTGTTTAAATTTGTTTTTGTGTTTATTGTAATATACTATAGTTGATTTCGATATTTGAAATGGGTTGAAAAAATACGTGCTCAAGACTCATTTTTCAAAACAGTGTTTTCTACTAAAATAATATTCAAATATTCCGAATGTTATCGGGATTTTTCGGCATTCAGGATCTTAGAATTGGGATTTTGTCATTTCGGGGTTTTGTCCATTCGAAATTCTGATATTCGCGATTTTATGCATTCGGGCTTATGCGATTCGGGATGTTTAACCTCGTCCACTAAATCGGGATAATGTCTCTTTACCTTCTACTCAATCCCCCCGTGATGGTCATCTGGCTTGATTTCTTAAGTGAATTGAAGGGTGTAGATTTAAATACAAATACATCATGATGTGCTGTAAGACAAGCTGAAATGCTCTGCCCGTCGTGAAATCAATAATCATATGTATTTGCATCTGCTTCAACATTTTCACTAACGGCAGCCATATTTTCATGCATTTCGATGATAGATGTACCTTAAAAGACAATAAGGCTAATCTCTTTGAATTTTTCTTCTGCAGTTTTGCATACCTATAGTATACGCTCGGAGGGACGATTAATTCAACCATAATCTGCTCATAATGCACAAAACGTACCTTGCTTCAGAATGACTAATGTACCTAAGTCTTGAAAATTATTTCCCCTGTGCTATGTATCCATTACCTACATTGCAGCAACCCCCGTTTCTCCTATAATTATATTTTTTTACCAGAAAATCTGAAATTCTTATCAGAACTTCTGTTTCCATTTCGATGATTGTTTTCGATCCGCACATCAATTAACAAGAGGAACACGGTAGCCACAAAACGAATGAATAAAAAAAGAGAATGAAAACCTACAACAACAATAAAACTGGACACGCCAGACGGTCGACCGTCTTTGTATGGCGGCGGCGGCGGTGTGCGGTTAAATCATTTTTAAACATCAATCCTCGTTAACCTGGTAAAAGTACCTGGTCTTGGTCTCGTGCCAAAGCGACCGAAGAACACAACAAAAAAATATAACAACGTCGTTAACCTCAGTCTCAATCTTAAATCTTCATTGGTCTCTGTGTGTCTGTGACCACTCTTCGCCCTTTCCACACATTGCCCTCACATCTCACAGAATGACCAACTGCGGATTTAGAGGCACAGACGGTTGCCATTGGCACAAATGTACACAAAGCAACAGTTATTGACCCCTAGGATCGAATAAAAACGGACGGAACTGACCCCCCCTTAAGCAATCTCATTTGATCACCAGTTCCGTTTGATGAGTGCTGAAGCTGATGCAGGTACACTGTACTCGTACTCACGGTTGCCAGTTTGGTCATTTATGACCAAATCTGGTCATTATTTTTTCACTTGGTCACATGGTCATTTTTCATTCCATTCGGTAATTTTTTCAACGAATTGAAAAGAAAACTTTTTTTTTAATTTTTATATTCTTAAAAATGTAAAGTATACCAAATGCAGTTTTATTAGGGTATTATGTATAAACAGTGCATTACTGTGTTTAATTGAACAACAATACCCCAGCACGATCACTGAATGCACAAAAACTGAATGCGTTCATTTCCATCATTTGCGAATTTAATGATAGATAGCTGGAAAACTTAAAATTGTGCGTTAATTTTGCGCAATGTTGCTTCTTCGCTGGGTAAAAATAAAATATAGTAGATACTTGAAAATTTAATTGGTCTTTCAACTGACGAGGCTAGTGTTATGGCTGGTGAGGTTAATGACCATCAAGCCAAACTGAAAAGCAATGTCATTTTTTTAATGCACTTGCCATTCGCTGCATCTTCGTTTTGCATATTATTGCTAAAAGTTCCTAGTGAAGTTGAAAAAAAGTGTCGCAACATAATACATACATTTTTTGCTTATAGTGCCAACCGTATCAACCAATTTAAAGAATTTCATAAAATATTGCGCAGTCGCACCGCACAAAACATTGGGTATTTTGCGAGCGAAAATTTTTCGAAATAAGTTTAATAAAAACTAAATTAAGAATTGGACTCAATTTTGAAACCATTAATAATATAATTCTAGAAAAAGAGCCTGAAGATCAAAAAATTAGTAATGGTGTTTGGTTTGCAATTTTTTTTTTTAAATAGCGTTTGTGAAAACATATATATATTTATATTTATAGTTATTAAGTGGCAATAATTGATCTTCATTCATAAACATAAATTTTAAACAGCTTAGTAATAACGTATTATGATGATACTACTTAACAATTTGCTAACTTTTAAGTAGATTACTAACTCTTTCTTAATTTTAAACATTTTCTAACCAGTATAGTGCTAAGGCTATTTTTTTTAATAAATATCTACTAAACACTAAAGTAATGGCAGTTCATGCAAAAAACTAAACAAACAGACCTGTTTTGATGAAGTTAGCATGGAACTAAAAAAATAAAATAGGTATTTAATAAAAGGGTAGAGAAAGTATGATGCTAAATTCGATCGAAATTTGCAAAATTGATTTACTTGGATTCATACTAAAACACCCTTAACATCGTACTAATTCAACTAAAATTTTGCGCAATTGTGATCTTATTTAAAATAGCTGTGAGAAATTAATATTCATGTTTTGTATATAAGGTGCTTTGTGAATTTTTGTACCTAATTTTTTAAGTTTTTGTTTTTTAATAATTTCAAAATAACGTGTAAGCTGTATAATATACATAAGAATATTATGCTCAAACAAATGTGATGAATTAATTGTTCTGTTTTCTGTTTGTTTGTCTTTCTTTTTTTATTTTGGTCATTTTTAACTACATTTGGTCATTTTTATTTTCAACTTTGGACACATTTATTTTTTTTAAGTGGCAACCATGCTCGTACTGTCTATCCCTCCTCGATTCTCCATATGGCATGTGTTTCGTGTGTCTGCTGTCCCGTATTCCAAATCTCGATCATAGCATGTGGAACGAACGAACGAAGTCTTCGTCTTTCGTCTACCTACCTAGAAGCTGCACTTCGATGCCCTTTTGTTTGGCGCGATCCTGTGTTCTCCATCCAATTCAAAGATATCCTGGCAATTCTTCTGTTGTTTGATTTCGCATCTGCGAAAAGTATATAGGTACTTCGTGTTTGTCCTTTTTTCCCTTCTTTGATCGAGCTAAGCTCTGAGGTCGTTTACGTGCATTTGCATCGTGATACACATTCATACTCCTCCTGATGGTGTCATTGTACTCGGGGATAAATTTATCGATCAGCTGTTCCGCAGAGGGTTTCTTTTCTTATTTTTTTGCTGCGCCTGCTGTCCTGAGAGACTGAAAAAATCCTGTTGCTCCTGAGTTATGAAATGGTTTATAAGGATTTTATGTTACTTCTTTTTTTTCGTTTGGGGCGAAGAGCGAGAAACACACAATCAAAAGATCGACCGACACAAGGCACAGGACACACAATAAAAATAAAAAGTGTCGCTAATATTTCATGGCCCGTACTTATTCTTGAGGCATCAAGAGAAACAATTGAATTGAAGACCGGCCAGGTGCAATATCATCCTTTTTCTTTTGCATATCGCTGCTGCTGAATCAATTCAATTTTCAAATAGGGACGATGATGATTGCGATGATGATGATTTGGTTGGAATCCGAAATTGCAATCGCATCTGCTACTGTACCTAGCTGTCGCACGGAAGACCTCAAATCATCTCCATGACAATTGAAAATCCTTTTAATCCAGGTAAGGAGCAAATAATAATAAAATATCAAAATGCATTTTCCAGCGAAATCCTGATGCAACCCTTTTTGTTGGAAAACGAGAGTGACTGTGGTGAGTGAAACAGTTGGCCGTTTAGGGATGGGGATGGTGTGTTCGGTCATTAGGGAAATATATACAAATATTTTTGGTTGTTCGAGGGAAACATCACGGCCGAACGGCGCGCGGCGACGACTTTGGACGGAACCAATTTAATTAACGAAAACTGATAGGTTTCACTTTTTGGACCTCATATGTGTAGATGATCCTGTTTTGGTTCGTCCTTTCTTCCGAACATTGTTTCTACTTGGCTTGGCCGTATGCCCTTTTAATATGAGTAATCCATAGTCGGACATGAAACACGTCTCGTATATCAATTTTAATTTTATTTTTTTTTATTAAGGAACTTTTTGGCCATCTGCCGTTTTGATATTAATTTTTTCGAATTCAATCCAAAGTCGGAAAGATCTAATTTCCTTCCTTTACAAATATGTATATGCTATGGTGTTCATTGAAATAGGAGGGTGACACCTATCGTGATCGTTAGTTGCAGGGAATACGATTATATTTCCGTGTAAATCCGATGTGTCAGTGAAAGCATTACGTAATTCTTTTGTTATTTTTTGACGGATTCTTTTTCGGAACGAATTTGTGATTGGTATAAAAGTATACTTCGTGATGTGGTGGCTTCAACTGTCAGAATTAATTTAGGGTTAAGTTGGTAGATGTGGGATTAATCGAAGATTGAACGTTTTATTTTGTAATTTAATTATATGTTGACGTAGCCGGAAATAGGTCAATTTTTGTATTCGACAAATTAAAGTGGGTTGGAAGATTTTTATGAGCTGCAAATTTAGTCAATTTTTAAAACCTTTAAATTTAAATTCTAAATAATTTCCATGCGTAGTTCTTAATCGCATTATAATCTTCAAAAACCCTTACTTCTGGTAGGATAAAATTCTACTTAAGCTAACTAGGTATATGAGAATTCTTTCCATATTTTTCGTTTATTTACGGAATGAAATTTCAATCATGAAAAACCGAAAGACTCAGATAATTTCACAGCGTTTGTGTACATATCTTAGGTAAACTCAATATTGTCGTTTCCATTTTCGAGTAACTGAGCCTGATTGTGAATATGTACAACTCGTAATGTGCCATAAAGGTCCAAACAATTAAAAAGAAAGTCTTGAATTTGAGATCTGTCTATTAGGGCTGTTGGAAATTACCCTCAACGTAATAATAATAGGTATCTGTCCCAAATGGAAGATGAATGAATGAATTGAATTCGGGGGGGTTATTACACTGCGACCTGTGGATCTATTGTGCTCCCGTTTTTAAAATGATGAGCTGGCTCATCCTACAGTTCCTCTTCCAAACCTAATGAAAGATAAAAAATATCTTAAATAGTGGAATAATTTCACTTAAAATATAAATATCCTTAATCAAAATCAAATGAATCGTTCAAAAAGGCTGAACATAAGTCTTCAAATGTGTATACCTACAATTATTTTCTAATTTTTGAAAATGACATTCATCAGAAACCTTATGTAAGAATTTATGAATAATGAAGACAGTTTTTATTTGAAGGTTCTGTGATTGCAGTTCCGAAGGCTGTCAGGGTTCTCCACCGGTGAGAGCATACGTCTCGTGTGGTGTGTTGTGTCGCTATTGCGCTATTGCTATTGTGTTTTTTATGCTTAGAACCATATTTGTGAAGTGTGTTATGTTGTGGAAGAATCACTTCGGTTTCGATTGCGCAACACCATGATTTGATCTCTCAAGATGTCCGTTCCTATTCTTTTTTAAAAAGCTTATTTCAAAAAAATATACATATTTGTGTTTGAAATTTGCGAACATTTAATAAAATTGGTGAGACAACTTGATGTCCTTTGTATAACACCAAATGAGGGATTATTATGATCAGGTGAAAAGATCTGCTGCATGGGATTCATTCCATCCCGTAGGTTGGTGGTGCCAACGACGGGACATGCATATTACATTAATTTCTGATTCGAAATAACTTGTTTTTTACCTTTAGCCTACAAAAATTGGCGCTTCGCCCCAGCTATCTCACATGCACTAATCAGTTGAAGGTAAGGGCCTTATCAATACGCAATTTTTCACCCCTATTATGGTTGTCAATTATTAATTACACTTTTTTCTTAGTAAAAATACTAACCTTTAAAACTACGTTTAAAATCAGCTAATATGTTTTTAGAGTTGCCAGATGTTCAATTTTAAATGGTGTTCAATTTTTCTTGCCCGAGCAAAATTTTGACTTTGAGGTAATTTTTTCTCAAAAAATGCATTATAAACATAACGTTTTCTTATTTTTACGCGATGAACAAAGCAAAAGCAAGTGCACCCAAACACCCATACATTTTATGATATTTGGGAAAATCTAAAACAGGCAAAAAAAAATTTTTTGCCCTGAGGTGTAAAGTGTTTGAGTAAAACAATAATTTGTGTATTTTTTTATTTTATGTACACACAAATACGGTCATAATAAGTGCTCAAAGTGCCCTTCTGCGTTTTGAATGCATGCTAGAGCCCGTTTTTGGATTTCATTTTGAATGTTTATTTTCGATAACTCTTGCCTTACTTTTAGTGATCCTTCGGAAATACGTTGTTATTTCAGATGAATAAACGATTTCTTTCATTCGTCCCCATACAAAAAAAAATCCAGTATAGCGAGATCGGGAGATCTTGCAGGCCAGTGAATTGATCTATTTCTACCTATCCATCGATCATCGTATTCTTCGTCCAGGCAATCCTTAACTTTACGACCATAGTGGGCCGGAGCACAATCTGGTTGGAAATATGATGAAGCTAGTTGAAGCAGCGGAACATCCTCCAATAGGTCTGGTAGATTATTTTGTATAAAATCCAGATAGTTAGTAGAATTAAGTCGGGATGGTAATTTGAAAGGCCCGATTAATTTATTTCCAATTACACCTGCCCACATATTGATACTGAATCTGTGCTGAAATGATCTTTGCCGCATTGAATGTGCATTGTTTGAAGCCCATGTATGGATATTATGGAAATTCGTAATACCATCTCTTGTGAATAGAGATTCGTCTGTCCAAAGGATTCCTTTTATAAATTGGCTGTCATCCAAACTTCTCTCTACCAACCAGTTACAAAATTCGAGTCTGTTTTCAAAATCATAGGGAAGCAGTTCTTGCAGTATATTGGAAATTCTGTGTTTGGAAACATTAAACTGTAGAGCCAAGCGTCTTATGCTGATGGAAGGATCGATTTCAACAGCTGCCAGTATTCTTTCATCAACCGAAACTCTTCTTGTGCTTGCAGCTCCCGCGTTAGGTCTTGCAGTTGAAACTGATCCAGTTTCTCGAAGCCTTCGAAAGGTATTTCCAAAAAAAATTCGAGAAGGAAGTCGTCTGTTAGGTTTAAGTTCCTGGTATCTTCGTTTTGCTCTTCTTGAATTTCCATTGCACAAATTTGGTGCGAAATTTGGTCACAATAGCCCGAATAGCCGCCTCAGTAGGTCGATTAAACTAACCATAAAATGGAAGATCCAGTCCCACTACCAAGTACTGAAGAGGTTAAAAAAGCAATCCGCAAGCTTAAGAACAACAAATCCGCAGGCTCGGATGAACTACCTGCGGAACTCTTTAAGTATGCAGGAGATGTTCTGATAGGGTGAATGCATCAGCTCATCAACCAAGTGTGGGAGAAGGAAAGTATACCTGACGACTGGTCAAATAGCTCCATATTCCCAATCTATAAAAAAGGCGATCCTATGTCCTGCAAAAACTACAGGGGCATATCTCTGCTTAATGTTGCTTCAAAACTCTTTTCTCAAAAGACTAAGTACATGATATACAAAACAATAATTTTACCAGTTCTACTCTACGGCGCTGAGTACTGGACGATAATTAAAAAAGGGGAATTGATACTGGGCACTTTCGAGAGAAAAATTCTTCGGCGGATATTTAGTCTTATATGCGAAGAGGGCGAATGGAGGAGAAGATTCAATCGTGAATTATACGAGCTGTACCAAGATGTGGATATACATACATCTCCGGCAGAGACCCTCCATGGATCGGGAGCCGGTTAAGTAAGTAAGTAGTAAATTAGAAGACGCGTGCGATGAACTTTCTTAACAGAACACGCATTTTGATAGATAATAAAATTCAATAATTTGCTAGCGTTGTTCGTTTGTAAGACGATTCATTGTTAAATTACAGACCAAACTGAAGATGTCTGACAGTGACACAAAACACGAAACGTGCGTGAACTGTCAAAGCCAGTGTTGCCAATAAGAAAATAGCAAAAAAATTATATGTATATACATATTGTAATATTTTTACTAGGTCCGTTAAATAAAACTTATCACTCTTTTTAGTATTTCTTCTTTATTTACACTTTCCAGTTCAAAACAGTAAATCTCAATTTATAATCAACTCAAAAACGTTTATTCAAATTTAAATCACACTTGTTTAATAACACAATCCAATAAGCAATACTTTTGCACACTTTCATAATCCAAAATCAACTGTGTTCCGCTCACCGTGAACACTCCCTTATATACTCAAATTAGTTGTTCTCGAAGGTTCTCGTCTTGGAATGTTCTAGATGGTTGGAATAAGGAGAAATACATTTGACATTGGAAAAGAGCTTTTTGTTTCTTCCATAAAGTAGATATGCAATTTTCCAACAGATGGCACTGTAGGAGTATAAAGCTCTGTTCACAACCATATATATTGATCTTTCAAAAAAAAATAAATTATTTTTTTCAAAAATTCAAACAATATTATTTTAAATTAATAGAAACTACTGTAAAAATTTTGGTCAGAATCGTTAGATCCGTAATGAGAAAGTGAAAAATAAAAAAACGGTTCTATGACAGGTACCATTAATAACATTTTTTTCTTAAATTTTTTTTCTTTGACAAAAATGTAGTCTATTGCTATAATAGTCAACCCAATTTTTTTTATCAAAATCGATAAAGACGTTAGCGAGATAAATAAGGTCCCGTGAGTTTTGGATCTTAAAAAAAATTTAATTTTTCCCCTAGGGAATCACCGAAGGACCTTAAATAAAATTGTTGAAGAAAATAGCTTCACCGATTTAAGCTGTACTCCGAGGTTCAGAAAATGAGACAAAATTGCGAAAGCCACTTCTTTCGTGTTCTCTATAATGGTTAAGTATGTCAATTTTGACCAAAATCTCGAGTTAGGTTTTTTACAAATGCAAAACATAAATCTTAAAAAAAAAATGCATGCTATTAAACAGCTTTTCGCTAGGTACTAACATTTGTTCATTGATGTCCTGTTTAAGGCCCGAAGTTTGAAGTTTCACTTTGTTTCGATACACCCTATGATATTCGATTTGATTTATAAATCTTTTCCTAAATTGCACAAGTTAAGTTCATGATAAGTTCATGATCCGCAGTACAAAATATTCATTCATTTTGCCTTGGATTTGTTTTCACTTTGAATTCTATTTCTAGGTATCTTTGAGGAGTACAAATAATAAAACTTTATTCTCCAAAAATAAAGTCATCATTTATTCTATAGTCTCGAGGCTGATGGGAAAATAAATCTACTTTCCCTTGCCGAAGCAACAATACTGTTTTCGTATTTTTGAATTCAACTACTTGAGGAACGAACACTGACTCCTTCACTTTTCACTTTATCATGTATGGAAATTAATATCAACCGTTTTTGCTGACTAATTATCCCATGGTTGGTAGCTTTTGCTTGATGAAACATATACATTTATGTATGAATGTATGAGTGTACAAAAACTTGATTGATAGCAATATTCATTGAGTGAATTCCGAACAACGCATCTTCAAAGCAACTCATGCAAAACCATCTTAACGTTTTTACTTTGTCATTCTGTGGCTTAAGACACAATAATGATGGACTCTCACTCCCCTAGGGGCTTTCAGCTAAGAATAATTTCAGTTACACATAACATTCTTCATAATGTAGTAATAGTCATAACGGCTTCAACAGTTGTTGCGTGGCATTCTGATGTGGCACATCAGGATCAAAATTCCATATCCTCCTTGCAGATGTTCAACAACAATATTCCCGAAGTATTTTATATTCCCCCTTGATGACGTCGAGTTGGTGTCCCAAATGGGCTGCTCTCACAATTGTCGGTTAATATAAACAATTTGGGTCAACTTCTTTTCGTTGCTTCAAACAATCCTCGTCCTTCCTAAACGAGAGTGCAACATCGGAAAAATAAAGAACCAGCCATTAGTACCAGAAAAAAAGAAGAAATTGAAATAAACAAGAAAACCATCGATCCTTGTTAGCTTGGCTATTGGAAGCATATGTTGCTGCCACGCGACTATATGAGGCATTATGTTCACCTTCTGCGTTCCTAAAGAAATGCCGAAAAGTATTAAAAAAAATTGTATTTCAGTTCCTCAAGCACCCATAAGGACCTTATAGCACAATATCTAATTGGTTCCCCTACCTATACACACAGCAAACAGCTGAGTCTCCCGATAAATATGGAAAAGCGCGTGTGCCACGTACCGGAATTATCGTAGAGCCTGTTCTCCAACAAGACCACTTGGACGTTCGATATACAATACTCGTACACCATAGGGAAATTTCACGCTTTAAATGCTAATTTTCAAAAAGAAAAAAATACAAATGCAACGAAAAAGTGGGAATATTTTTGGTTCGGTTTGATGACTTTGGTGCGCCAAGCCCAATTTCAAACTTCCTGGGTCCTTCGCTGATATGACCAACGCTGATTTTTTCATTTTTTCTTCTGTGTGGATTGTGTGTCCCCGGTTCCTGCTGCTGCTGCTGGGCATTTGAATGCCAGAATAGCCAGAAGGGAACACGTGCTGCAAAACAATGAATTACAGACCGCGAACACACAAGGGGGATTAAATGCGGCACTCAAGCCCAGATACGAATCGAATCCGAGATCATTAAGAAATCTCTGACTTGGAACTAATTTATTCGCTTGGACGTGCGCTCCGGCAATCAACTGGTTTCATTTGAATACACACACCCAGGACCCAGGAGATTTTTCTTCAATAAGCCATCAGGAATAAGAAACCGCAAAAGAGGAGATGAAAAAAAAAATAGTACGCCAGGATATGTTGTGTCGAAAGAGAATCCGTTTTGTGTGTTGGTGGGGCCCGCACATATGTTTCTTTTTGGAGGAAAAGAAACCAACGAATAAAAAAAAAAATTGAAGTAAAAACCAAGAGTTGAAAATCTTTGGGGGAGATAACAAAGACCAACACCCGTTACGTACGTACGGCCAGCGCAGTGATGGCGTCGTCGGCGGCAACAGTGGTGGCGGATGCTGAGAGATTCTACAGGCCGATATCCGCAGAAACAGAAAACTGATGACGCCATTCAACGGAACCAAACAAAAGGAACAAGCCATTCAACTTTGTGGTTAAGATAAAAGTCGATTTATAGTGAAAGTGTGCTCGAGGATAGCCATTAATCCAACCCGTAACTTGTTAAGTCTGTTAAAGGTGTACCTACCTACTTTTTTCATTTGTTCTTATTTGTTATTGCTGAGTTTCGGTTTTAAGGCTTTTTGTTTGTAGGTTACATGTGAGTGAAGGGTAGGAGTGAAATTATTATTACAGGTTTTTGTTATTATTTTTGGTGATATACACAGTTGTATGTCAACCTAAGGTTTAAAAGAGGTTGGAGGATTTTTTAAATAAAGAGAAATAGGTACCACAAGGTAAAATAAATTATATAGTAATTTTTGTCGATATAAAAGCAAAAGCACTTAATCAAAAGGCAATGAATATGAAAAATTAATAGAAGACAGCTGGGCTTCAAAAATGGGTCTCAAGAAAGGTATGCCTATAGGTAAACTACCTAGTGACCGACCCCCTTTCAGTAATGGTCACCTATGACTGTTTATTCATTTTATTAAGGTTTCTTGTTGCTGGATACTGCCGAGACTATTTTTAAAGTGTTTAGACGTGCAAATGTCATAACAAAAGACTTCAATTGATATTTTGTAGTCAATTGTTGACGTGTAATAAAAGATGTAAGTTGAGAACCTCTGTAAAACAAAGAAACCTTGTGAATTCCTTAAGAAACACTTGAGTATAAATCAGTATTTTATTAATTTATCCGTGTTTCTTTTATAGGTATGGGACAGTACATATTATTTCAAAAAAATAATTAGTGGATCTTTTTGTTAACTTTTTTTTATTAAAATAATAAAATAACTTAATTTAACGTGGGGTGTTCATAACTAAAATGTAATGTTCAATAAATTCAGTGACCGACAGGGGTGTCTATTACTGGCGCGATTAGAGGTTTTTGAGGATGTTAGTTACGGACACCATCGTTTTTGTCTTTCTTGTTTCCTTTCATTATTTACAAACTGCTTTTTATATTGCTATAAAGCCACATTTTTCAGGAATTTATTACAAAATGCCTGGGCAAAATTAGTTTAAGAAGAAGATTTTTAAAATACAAGTTAAAAAAAAACGTTTACTTTCGGAAACTTCCATGGTACAAAAACAGAAAAATACATTACATACAGAAAAATACATAAAAAGATTTTTTATACATATGTATAATATCCCCGCATTAAGGATTTGTAATTAAATGGATTTCTTGTATCTTTTTGTTTTTGTGCGTATTAATATTTATTTATCTTATATACATATTAGACAAAAATTATAGTACTTTGAAAAACCTTCCAAGTTAAATATATTCTCTTTTTATTTCGGTGTCAGTTTTGGTGAAAAACAAATTTAAAACAGAAATTTTAGCCTACATTTTTGACGAACCACAAGTTTTTATGAGTCAGGATTCATGATATTCCCAATTGTCAATTCAAATGTCGAATTAAAACTTTTAATTATTCGATTTTAACGTTTGACGAGCTTATGTAAACTTGTTGCCGAAAATTCCTCTTACAGTTTAGGGTGAAAAGCTACAGAAAAAGGGTGTCCGTAACTAGTATTTGACGGGTGTCGGTTACTGAAAAAAAGGTGTCCGTAACTAAAAAACTGGTAAGCTTTTACGATTTTGTGTTTTATTTATTTTTGGAATTTCGCACATATTTATTTCTTTAATATTGTAAAATAAATTATTAACAGTTATAATAATACACAAAAATCATTAAAATCGATCTAGCGAAAGGAAAGTTATGAATATGCAAACTCAAAATTTCTCTTAAGGGTGTCGGTCACTGGGTGTCTTACCCTACCTACTTCTTCGTGTTCGAAAAGGATTGTGGAACTTCTGGCGGTGGTGCTAATTTGACGTCAAAATAGTACCATTATAAGTTTGAGGGGGATAGGAATTAAGTAGGTTACTCTGCCAAGATTGCAGTAATGAATTACGATCTAAGTACTGCATAATAATTATACTTTTTAGATTTTTTAATTTCTGTTAAAGTGATGCTCGTAGAGAACTTGAAGCTAGTGAGAGACTTCAACTCTCATCTAATGTTGTTAAAATTTTGTCAGCCTCACAATTGTCTACTTTTTTCGAACGGCTAAGATGAGAAATAGTTTTCATGATCAGAGAGGAATTGTTACAGGGAATAGTATACCTATCCCTAAACAAAAAGTATTTGGTTTTTAGACGGCCGGCAGTGGCTGGGAAACGAACCCAGACCTCCGGCGTGACATTCCAAAGCACTGATAATACTTTCGCTCAAAAATAAGTTATCGCTCTTTTGGATTGCGAATTATTTAATAAATAATGGCAAGACAATGCCTTACTGATTGCATATTTTCGATAACAATTAGCAAAAATTATTAAAAAAAAAAATACAATATTTTTTTTAGCTTTTGGACCCTTCATAAATATTGCTATCTTAAAATTATTAGATATGGTAAATTGGAAAAACAGTTTTTAGGTGACATTTTGACATTACAAAAATAGCAACACGGTTTACCCATTCATTTAAAAGCAATCAATTGAATGCAATCTTTTAACAATTCACGTAGTATTCACGAATCAATTGACCTTTTTTCCACAATGCAAAGATTGTAAAAGAAAGCAAAGAATCAATGAATTCTCAGAAGATTGCATTCAATTGATGATTGTAATCTTCTTAATGTCAAACGAATGATGATTGCAGAATTTGAAGACGAAGTCAATCCACAAGTTATGTATTGTAAGATTGATTATATTTTTTTAAGTTTTTTTGTATGGGAAGAGTGTCAGTGTCAGTGGCGTAGATAGGGGGGGGATCAGGGGGATATATCCCCCCCATTGGGATCGATAATTGTTCAACATAACCAGTCATGAACCAAATTAGTTAAAGAAACGCACTCTGAAATTTTTTTTACGTCTCTCACCAATTGATAATAGGTAAACGTGCAAGAAAAAGCGCTTCCATCCAGCTATATATATTTTATTAAAGATATTAGCTACACTGCCGGTTTCTATTGTCTATATGTCTATTTTAATAACAGTGTGATAAGCTTTGGATGTTTACTTATTTGCAGGATCGTTTGAATGGTTTTGCCGCTCTAGCTATTCATCGCGAAATACCTATCAGACCAAAAACATAAATGTTAAAAAAAGAGCCAAGTTCTTCTATACAAAATCTTTGTGTAACAAGTCAGCCTTGAAAAGTACTA
The DNA here is from genome assembly GCA_963931855.1 of Philhelius festivus. NCBI lineage: Eukaryota > Metazoa > Arthropoda > Insecta > Diptera > Syrphidae > Philhelius > Philhelius festivus. Next base: position 175,684,118 of record OZ007556.1, read on the forward strand.
AGATCTAAAAGTGCGCCAAGTTCTTAGGTAGGTAGGTAGGTAGAGATGGTAGTCGCCAGCCAGCTGGGCTGAGTCGCGGCAATTAGCGCTGGGGTGCGCCGTTTTGATACCATTAAACTCGTGTCAACCTAATAAGGATTAAGTACGGAAGAAAATGGCTTTTATATACTTTAGCGGAGCATTGCTAAAGCCATTTTGTCGCATTCAGAAAGATAATCAGATCTTTGATTTTCTTCTCCGAAAGTTCGCTGGGGTCATCGAGGAAGGCTTTCCCAAAGGAAGCCATCCTGTAATTTGCTAAGGCGGGGCAATCGCAAAGAAAATGAACCACAGTTTCTTTTTCTTGTGGATCTCCACAACTACGGCAGTGCGGGTTGAAGGGGATGCCTAGCTTTCTTGCATGTTCACCTATGGGCCAGTGCCCGGTGCATATTGCTGTGATCCTGGCTATGTCGCGCCTGGGTCTGCATATTAGATCGTTGGAACGTGAGTTGTTGTAAGTAGGCCATATCTTTCTTGATATGACACAGTTTGTGAGACTGCTCCACCTACGGTTGGATTCATTGAGAAAAATCGAGAAGATTTTTCTCTTCATAGCACCAAGAGGAATATTAACTTTTTCCGCTAGTGAGCTATGTAAGGTCGAGCCTTGCCGAGCTAAAGCGTCAGCCCGTTCATTACCCTCTATGTCACTGTGATCTGGAACCCAGATGAGAGTGACCTGGAGGTCAATGTTCAGACTCGCCAGTTCGTCCCGACATTGCTGGACAAGTACTGAGGTTGATGTAGATGATTTAATGGCCTTAATGGCCGCCTGGCTATCTGAGCAGATAGCTATATTTATGAATTGGTTTTGGTTAGATTGGAGCAACTTGCATGCCTCCTTGATTGCTAGTACTTCGGCTTGAAATACACTCGCAAAGTCTGGTAGTCTGAGTGACTTGGAGATGTTAAAGGACTCGGAAAAAATTCCTGAACCAACACCGCACTCCATCTTAGATCCATCAGTGTAGCCAAGTTCTTACTTCATGAATGTTTAATACCGAATATTTAAAGTAGAATAATATTGAAACAGCTACAATGTAATAGAGAAATTTTATTATTTAATGATTACTGACTAAAATTTGATGGGTTCACTTGTCAAGTTTTTAAAACCTTTCGAATTGGGACATAAAAAAAACTTGTCAAGTAAGTCCATCAAATTTTAGTCAGTAATCATTAAATAATAAAATTTCTTTATTACATTGTAGCTGTTTCAATATTATTCTACTTTAAATATTCGGTATTAAACCGTCATGAAGAACTTGGCGCACTTTTAGATCTCATTACTTTTCACGGCTGACTTGTTACACAAAGGTTTTTGTATGGAAGAACTTTCTTTTTTTATCATTTATGTTTTTGGTCTGATCTCACTCCTTTTTGCAAAGATTTTAATATTTTGCCACGTCAAAATCTCGAAAGATATGGAAAGATAGAAGGGTGTACTCAACTTAGTTTAAAGCTTCCTATTTCTTTTGGTATATTTTCTTTTTGTTATTGGTTGTTTTGATTTGCGCTTCAATTATTTCTTCTTGTCCTGGCAAGATACCTAACACTCATACCTACCTTAATTACGGCAATCGGAAGTGCTCCATATAAATTAAACATTTTCTCAGAAAGTGGGTGGATGCCACGCCCCCTGAATGAAAAACTCCAATTTTTATGTTTGGTCCTTTATATGCAATTTGAGCCCTACCGTTCTACCAAATTTCATTGTTCTACTGCAACCGGAAATGCGCCATGTATAATTCACATCAGTTGTGGGGAAGTGGGCGGATACCACGCCCCTGAATGGAAAACTTCAAATTTTATATTTTTTTCTTTGTATGCAATTTAAGTCCTACCAATTTACCAAATTTCATCGTTTTACAGCAGTCGGAAGTGCTCCATTCAACCAACACCAATTCGGAGAAAGTGGGCGGATACCACGCCCCTGAATGGAAAACCTCAAATTTTCGATTTTTTCCTCTACTTGCATGACAAGACCTACCATTGTGCAAAATTACAAGATTCTACGATGTCGGGAAGTGCTCCATACTTTTGATGATCTGTCAGTCAGTGAGTCAGTCAGTTACGGTTTTTGTGATTTTTGAGATCTTATATCTCAGGAACGGCTTAAAATAGAAATTTGTTGAGGTGCCTGTGCTTGACTAGCTTAGCAAATATTCGGAATTTCAAGTTTCTGACTTCATTGGTACTGAAGATAGGGAGGGGTCAAAAGTCGCCTGAGTTTGTTCCTTTAAAAAGGGTGTAGTGCCAGAACTTGGCTGGGCACTACCGTGCCCTTTGATAAAAGCAGACGAGGTTATAAGTGTTTTATCTAAAAAGAACAGAAAACTGGATTTTATTTTGTGATTTAGTGCCTTGCATAAGTACGACCCAAACTCAAAATAGTTGGTCTATTCATTTATTAACACATTAATTCTTCATATATCCTAAATTTAGTGGCAGTCAGCTTTTGTTCATTTAAAAAATGTTGTCAATTTAATAAAGTAGTTTCACTGAGAGTAAATTAGACCTAACAAAACAAATTTGAGAGAGCAAATAGCAACAATATTCCTTTCATCTCAGACAAAGATAAGAGCATAAAAGTTGGTCTACTCTTTTTTGGGTGCAAAATAGTTGATCTAAGACTATTTAAATATAGGTTCAGTTAACCGTTATTAAAGAAATGACAAGCACTGGTTTTATTAATGATTATTGTATGATTTTATACAAGCTAGCGAAAGTTTCATGTCAATCCTGGCGCGTGGCGTTGCATTATCAGGAGACCTAAGGAAATCAATGATTAAAGCGTTTGAAACAGGATTGTCTAGCTACGAAATCCCTGAAAATTTTAATTTACCGCTCTCGTCAGTGCAGAACATAATAACAAAGTTTAAAAATTCTGGAAATGTGGATATATGCAACAGAACGGGACATCCACTAACAGCAAAACCTCGCGTTTGCCAAATTTTTAAAGAAAATCGACGATATTTATCTGCTTCAATAACGGTACAGTGGAGAGAACAAATTCAAAAAAGTGTTTCGGTGGACAGTTGTAAGCAGATGATGAAAAAAATGGGATACAAATTTTATAAGGTTTATTTTAAAATATTTAAGTTTTGCATAAATTACGACAACTTAAATCATTAAAAACGCAGGCAAAAGAAATATCACTACTGACACCTAAGCAAAAGAAAAGGCGCATTGAGTGGGCCAAACAACTTAAAAATTTGGACTTTTAGTCAATGGCGGTCCGGTAATTGGAGAGATCAGTACAGATTGGAAGTTTGTGTTGGTGATGAACGAGGACCAGTGGTAAAAAATGCTAAAGAAGCCTTTCACAACTCACAAGGACTGCCTTAAACAAACCGTAAAGCTCCCAGTATCTCTAATGGTATGGAGGTGCATGTCGGGATGTGGTATGAGTAATTTGCATTTTGTAATTGGGATAGCTAATGCTGTCAAGTACCGCAACATTTTGGAACAGGAGCTGCCTCCGTCAATACTACGTCTTCAATATAGCAATGCGGAGTATATTTTCCAACAGAATGGTGCTTCTTGTCATACGGCTAGGTCAACAATGGTATGGTTAACTGCTGAAGCAATTCTTTATTGGAATGGACTTCCAGCAGCCCTAATCTTTCACCAATCGAAACTGTTTGGCACACGATGAAGCAAAAATTGCGAAAGGAACCGCGTCGGACTCTTCAAGATTTACGATCCACAATTACAAATAATTGGGAATCTTTTGGTGCCGAAGAGTATCAACAATTAGTTGACACTATGCCAAGGTGCATTATAGAAGCAGTGATTAAGGCCAAAGGTCGCTTAACAATGTGGTAAAATCAACATAAAGAATCATAGACCAACTATTTTGCATCTAAGAAATGTGTATAAATCGTTATTTAGTTTTGTAAAGAGACTCCATATCAATATTTTATTAAGCCACTTTCTTTTTTTGTCCACTTTTCCTATTTAAAATGAATAGGACTTTATATGTATATCAAAAAATAGTTTTTGTTTCGAAATAGGTTAAGAATGAACACATATTTGCATTCTATCCTCGGTAGACCAACTATTTTGAGTTTGGGCTCGTATAATCGCACCTGTAAAAATGCGTTTTGTAGAAAATTAAAATGGAATGACACTACTATTTTTTATTGAATGGCATCACTAATCAAGTAAATTGAGAAGAAAAAAAAGTTCCGTTAGTTTCTCTTCTGGTGGTTAAAAATTAAAACAGATTTTTTTGTATTGCAAAAGTATAACCGCTTTTTTATTTTTATCTGTTTTTTTTTATTTTAAGTAAATATTTTCAGCTAAATTAGTAAAGGACATTGATGCCCCTATTTTCGACCAATCTAAAAATTATTTTCGACATACTGTTGACAAGGTTATTTAATATGGAATCGTATATACAGTTCCATTCTTCCACAATCGCCTCTCGCAGCTCAGCAACACTGTATAATTGCCTATTATGGGCATAAATTTTGCGGGTCAAAATTCCCCAAAGATTTTCAATAGGGTTACAATCTATAGAACGTGCCGGGAACACCATAAAATGTATGTTATTCGATTCGTACCATCCCGAAGTCGACGAAATCGTCTTAAGTAGGGCACCAAATTATGCAGAAGCACCTGGGTGCAAGCTGAACTGTTCATCTTTGCAGAGGTGAAGGCAAGTGCAAACTTACCATGGTCGCATAAGGCCCCCCAAACCTTACAACTGCCACCGCCAAAGTTCCTCTTGAAAAAAAAACTTTTTTCCTTTCTCAGATCGTGCCAATATCCATTAAAACCACCTGACCCATCAAGATTAAACTTTTTTTCGCCACTGAAAATAATCTAAAAAAAACCATTCATTAGATTATGCCATTTGGAATAACAAGAATTAAGTGTAAATTAATGGAATGTTTTTCCAATGGTTTTCCAATTCCGTTTCATGTTTTGCTGGGCAAATTCTTACTTTTTTTGTAGACTGTTGTTAAATATGGAGCTGGCATCATTTTGCACAAAACAATCACTTTACTGCTTTTAAAGGCACGAAAAACCGTTGAAACCGAAATTCCTAAGCCCAATTCGCCACGTCTGGCAAAGAATGCGCCGAATTGGATGCAGAATTTATTAAACGCCTCTTATCTCGACGTGTCAGCTTCTGCAGATGCCCGGGTCTTATTTTGGTCTCATATGGATCTGTATATGGATCTTGAAAGAAATTTCGGACGACACGATCGGATCTTTAAATTTTCCTACCAATAGCCCTTAAGCTTAGGCCAGTTAACCGAAAAGCTTGAATGTTAAGTTTTTCCGTATCGCTTAAATGTTTACCACGCGGCATTGTTTCTTGTCATTTCGAAGCACATAACTAAATGAAGCTTTAGAAAGGTTTGCATTGTGCGGTTATACTTTTGCAATATATAAAAATCTGTTTTTAATTTTTAAACACCAGAAGAGAAAATAACGGAACTTTTTTTCTTCTCAATTTACTTGATTAGTGATGCCATTCAATAAAAAAAATAGTAAAGTGTCATTCCCATTTTAATTTTCTACAAAACGCATTTTTACAGGTGCGGTTATACTTATGCAAGGCACTGTATATCAATATTTATTCTAGTTCATATTCAAATAAACGCGTATAATATATTATCTTTAAGAAATAATTTTTTTATGGCATACATAATGAATTCAATGAAGTCTTATTTGCTTTTTTTTTTTTAATTATTAAAACTTAAAAAAAAATGAGCGAACTAGATCTATCCCCCCCCCCATAGCGAAAAGCTATCTACGCCACTGGTCAGTGTTAGGCGTTTATTATGCTGTAGCTGTAACATCTTTATTATCACGTTTTTGCGCTGCAAAAGACCGAGTTCTTGTGATTCCTGCACACTCCCGCCGTTGACGACCGAGTGTTGGCGGATTGTTCATTGAACGGTCGACACACATGTACATTGTACATAACCACCACGTTGTGAATAAGCCTCTCCGATGGCCAATTATTATGGCGACCGTAAAATAGACGAATAGCGTGAAATATTGCTCGAGCAGATGCATTGAAGAAATATGAATTTATGCAAAATAATAGGAGAAATCGTCGAAAAAGTTTTTTTTAACAAAAAAAAAAATTGTTAAGCAACTTAAGATGTTAATTATTAACTAGTTAAAAATGTACCTTAAAAAAATCATGAACACATTTTTGAATTTAAGAAAACTTATCTTTTGTAGCTATTAATGTTAATTTTGATCATTTTTTTTTATTTTTATTTCATTGCTTAATCTTCTGTTAGTTTTTCTGTT